>CANSNZ010000066.1:1290000-1890000 GCA_947646795.1 Beta lomatogona | reverse complement strand
TCAAAGCCTTTTTTCCACCTACATCTATATGAGTCACAAATTTAAACTTTTTTTTTTTTCCAATCCAAGCTCTCATTTCCCTGAAGGACTCTCCGACAATTCCATGGTCTCTAACGATATTTGACTTTGCCTGTAACAACTCCTCATAGAAGAATTCCCAATGAAGAACTTTGAACTATTTAAGACAGATCAACAACATTTCAATCAAGGCTCATAGCGCCTAATTCAAGACAAGCTTACCAAAGTGGAGGTTCCTATATATGTGGTGCACTAGTGGAAAAAAACGCAAGGGCTGCGGTACAAGGGCTGCGTTATTTTGAAAAATGCAGCCCTTAATAGTGAAGGGTTGCGGTTATTGAAAAAACCGCAGCCCTTTTGTGAAGGGCTGCGGTTTTTGGGCTAACCGCAACCCCTTGGGCCTAATTATTCCGCGTTTATCATTCATTCGTAGCCCAGTTCACTCATTGCAAGACCCTCTCTCATTCTCTCTCTCTCCCGTGGTCCTCTTCTCTCACCCAAACCCTACCTCTCTTCCCCCACCCCGTTTCTTACTCTTCGCCTGCTGCGCTACTTCCCATTCAGTTCGCCGGCGCTCCCCCTTTTCTCGGCGCTCGCCGTGCTGCTCTCTCTCTTTCCCCTTCGTGCGGTGCTGCTCTCTCTCTCTCCCCTTTGTGCGGTGCTGCTCTCTGTCGAGATGGCCACCAACAAGGTTTCTCTCACTTTTTTTTTTTGTTTTGAATTAAGATAAAGATTATTCTGTACATAAATGTCACTCTGTTAAAGTATGAATGAGATCTGTGTTGATTTTGTTAATTTGTTGTTGTTCGATTTTATGATTATCTGATTTTTCTCCCGAAATTGATTCGATTAGGTTAATTTTGTTGAAATAGATTTGGCTGATCTCCCATTTTAATTTGATTTTACATTTTACTGAATATTATTTGGAGGTTTTCTATTTTTGATGATATGGGCATGTTTCATTGATTGAATTTTATGGGCATATTTCGTTGATTGGATTCTGGATTTTATGGGCTCCCTGAATTTCCTTGTTTTTCTTGGAATATATAGTATGATTGTTTGAGTTGATTTATAGATGTCAATAAACTGCAATTATCTTCAATAATGAATGCCCACTTTGCTAAATACGCTTTTGAGTTGAAATCAATGTACTTTGCTAAGAAAATGAAGTGCTAAATGGCAAACCATGCAATGTTATTCTTCTTATTTTCTCTTTTTTCCCCTTGCTTTGTTCTTTCTTCACCAACAGTTGCCTCTGATCCTGAACTTGTAGTACACGAGGTACATAGGTAGGTGCATTCTTATGGCTCCACTTGTTCTTTATTATGTCTTGCATTGTTTAATCAACTCAAGTTCCGAGAGTTCGGGAATTTTTTGAATGATGGGTCCGTTTTTCGTTAGTTGCATTTACAATGTACCATCTCTGTTTGGATGTAGTTGTCACATTACCAGTTCAAATGGAACAATTGAAGAAAAGGAGTAGTAAAATGTGTCACATTATCTTTAACTAAAGGTTAATGAAGATGGTACCTTTATTATAGTTATTACCATTTGCCATTTGGTACAAAATTGAATCCTAGAAGTTTAGACTTTTTGTAGAGTCCTTAAAATGCTCAACATTTTCTCTGAGAATTCAAGCCTTTAGGATGTGTTGAACTTTTGCTTTATTTTCTTTTAAGAAAATGGTCTTTTGATTATAAAAATTGAAATGTCTTACCTGCGCAGTCTTACATGTTCTCCCCTGTCTATGCAGGAGTATCAATGAGTCCATTGCTAGGAGAAGCTTGAACAACAAGGAGTTGATTGCCAACGCAAAGCCTCTACCATTAGGGTAATTCAGGTATAGTATTTATGCTCACAATATGTTCAATCTATATGGTGCAAAAACATGGATATGCTTGGATTTTTTAAGTTGACAATTTGATTTTGTTATTCTAGCTTTTGATGAACTTGAAGTGTGGAATCTGATTTTGTGTTTCTCAGCAGTTTTCTTTTCATTGCTTCTTTCTGTTTTTTTTCCCTGGTGTGTTTTTCTAGTCAACTAAGTTTCCTCTAAAATCTTATTTGAGCTTACACTTTATTGACCTGAATCCTTAGAAAATCAATTTTTAATGATCGTTTTAACCCCTACACCCCCTGCTGCCCCCCTTGCTACACCCCCACCCCGCCCTGCCCCCCTGCTACACCCCCTGCAGCACCCCCTCAACCGCCCAAAGACACCCCCCTACCAGCACCTCCACCCCGAGACCGGCACCCCCCTGCTGCCGCCCCCCCCGCGCCAAGCACCCCACCCCGACCCGGCACCCCCTGCTGCCCAAGTACCGATCCCCACCTAAATAATGGATTCTTCGAACAGTGATAATGCATATGTTGATTGTTTGAAACAGAATTACAACTACATCTGCTCTTCCTACACTCCCTTAGAACTATGACAAAAAGGAGTTGATTAGTTTACCTCAATGTTATGGAAAATGTTAAAAAGGAGTTGATTAGTTTACCTCAATGTTATGAAAGCTTGCGGCTTGGGTGATGCTGCTACTGTTGTAGGTAAGATGATTTGTGCCTTTCTTTTTTTACCGGTTGCCCTTTTCCACTTTCCACATTACTTTTTGCTGACTACTTTATATTCTATAATGATATGATTTTTATGGTGTTCGTAACTCCTTTAACTGGTCTGATTTCATTCAATTCAATGCTTCTCTTTTTTTTTTTTTTTTTTTAACATGAATCTCATACATCTATGTAGTGAACTGAATGTATGGTACATAAGTACCGCTGTTTATGATTGGAGATTTCTTTTGTTATTTGAGTAAGCCTACTTTTGATGGGAGCCTTTTGAATAAATTATAGGTTGTCGACTTCGGACAACTAGCTCCTGACAATTCAAGAGAAGATAAAATGGGTTGATACCATGAGTGAGATGGACAAGAAACATAAAAAAGAAGTTGAAGGCATGTGATGAAGCGGTTACGAACTGCTGGTTTTGGACAGTGACAACCTGCACGGATATCTGCAATTGAATATGACTGGGCTTAGTTTTTAGACCATTGTCAATCTCCAACCTTTACAAACATGACAAAAGTTAAAAGCCCCATGAACCTGTGTTTATTATGTATGTTTATTCGTATTTTTTTCTTTGTTTTTGTATAAAAAACATAATTCGTAATGAAAAATGATACTTATATATATATATATATATATATATATATAACTGTTTGGGAACATTTAGGGTTTAAAAAATGCAAAAAATTTTATTTTTTTTGGGTCACAAGGGCTGCGAGCCTGGGCAATAACCGCAGCCCTTGGTGGGTTAAGGGCTGCGGTTAAGGGCCAAAACCGCAACCCTTAACTCACCAAGGGCTGCGGTTTTGGCACTTAACCGCAGATTTTAACCCACCAAGGGCTGCGGTTTTTGTCTTGACCCCAGCCCTAAACGAGCTAAGGGTTGCGGTTAACAACCGCAACCCTTCCTAAATGCAAAGGGCTGCTAGTCTAATGGCTGCGGTAAAAAAACGTAGCCCTTGGGCCCCTTTTGACCGCAACCCTTGGGCTTTTTTCCTCTAGTGGTGGTTCCTCCAAATCAAATCAAACTCCCGAAAAGTTGTAATCTGCGGACCTCGTTTACGTACCCCGATTATTTGCTAAAAAACAGTTTTCGAAAATCATTCTATTCATTTCTAATCATTCTATCTCTCTTTACATGTCCAGATCTTCTAACTTTGCAAAACCCTGACCTTGTTTTGCATTACATACATCCTAGTCTTGCATAACCCTCACCTTGCGTGACGTGTCATCTTCCTTAGCTTTGCATAACCTTAATCCTTGCATAGCGTCTCATGCATCCTTAGAGAGTCTAAGTTTGCATCTTTGCATCGTTATGTGCATTATTATGTGAGTTGTTTGCACCTATCTGCTAACATCTTTTCCTGCAGGTAATCAAATTGCTTGTATTTATTGTCTTGCATACTAACTTTCCTTTGCAGAGACCGGCGTATATAGATCAGTTCTAAAATGAAAAGCGTTTAGAATCGTTCTCGGTCCCGACACCGTGTACTTTAACTATTGGTTTCCTGAACCTCAGTCAAAGTGGGGGTTTCCGTAGACATAAGGACCCAATGATGAAATATACCGCGGTCTTAATTGGTCCGACCCAATGGCAGAGCTGTTCGAAGAGCCAAAACTATTTTAAAAGTGTTAAAGCATATTTTAATTATCCAAAATCGTATTTAAAAGCCCACTTAATTATTCATGATAACTAATCATATTTTGAGCCCAGCTATTTGAAAAATCCCAATAAATTGTTTAATAATAATTAATTATTTTATTTAAATAAAATAAATATTTTCAAAGATATTTTTATAATCAAAATCTGATTTTATCTCGTAAAATCAAATCTCCGGAGTTAAAAGATTAAAGAAAATCGTTAAAACACGTTTTATAAATAAGGCTGTCAAAACGTGTCAAAAGCAAGGCGGTGCGCCGAACGCTCAAGCCAAGCCTGTCAATTCTATCTTTTTTAAAGCGTGTGCCACGTGTACGTAGCTGATTGGGCATGTTGTGTCTTGCGTCAGGCGCACTAATGTGCGCCTGACACGTGTGATTGTGCGTCACACAGGGTGCTGCGCCTGGCGCACCCAACGCGTGACGAACAGTTTCGGTTTTCCTATAAATAGGCTTCGATTTTCTGAATTTAAAATACAGTTTTCCATACACTTTTAACACTTCGACTTCAATACTCTACGAATACAATTACGAATCCTCTCTACAAAACACATACATTCAGACAAACATATAAGTTCATATTTTCAGGCTTCACGATTGCTCGTCCCGAAGGTTGTCCATCTCTCAGACCCAAGCCACGGTATAATCATGAGAGTCCTTGAATAAATTATTTTTATATTGAAGTTACTAACTATTTCTTTTATGATGTAGATCTATAATATAAAAATCATTCTTCTGTATATATTCTAATCTCCTTCTTTTCTTTTTATTTATTTTCTTATATACATTGTTATGATTATCCTGTTTGCATGCCTTTTCATCACCCTCATGTTATTATTGCTAATCAAGACATAAAGAACTGTTCTAATATTAAGCAGATAATTTGGACAACCTGTTAGGTTCCCTGTATGTAATTTTGATTGCATAATAACATATCACTAAAAAGAATAGTATTTTATGAGTTTCCTCAACCAATCTAGGCTAACTTAAGTTTAGGGTGCATGAAAATATTATTTGTTTATTCTATTGCATAAAAATTGACATGAATCAATATTTAGTGGAGGCCAGCAATGGGCGAATATGGTTCATTATGATTGTGTTCGTACCCTCACCCCGAACTCAATTTTTGGTTCACGACCATCTATGGAGTCAGTACGGGGAAATATACATTGGATAAATCCCTAATTTGTCCCTACGGTTTCTCAATATCCAATTAGATTTATGAGTCTTCCTTTAAAGACTTGTTGACGACTTCAAAACATTTTCAATAAAACCTTTACGATGAGGTAGTCACATATGTGCTCACATCGCGTAGGCGAAATGAAAACACGCCTACAGGTGGTAAGAGTCATCCTAAAAGAAGCGTCCACAATCCAAGAAGAACGTGACAAATCTAATCATATGGAGAAGCATGGGAATAGTGATGACTCATATATATTTCTCACGACAAATAAGGTTGAGGAAGCTTTGGTCCATTGAATCGTAGTTTTTCTAATTTAGTTGTTCTATGTTACTTTTCACCTAGGAAGGAGTTATATTTGAATTTAAAGTCTAACAAGTTTGGTAGGGTTCATCTAAAATATTATATATTGGAGATTAGGGAAAATGATTGTTGGAGATTTAAAACATTTTATGATTTGATACATGTTACGTTTGTCTAAGTCGCTTGGTTATGGTGTTGTGGCTTAAACTATGTAGGATATAGAGGCTTTCAATATGGAACTTTCACACAATTTTGGCAGAAAACAAGAAAACGACGAAAAGGAGAGACAAGACTCATGGAGCGTCCGCTCCAGAGGGGAGCGCAAGCTCTAGTTCGTTAGTTATCGTTTTATCGCGAAGCAATGCTTGTTGCCTTGAGCTAGAGGTGGCCAATGGGTGATTCGGGTTGGCTAGGCTGGGGGGCTGAAGCGGACTGGGTTGGCTCGGCATCGGACCACGAGTTTGGTAGGTTGGGCAGGCTGGTTTGGTGAGCCAGTTTGCTCAGCCATGACGGTCTAGTCCGGGCTTTTGCGGTTCATGGCGCGGGTTTGTCGGCCCATGAGTTTTATGGGCTGGACCGGGCTAGCGATTTATTTATAAAATTAAAATGTTTAAACAAATTAATTAATTGCATGAGTCGATGAGTAATGTTAATGATATATTAATATATATCATGTATTGCATAATTTTGGCCTTAGTAATTTTTGTTGTTATAATATTAAATATATTACACTTAGTAATTTACATAAATAACGATTAGTAACTTTCAGGATCAATAATATTTATTTTTATTATCATTACATCTTACTCATTATAATCTACACTTTCATAGTAATTTAAATAAAAACGTACAGAAAATTAACGGTTTCACGGGTTGGGTTTGGTTGGGCGGTTTTGTCAGCGGGCTTTCATGGGCTGAGCTAAAAAAATGAGCCTGTGGCCCGCCCAACAATTTCACTGTTTTCACGGTTTGGAACCGCCCTGTTCACTAGCCCAGCCCGCACGACCAACGAGGCAAGCTGGGCTGGATTGACACACACCGTTGGCCACCTCTACCTTGAGCGGTTATCGTCCTTTTGACGATATCTTTGTGCGTTGTATGACTTCTCTAAATATATGAGACTCCTCTCATGTTTATGGATGGTTAGAAAACTCTTTCAACAAAAGCATAAAAGCAAATTCATCATCACAATATCATCATCACATTTGATCTTAATTAACATTGTTCTTAGTGAGCAATAACTTTATTGTATTTCTTCTTTGCATCTCGAGAGAGGATTCCGTGCAACCTATGCTCAAGTATAGAGTCGGAATACTTCTTTTGGGAAATTGATTACTCGCCTAGAAGATTAATCGTTATTGTACACATCTTTGTGACCCTTGTTCAAATGTTTATTCTTTTAACAGTAATGTGTTAATCAATCCCATGAACACGACTATTTAAGAGCTGAAGAATGTTAGATACATTTAAGACCTATCAAAGATTAATAGGGCTGTGCAAAGACCAGGGTTGGACTGGATCAGACCGGATCGAAGTTCAGTCTAGTTCTCGGTCCACCAAAAGCCACGATTTGGGTTTCAGGTCCGGCCGGCTCGAACCGGCAAATTCCAGTCCAGACCGGTTGACCGAAATTTATATTTTTTTTACTTTAAAATAAATTTTAACTGAAATTTTAAAAGTTAGAAAGATAAAAACCTACTCTTTATTACCTTTAAGATTATTGTTGTTAGAATTATTAAATTTTAATGCATGTTATTTATAAGTATATTTAAATCTAAATAAGAAGGTTTTTTTTTTAAATACAAATTCTGGTCCAACAGGTCAAAAATCGGGGACCGGATCGGACTGATATTTTTCTGGTCCGGTCCCGGTCCATAGAATTTCCAGATTCTGGTCCAACCGGTCGGTCCGGTCCGGTTGGACCGGTGCACACCACTAAATGACAAAGAATATTATTTATGTGACTTAGCTGGATCGGTGTGCTATAAGATTTTGTTCAGTGAGTGATGATGGAAGGTCTCGAAGATTTTCATGACCTTGGTTATAGACATTAAGATAGACTCTTTATACACTATTACAAGATGTATTGGCATAGAGTTTGTTGCCCTTCCCAATCTAAACAAAATTCGAAGATAGATGTGAATGTTGACTAGTTTACAGGTTTAGTTTTTTTGTAGGTGGCATCCAAAAATTTGAATTACGCTTAGATTCAATTAATTAATACTAGTGCTTAATACAAGCCACAAAAAATTGTCTGGCCACCTAAGAAATTTTAGTACAACGTTCTAGAATAACTTCTAAAATATTCCAAGCATTTTCTAGCTTTTTACATTGTACTTCTGAACTAGAGCACTAAAAGAAATCTTTTGAAGTTGACAGAGAATATTTAATTTGATGGGAAAATAACTAACCATTGAGAAACATTTCCAAATTATTCTTATATTGATGATACAAAATTCGAAGAATTACATATTTCCCGATCTTGGCAGCAAACTGTTCAACTTCGCAAATTTCAAACCCCATTTTCACGTTCCTTAACCAACAATAACACTCATCTTCAAAGAACCAATATTTTTTACCGTTAGTCAGTGCATTGGCTAAGAAACTCAAAGCTAAGCTTATTTAGATGTATAAGTCAACACTTCTAAATTTAATTAACTTGAGTAAAGATGGAAGAATAATCAACATTAATAAGTACTCAAAATTTTTATCTGTATGGTCATTGATCAACACTCTTGGCGCACATTCGAAGCGACGGCTCGAGCCCAAAATTTGATCTGAGCCTTCATATCTTCACTTGACGAAGCTTTCTGATCACCCCATTTCAAAGCAGGAGGTGCTGATATAGGAGAAGATGTGTTTTGCTGCCATGACTCAGAAAGATAAGGCCTTCTCACTTTACCAATATAATCTACATTATTACTGTCAAGGCTAGCTCTTCTTTGTAAGGCAGGAAGTATTTGAGTCACCCCGGGACTTAAGTCATCTTTGTTATCAAATGAAAAGCCTAAGTCCTTAAAACCTTGCAATTCTTCGACTTCGAGATCGCTTAAACTCTTCTGTGATTTGCTTTTGTCGAGTTTTTGTGGTTTGGTTTCGGTTATTTGCTCCAGTTTCCGGTGTGCTCGGGTCTTGGAGTTGCTTGTGTTCTGCTTCGTGCTCTGTAAATACATCAAAGTTGCCAAGTTCCAATGTTGATTAGATCAATATATGGTCTTATGAATAGGTTGTACTTGGTTGGGATTTGAATACTGTCATGTGATGTTGGTAATCAGTCTTTCCGTGATTATTGTTCCTTTTTGACTAAACAAAAGATTAATGCACCATTTTCAAAGCATTTTTCGTGTTTAGACTATACGAGGCAGATTTGACATTATTCGGGCTCATAATAGTTAACATTTTGATATGTCTAAACTTCCATCTGACCCATAATAAACTTCTCATTCGGATTTTTCATGATCATCAATTCTCACTTGTATAAGATTATACTTAGTGATGTTAGATTTTCTTCTCAATGGATACATTCACTTTATCAACTTTTTTATAATTTTTTGTCAAAACTAAGATATTGATGTTCAAATGTGTGAATTAGTGAATGTACAAAACAAATGAGAAGTTTGTTATGGAAAGGAGAAAGTAAGACTGAATGACAGATTAAGCTAAGTGATCTGAGTATATACCTTGGAAGTACTGCATTTAGGAGGCAACAACAAAGAAGAGTCTATGGATGCTCTTCTAGTAAGTTTTGTCATTGCAATAGGACCCTTCTCCGGCAACAAAGCCGAGGAGTCTATCGACTCTCGTCGAGTCAATCTTCCAACTCCAGCACCACTTTGGACGTTAGATGCCATGTTTAAAGCATCATCCCCCCTACAAGGTGGCAAAGATGGCGTTCGATCCAACCTTCTTCCAGGCATTGGCATTGCTTGCCTTATCAAATCACCCATCCTCGGCTCGTCCTCTTCCTCTTCCTCTTCTTCTTCTTCTTCTTCTTCTTCATTTAGTTGATATTTACTATCTCTTCCTAAGGAAACTGGAAGTGAAGGAGTTCGATGTAGATTATTACTCATCTTTGAAGGGTGTTGAGAGACCAAAGTCTCTTTCTTAGAGCTTGAGGAAGAACAAGGATCAGAGTTACACCTTACCATAATTTTTGATGTATTTGATGTGTTTAATAAGGTGTTTCCAAAGAACCAGCCGTCTTCAAAGAGGTTACTAACATGCCCATTTTTCTCTCCCATGGCCTATGTATATGTGTGGCTTTTAGGCTCAACCAATCTAAAGCTATCAAAGACTTTTGTGCAGCAAGAATAAAACACGGTTTTACACATATAGACCCACATGGGAGATCCAAGGTTTCTGATCTAAGTTAAATTTATGATGTCTGATACATTAATAACACAGATAGTTGTGAATGGGCTAACTTGGGTTGGCCATGTGACATGGCCAATCATATGATATAATATAAGGTCACTAATTTTGTACTATATCTTAGTTTATACACCCCTTGACGCCCTGGGGGCAGCAGTTGCATCATTTAGAAGAAATGAAACTAACACTCTATCAATCATACTCGATATTTTTGTTTTCCTTTTAATTATATTTTTGGTCTTAGGCAATCAAATAAAATTACTGCATGTAATGATGACTCTAGTTGATAGATGTACCAGGCATATAATAAGTTAACAAAAAGTACCATAGTATTAATTTTAATTTGCGAGACAATCATTGTCATGCAACATAAAAGATCTTTATGTAAAATCTAATAGTCTTTAAAATTATTGTATAAAATACAAAAGTTAGAAGATATAACAAAAATGTAAAGGTAATTCACCTACATAATACTTTATAGGCAGTAATAGATGATGATATTGATAATGATTTTTAGCGTGGTGGTTTTTAAAAGCGATGTCTCATATTATATGTCCATAATAAAGCTATGTTTTTGTTGATATGAAAGTATCCATTTTCTTCATACAAATTTCATTTTCATATATTATTACTTTAAAGTGTTACTTTATAAGAAAAAAACATATTTGTGGAAAAACTTTTGTTATTATAGATATTAACATGGAGTTTTTCATACACTAAAACTTATCACTACTATTACTATATATTATTATTACCTATTAAACAGAATATAATATAACTAGATCAAGAGAAATAGCTAGAATAAAAGGATATCATATATTAATGTAATATGAGATTATTCATAATTATTGTGTTGGAGTACTACAGGCTAATGTTTAGTAAGTTATAATTTATAATTTAAAAAAACTAATATGAACCTGGTGCACACTGTACACCTTATCCATCTCACGTGAGTTTTAACTATTACAACTTTTCGTTTTTGCCGCTTTCAGTCTTCCGCTCTTTTCTCTCTCCTCTGATAACTTCACTCTCCTGATAGTGTATTTTTGAAATAATATAGTGTATTTTAAAATAACATAATGTATTTTAAAATGATATAGTGTATTTTAAATAGTGTTTTGCCGAGTTTTTTTTGGCATGATAGTGTTGCATGTTATAGTGTATATTGACATGATATAGTGTATTTTGAAATGATATAGTGTATTTTAACATGATAGTGTTTTGCTGTGTTTTTTGACATGATAGTGTTGCATGATATAGTGTGTTTTGACATGATATAGTGTAGTTTATTTGTATAATACACAAAATTATCATAATCGATCGTTATAGTGTTTGACATGATAGTGTATTTTGACATTATATAGTGTATTTTAAAATGATATAGTGTATGTTTGTTCTGAACAACTGTTTTTGTTAAAATTTTAGGGCGAGAGAATCTTATTGAAGAGAGAGAAAATCGCGGGGATTTTGAAAAGCGGGAGTGACTAGTTTGTAGTGGGGCATGTGTCTAGGCCTGGTCCACACTATTTTTAATGTGAACCGGGTCCATGCAAGATGGATTGCTTCATTTCGTATTGAATTTTAATAAAATCTTGAATTATCCAGAAGCAACTAAAACTTCAGGGGTGAGAAAAAATAATAATAAAAGAGACGGGATAGAATGGAGTTCATTTATATTTCTGTCAACTTGAGAAATGATAGCAAGGAAAAACTAATAGCGGTGGGAAGGACTAAGTGAGGCGCATAGTAAGGTGATGCCAGCTAAACAACCCATGTGCTTCCTCCTTTCTTTATGAATTTTTGTTGCTTTCTACAGGCAAGAAACAAAAATAGAGGCCATGTATTTTACTGTAGCATTCTATTTCTTTCTGGATAATTATACGATTATATGTGTATGGAATTGGCTGCGCCAAGCCAATATTGTTTATGGAGAGGCACATTGTCGGTTGATGCCCCTAGATGGCTAGGTAATTAGCTTTAAATTAGTACTAAATAATAAATGATGGAAGTTTAGCATAATGATCTTATAATAGATGATGATAGCTGATTAGAACTCTTAACAAAATTGTTGTAATGAAGAAACCAACTAGGCATTAGGATGCTTTCGATTTCCTTTTGTTCATATTAAATCTATCTTAAGTTGATGGTACGAGCCTTCGAAAAAATATATATGTATATCTAAACTAATAAAAAAAAATATCAGATTACTATCCCTATTATACTCCTTTATGCACAAATATAAAAAATGAAGAGAGAGAAAGTTAGAGAGATAAGCTCTAGAATTTTTTCCCCCAATTGATCTCATACCCTAAGAAACCCTAGCCCTCAGTACCCGAAAAAAGTCCCAATTCAATGCTCGAATCAACGAAAAATTAAGATCTATCTTCATATCTTTGCTTCCGTAACAATCTCGTTACTAAAGATCTTGCTAATTTGCTGGTTATCTACTAATGTAGATAACTTTTCGTTTACTTGTATAGTAGACCTGCAACTTTAAGTAGAGTGGTTAACATTAATTTTACTCCATGTCAGGGCTGTAAGTCTAGACACAGAGTAATTGAGCCGTTTTTCATGATTCATTCAACCGCTTCTTCTTCAATTTGGATTAGGTGGCTTCAATTCTTGGTTTCAAGTACAAAAATCGAAAGAGGGTTAGGGTTTTACTGTTCATTGATGGGAGTGTTCAATTAATCCGCTTTGAGTGTTCGAGTCGAGGTGTCTTCAAATTTTTTGGATTCAAGGTCATCATTTCGTTTGTGGTGCCGTCTGCTTTTGATGAGAGGCACAGTTTGCTTGTTCGTGTTGGAGTTCTTTCTATTAATTTAAGATATTGCATTAAATGCGATAGGAAATGTCTCTGGTAAGATTTTTTCCAAAAGTTGCCCCCATTTTTTGTGCTATACAAGTCGTCAAATTCAGGTATTTTTTCATATTTCTTCCAAGCTTGCTTCTTTAACATATTCCTCTTTCATAATTTGATGTATTGATTTCTTGAATTCTGGGTGTTTGTTTCAGTGACGTGTTGTTTTGTTCTTCAAATGTCCATCCCTAAATCTTTTGAGGATGCTATTATTAATGAATATGCAAGGAAGGGTGGGCCTTCACTGGAGTCCAACAATCCTGATGGTGTGGTTTTGTCTGATGAGGCTGGTGCTGCTGTTGGTCTATTGTCTGAGTCTGGTTCTTTAGGTGTAAGTGTTCCATATGACCCCCCCTGTTTGCTTGATGTTGTTATTGTTGATGACTTACCTCAAGTTAGGAAAGATATTGATGATCTTACAAAATCATGTTTAATTGGAAAAATGTTGGGTGAGCCAATTGATTTGCGTACCAAAAATTCTAGAACAAAAGTAGATTGGAAATTTTGCAAAGGTGATATTGATTTTATGGAAATTGGTAATAATTGGATAATGATTAGGATTACTAATCCTGGGGATCTTTTCTTGGTTTGGTCTGAAAGACCATGGTATGTTCAGGGAGAACTTTTTGTGTTGCACCCATGGCATGCCCATGCATTTTGATTGTAACATTGAGGAAATAAAATGAGTAGATTTATGGGTAAGAATTCCAAGGTTTCTAGCTGAGATTTTGAATGTTGAATCTATGGCTAATATGTTAGCTTCCAATATTGTTGGCACTCTTGTTAAACTTGATGCTAGGTCTCTGTTGAGGCATAAAATTAGGTTTGCAAGAGTGTGTGTAAGAGTTGATATCACTGAAACTCTTCTAGAGTATGGTGAAATAACTCGTACTGGTGGTGTGACATCTCCAAATTTAAATAAATATATATTCAAATAAATATAGTTTTCAAAAATCATTTATTCAAACTTGGAGGATATTACCGCCCATTTATTCTCTAAGAGTAATCGAAAGGCTAACGAAAATTAAATAAATTAACCCAACTATCTTAGAAAAGAGAAATTTGAAGTAAGAATACTATTACATCCAATATCTTATTTTAGACAATACTGAAATAAATAATCCCAAGATAGACAACTAAATGAGTGATCTAGGTGAAATATCTAAGTCTCCTCACACGAGATCCCATCACCAAGTCCAACCTGCAAAGTAACAGAAAAGAAGACAATAAGAGAGATAACTCCCAAAAATCAGAAAGACTGAGTAATTCGACTTCGTCCCGTAAAATTAATAATTTAAAAAAATAAGTTTTGAGTTTAGAAGGAAAGGTGAACAAATAATATTAATGTTAATATTTGGGTTCTAAAACATTTGCATCAATAACTCCAAAGATAAGTCACATAATCATATAACATTTACTCACACAATTATCAACAATAATTTTAATTAAGAGAGGGAATGTGAACGCCGGTAGGCCGGGACTAATCCCTATTATCCACCTACTTCAACAAGAGGTCGTCACCCCAATATAACCATGGCCAATATGTTTTGTATCGTATATAATAATCACAACAAATAGAAGGAAGACAACAGTTTTGAATCATATATAATAATCAACCTATAGATAGATAAACCATTCATATAGGGCAACCTGTTCAACACCCTTTCGGGTTTCATTACCCTCCTTAGTTTTATTAAAAGGTCATAATGTACACAAGTTCTCAATTTGATAACCATACAATTCCACAAGTTCTTTTAACATAGAACATATTCTAGTCATAAGTTCTTTACAAGAATATTCACATACTAATACTATAGTAATCTTTGTTCCAAAGTAATCACATGATAATAAAAGGCACCAATAGTATAATAACATACTCCAGTTTCATAGTATTATGAGAATCATACTCTTATAATAGTAATTACTAACTCATATATTAGTCTATAAATTATTTATCACTACATAGCCACATAATCACACAATCACATAGGTAACCGTTTTACAATGGGAAATAGAGTACGATAGACATCGAAATTACATTGAGTAGCGCAGATACGAATAATGAAGTCACCCCTAGAAAGCTCCTTCTACAAAATCTCCGTCTACAACAAATAATATTACCTAAAGTTAGTCACTTGATATAATATCCCAAAAATAAAACTAAAGTTTAAAACTTTAACCAAAGTTTAAAAAATTAATAATTAACAAAGTTAAATAACCAAGGTTGAAAAGAAAAGAAAAAAAAATAAGAATTTTAGAAAATATTTAACTTAAAAAAAACGTGACACAACACACTGTAACTTTTGTAAAAAGTATTTAAAAGCCCTTTGCGACAACAAGTCACATACCTTCAAGTGAACTTGTTGTTCACACGGACAATACAATTGCTTTATTATTTATCTTTTTAATCAAAAGTCAAAGGCATTCAAGTTGTAGAAAAAAAGGAACAACTCTTTCTGTTCTACAGAACCAGTTTTGTTTAAAAAAAACAAAGACCAGAGGAGAGAGAAAGAAGAAAGAAGGAAGAGAAGAAGAAAGAGAAAGAGGATCTGTCGGCCAGTCCGATGTACTGGCAGTAGCAGCGACGGTACAACGCCACTAACTCTCTTTTATATATATATTTTTTTTCTCAAAAATATAGTGATGAGAGATGGTTTCTTACCTACTGAATTTTGAAATGAAAATGGTGCTTGAAAGAAGTGAAGAAGTCCAGTATTTATAGTCCTAGAAGGGAAAGAGAGGAACAACTCAAGAAGGAAGGAGGTGGATCTGATTGAAACAAAAGGGGGAAAGTTAAAATTTGATTGAGAAGATTTTGGGGTGGTAATTGATTGATTAATCGATTTGACAGATTTCTTGATATAACTGACGAAAATTTTGGAAACAATCTCTCCGCAAGATGTTTACTTCAAAACGAATTTTTTTTTTCCGAAATTCATATTCCCAAAAAAATAATAATTCAAATATATATATATATACACATTATACTAAGTAATAATATGAAATATTAAAATAATAATTATAATTTGATATGGATAAAATTATGAATTTCATAAGTTGAAAGAAAATCAATTATTTAGAAACTTATTAAAATTTCGTGATATTACAATCACTCCTCCTAAAAAGCAAAGTTCATCCTCGAACTTAAATCGCTAAGACTCTCTAAGTTAGAAGAACGAAAAGTTAGTATCACATTCTTCCCCTCATTTAAGAAATTTCGTCCTCGAAAACTTTATCGTACCCGAGGAAAAAGTTCTGGATATCGGTTTTTCATGTCATCCTCAGCTTCCCAAGCTGCTTCCTCGATTTTCTCATTCGACCATAATACCTTAACTAACCTTACAACTTTGCGTCGAGTATTTCACGTTTTGGTATCTAAGATCTTAATGGGTCGGTTCTCAAACATTATGGACATTGGCTAATTCCATAGGTAATGCTAACCTCTATGCCACCTCTCCGGTTCACTCCAAAACTTCGTAAGGACCAATATATCGAGGGCATAACTTCCCTTTTCGCCCAAACCGCATTACTCCTTTAGTCGGGGAGACCTTGAGTAAGAATTTTTCTCCTATTTCGAACTCTAAGTCTTGCCTTTTTGTATCTGCGTAAGATTTTTATCGATCTTGTGCTGCCTTCAAATGTTCTTGAACAAGCTTCAAGGTTTTGGTAGTCTCTTCAATCATGTCGGGCCCCAAATTTAATGATTCATTCACATCACTCCAGCATATAGGGCTTCTGCATTTTTGTCCATACAAAGCTTCATAAGGTGCCATCTTTATACTTGAGTGATAACTATTATTATATGAGAATTCTATATACATCAATTGTTCATCCCATGATCCTCCAAAGTCCATCACACACGCCCGTAACATGTCTTCGAGTGTCTGAATAGTTCTTTTAGTTTGTCCATCAGTAGCTGGATGAAATGATGTACTAAACTTGAGTATGGTTCCCACAGCTTCTTGAAGCTTCTTCCGGAATTTGGACAAGAATCGAGAATCGCTATCAGAAACAATATCCTTAGGTACACCATGCAATCTTACTACCTCCTTGAAATAAGCATCTGCTAATTGCTGCATTGACCATGTGTCCTTCATTGCCACAAATCTCGCTGTTTTTGTCAAACGATCTACTATAACCCAAATGGCATTCTTTCCTGACTTAGTGTTTGGTAATCCCATAACAAAGTCCATAGTGATCGATTCCCATTTCCATCCTGGAACCGATAAAAGTTGTAGCTTTCCACCAGGTTTCATGTGTTGGATCTTCACCTTTTGGCAAGTTAAGCATTTGGCTACGAATTCCGCCACTTCTCGCTTCATTCTGGGCCACCAAAAGTGTTGTTTGAGGTCTTTATAAAGTTTGTCTCCTCCAGGGTGTATAGAGTAGTGGGAACTATGAGCCTCTTTTAAGATCTTGTCCTTTACCATCTCCCCTTGTACTTTGCTATTCCTTTAGCATCAACCTCAAATTCAGGTGCTTGACCATCCTCTTTCATTTTCCTCAACTTAATCAACCAATCATCGGTGCTCTTCGAAGAGATTAGGCTCAACAGTGACTGCATTTAATTTAGCTTCTACATAACCATGTTCAAAAACTTCTAAGTTCAACTTTTGAAAGTCCTTGCATAATTCGTCGGCTAAGATCAATACATTCAATGTATGACTACTCTTCCTGCTTAAAGCATCTGCGACTTTGGTTGCTTTGCCTTCGTGGTATACAATTTCGAGATCATAGTCATTGATGAGTTCAAACCAATGCCTTTGTCTCATGTTAAACTCCTTCTGAGTGTAGAGATATTTTAAGCTCTTATGGTCAGTGTACATTGTGCACTTAACTCCATACAAATAATGTCTCCATATTTTGAGTGCAAACACAATTGCTCCTAACTCCAAATCATGAGTAGGGTAATTTTGTTCATAAGGTTTTAGTTGCCTTGATGTGTATGCTACGACTTTTCCATGTTACATCAGCACACACTCTAACCCATGCTTTGAGGCGTCACCGTACACCTCGAAGCCTTCTGTTCCAGAGGGTAAGGTCAACACTGGTGCTGTTGTAAGTCGTTTCTTCAATTCTTGGAATGCTGACTCACATTGGTCGTCCCAATGAAATTTAGTGGTTTTCTTCATTAGGTTGGTGAGAGGTTGAGCAATCTTAGAGAAATCTCTAACGAATCTCCTATAGGCTATAGTACCCAGCAAGACCCAAGAAGCTTCTAATTTCCGTAACACTTGTGGGTTGAGCCCAATCGGTCACTGCTTGTATCTTTGAGGGGTCAACAACAACTTCGTCATTTGAAATCACATGGCCCAAAAATGCGACTTTCACTAACCAAAATTCACACTTTGAGAATTTGGCATACAATTTCTCTTAGCGAAGTATCTCCAAAATTTTCCTCAAATGGGCCTCATGCTCTTCCTTATCTCTTGAGAAGACCAAAATATCATCGATGAATATGACCACGCACTTATCCATGTAGTGCTTGAAGGTCCTAGTCATGAGGTCCATGAATGCAGCAGGCGCATTAGTGAGTCCAAATGGCATAACTGTGAACTCGTAATGGCCATACCTTGTTCGGAAGGCTGTTTTGGGTATATCCTCATCCGCGATTCTAAACTGATGATATCCAGAATGCAAGTTGATTTTTGAGAATACTGCAGCACCTTTTAAGTGATCGAATAAATCCTCGATTCTAGGAAGTGGGTATTTATTCTTGACAGTGACGTTGTTCAACTCCCTATAATCGATGCATAATCTTAGAGACCCATCCTTGCTTCCTAACGAACAACACTGGTGCTCCCCAGGGTGCGACATTTGGTCTTATATATCCTTTCTCCAAGAGTTCTTCTAATTGCACTTTCGGGTCTCTTGTTTCTGCTGGGGCCATTCGATATAGTGCTTTAGAAATAGGGCTTGTTCCAGGAATTACATCGATCTTGAAATCAACTTCTCTCTCTGGTGGCATTCCTGGAATCTCTTCTGGGAATACATCCGGGAATTCACAAACAACAGGAATTTTGGGTATCTCCTCATCCTCCTTACTTATATCTTTCATGTGACACAAGTACACTGGGTAGCCTTTTGTAATGTAAGTTTGAAGGTTTAAAGATGAGATAATCTTGATTCCAGATGTAAAGACAACCCCTTGGTAAGATATCCTATTCCCTTTTGGTCCTTTAAGAGACACTATTCGCTTCTGACACTCAATCTTGGCCTTATATCTACTCAACCAGTCCATTCCTAAGATAACATCAAAGTCTTTCAAGGAAAACATGATTAGGTCGGCAGGTAGATCAGTTCCGTCTATGGTAATAGGAATGTCTTGAAAAAGGGTATTACATGGGACTGTAGTTCCGGTGGACATGACAATATTGGCTAGACACGACGATGAAGGTTCTAAGGAAAATTTTTCCACAAACGACTTAGAAATAAAAGAATGAGATGCCCCAGAGTCAAAGAGTAAGAAAGCAGGGTTAGAGTTTACGAGAAAAGTACCCGTCACGACGTTACTGTTGGTGCGTGTCTGCTTCTGTTCTGCTCATGACGTGAATTCTGCCAAAAGTTGGACGTTTACCATTTCCATTTGTCTGGTTGTTGGTCGGAGTAGCATTTGGAGTGGCTTGATTACCATTTTTGCTTGGACCTTGAGGATTAGTAGGGCGATTATTGGTCTGGTATTGGTTTCGATTGCCATTTCCATTGGTGTTGTTTCCCCTATTTTGTCCACTTTGGTCATTTTGCCTATTTGGACACTGATTAGCCTTGTGTCCTGGTTCTCCGCACTGAAAACAGTTAATTCTTTTACCCTGACATGTGAAACCTGGATGACTCTTATTGCACTTCTTACAGACAAACACTTTCTTATTATTGTCTCCTTGTCTCCTTTGACCTTGATTGTTGTTGTGAGGATTGTTGTTGTTGGTATAACGACCTCCTTGATGGTTACCCCCGCCATTAATTCCTCCATAGCGAGCCTTTTTCTTGTAACCTTGAGTTTGGGAGTTCCCACTTTGGTCTTTCCTTTTTCTTCTTCCCAATACTTTCTCTTCTCGTTTCAGAATTCTCTCCATATTGCAAGCTTTACCATAAGCCTCCATAAAAGTGGTTGAGGTACTACCGCCTAGTCTCTTTTGGATTCTAAAGCTAAGTCCATCCTCAAATTTCTGGGCTTTTGTGGCCTCATCTGGAACCATATTGGGGCAGAACCTAGCATATTTATGAAATTTTTGAGCATACTCTTCTACACTCATAGTAGATCCTTGATTGAATCTAGTAAACTCACTACATTTTTGCCTCCTAATGTGTTCGGGAAACAATCGAGCCCTCATAGCAGTCTTAAAAGTGGACCAATCAAAATTAGGTTGCATACGAATGGTAGGTCCTTGAGTCTCCCACCAAAGATTGGCATCTTCTCGAAGGTAAAAGGTAGCATGGTCAACCTTTTGGTTGTCAGGAGTTCTATTAGAGGTGAATATTTTCTCTATATCTCGCAACCTGATTTCCAACATAAGAGGATCTTCTCGACCAACGAAGGTTGGTGGTTTCAAGTTGGCAATTTTCTTAGCCATGGTTGCTTGAGATTCTTCACCGACATGGTGGTTGAGTTAGTTTTGGAGAACAAGTCCAAAACTTTGGGATAATTGTTCAAGAGTTCGTAAACGAGCAGCGATTTGTTCGGAAATCTCAGACATGTTTTTGTTTTGGCGTGAACGTGAACGAGTATAGACGTTAAATGGCATAAGCTACCTAGAAAGGAGAAAACAATGGCGTGACCACCATTTATTATTCATGTGAAGTATAATGATGAGTCATAGTCATATAATTTGAGCTAAGATCACAACGTAGAAAATGTAAACAACTTTATTCAAATCATTCAATCATAACATCATTGTTCAACATAGCAACTACTGGTTCTAACAACCTTATTACACATAATAAAATAAAAGTAAAGAAAACCTAAAGGTCATCATTCTCCATAGGCTCTTCTTCCTCCATAGGCTCTTCATCCTCCATATCAGACTGAGGGTGGGTAGGGGTAGGGCTTCTATCGGCCTCTCCTTCATCATAACTAGAGCCATTTAAATTGGGATTGTAATGATATTCTTCCATAGCATCAATCATAACCCTTCGTAGATACTCAATGGTCAGAAACCACGATCCTCTATGCGTGTACCTCTCAAAGTTAGGTGTCCCATTAACATAAACATCAGTGTATTTTCTTTTGATTGCTCCTAATGGTCCTCACTTGGGTAGGGTTACGTTGCCAACAAAACATGAGCTTTCTTTTCAGGAGTGCAAAAGTCAAAATCTCCATATAAATCATTGAAATGGTAACTTTCAATAGCCAAGTGGACATAATCACAAACGTCGTCCTCCCCATATCTCATGCGAATCAAGTAAGGTGAAGCAGAGAGAGGGCCAATGAGTTTCCTTGCCATCCTTTTTCTTGCGGTTTGGTAAAGTCTTGCCATCTAAAACATAAAGGAACATATATTAAGTACTTAAAAGTAGTACTTCAAAACATTAATAAAATAAAATAATCCCTTTTCGAACCCACTTTCATAACTTAGTTCATTTAGTCCTAATTTTTATTTACTTGGATTATTTAACCTATTTAATTCATTTAACCTAACTTTCCCTAGTTAATCTTAAACCTAAGCTCTGATACCACTTTGTAACACCCTCCAAATTTAAATAAATATATATATTCAAATAAATATAGTTTCAAAAATCATTTATTCAAAACTTGGAGGATATTACCGCCCATTTACTCTCTAAGAGTAAACGAAAGGCTAACGAAAATTAAATAAATTAACCCAACTATCTTAGAAAAGAGAAATTTGAAGTAAGAATACTATTACATCCAATATCTTATTTTAAACAATATTGAAATAAATAATCTCAAGATAGACAACTAAATGAGTGATCTAGGTGAAATATCTAAGTCTCCTCACATGAGATTCCATCACCAAGTCCAACCTGCAAAGTAACAGAAAAGAAGACAACAAGAGAGATAACTCCCAAAAATCAGAAAGACTGAGTAATTCGACTCCGTCCCATAAAATTAATAATTTAAAAATAATAAGTTTTGAGTTTAGAAGGAAAGGTGAACAAATAATATTAATGTTAATATTTGGGTTCTAAAACATTTGTATTAATAACTCCAAACATAAGCCACATAATCATATAACATTTACTCACACAATTATCAACAATAATTTTAATTAAGAGAGGGAATATGAACGCCAGTAGGCCGGGACTACTCCCTATTATCCGCCTACTTCAACAAGAGGTCGTCACCCCAATATAGCCATGGCCAATATCATAGAGTCCCTAGTGTGCACACCCCTTCTACTTGGATCACAACATATAGAAGGAAGACAACAGTTTTGTATCGTATATAATAATCAACCTATAGATAGATATACCATCATATAGGGCAACCTGTTCAACACCCTTTCGGGCTTCATTACCTTCCTTAGTTTTATTAAAAGGTCATAATGTACACAAGTTCTCAATTTGATAACCATAAAATTCCACAAGTTCTTTTAACATAGAACATATTCTAGTCATAAGTTCTTTATAAGAATATTCACATACTAATACTTTAGTAATGTTTGTTCCAAAGTAATCACATGATAATAAAAGGTTTATACTATTACCAATATTATAATAACATACTCCATTTTCATAGTATTATGAGAATCATACTCTTATAATAGTAATTACTAACTCATAAATTCATAACATTAGTCTATAAATTATTTATCACATACATAGCCACATAATCACACAATCACATAGGTAACCGTTTTATAACGGGAAATAGAGTACGATAGACATCGAAATTACCTCGAGTAGCGCATATACGAATAATAAAGTCACCCCTAAAAAGCTCCTTCTACAAAATCTCCGTCTACAACAAATAATATTACCTACAGTTATTTACTTGATATAATATCCCAAAAATAAAACTAAAGTTTAAAACCTTAACCAAAGTTTATAAAATTAATAATTAACAAAGTTAAATAGCCAAGGTTGAAAAGAAAAGAAAAATAAGAATTTTAGAAAATATTTTACTTAAAAAAAAAAACGTGACACAACACACTGTAACTTTTGTAAAAAGTTTTCAAAAGCCCCTTGCGACAGCAAGTCACATACCTTCACGTGAACTTACTGTTCACAAGGACAATACAATTGCTTTACTATTTATCTTTTTAATCAAAAGTCAAAGACTAGAGGAGAGAGAAAGAAGGAAGAGAAAGAGGATCGGTCGGCCAGTCCGATGTACTGGCGGTAGCAGCGGTGGTACGACGCCACTAACTCTCTTTTATATATTTTTTTCCCTCAAAAATATGGTGATGAGAGATGGTTCCTTACCTACTGAATTTTGAAACGAAAAATGGTGCTTGAAAGAGGTGAAGAAGTCCGGTATTTATAGTCCTAGAAGGGAGAGAGATGAATAATTCAAGAAGGAAAGAGGTGGATCTGACTGAAACAATAGGGGGAAAGTTAAAATTTGATTGAGAAGATTTTGGGGTGGTAATTGATTGAGAAATCAATTTGGCAGATTTCTTGATATAACTGACGAAAATTTTGGAAACAATATCTCCGCAAGATGTTTGCTTCAAAACAAAATTATTTTTTTGAAATTTAGATTCCCAAAAAAATTATAATTCAAGTGTATATATATATATATATATATATATATATATATATATATATATATATATATATATATATATATATATATATATATATATATATATGATTTGAAATATTGATTATAATTTGATATGGATAAAATCATGAATTTCATAAGTTGAAAGAAAATCAATTATTTAGAAACTTATTAAAATTTCGGGATATTACACTGAGTTTCTTGAGAATGCTAATAGGCAAGTCAAGCCTCTCACTACAGCCGAGCAGGCTAATGTAGTAGACGCTAGGCCTAAGCATGTTTCTAGGAATTTTGTTGTTGCTAAAGCTGGTGTCTCTCAGAATTTTATGAAGAAGAAATTCCCTGCCAAAGTGTATGCTGGTGCTAAAAATACTCCTGTTCAGAAGGGAGTTGTGTTCAAAGAGGTAGTGAATGCTGGTCATGTTTAGAAAGCTTCTCTCACTCTCCCTAATTCTAAAGTGAAAGGTAAAGGCTTGATAATTTTTAATCTTGTTGAAATCATGGAATCCTCTAATGATGATATTGAATTTGAGGCTGTTACTGTGAGACCCCGTAATTTTCACCCTTTATTTTTGGTGTTTGTTTACATTAAAATGATATTTTTTTCGTAAAAATAAATAATTTATTATTTAGATTATTTTGGAACGTGTTGTGAAAATGTGTATATATATTTATATGTTGTGATATATGTATATATATTTATTTTAAGTTTTTAGTTATTTATTTTAAAGGTTATATTAGTTTCGTTATTTATTTAGGTGTTTAGGATGCAGTTTTGCCGCGTAGCGTTTTTGTAACGTTGTTGGACCGACTTGGGTGATGAAATGTTGCATCACGTGTGGCGTATCATGCTGGCCGAAAATCAGCAATTATGGAGTGGAGGATGAAGAGTTTTGGTGCTTATTAAGCTAACCTTTGAATATCTTGTAACCGCTCATTTAATCCCTCATTAACTTTCTCCTAAAAACCCTTCATTTTTCCTTGAAATAAAATTCTGATTTTTATTAAAAGAAGTTCAGCATCATTCTCATTTAACCCTCACCGTTTTCAAGAAAAGAAAGGGAGAAAAGGAAGAGGAAAAGAATAGAAAGTTTCAACCCGGTTTTTCCTGTCATACCTTCACAAAAATAACCGTAGCCAGAGAAATCTAACCGTTGGATCATCTTCAAATTCGGATAGATCGTTTAAAACATCTTGTTCTTAACATTGACCAGGGCGATTTAGAATCTAAGCTTTTGATCACCGGGAATCATGGTCGGAACAGAGCAGTGCGAAATAAGAGTTTTCAACGTTCAAGAAGAAAACGCCTAGTGACTTGTTGCTACAATTATCGTTCGTGGAGCAATTGGATTGCACGCATATTTTTCAAATCCCTTTAGACTCAGCTCTCCTCCCGACGTTCCAGGTAACTAGTAGTTATCTTAGAACGCTAGAGGTTAGGGTATTATTCGGTATTAGATTATTATGCTAGGAATTATTTAAAAATGCTTTTTGAATGCAATTATTGACGAAATTTTACATGAATATACTTAATGCATGCTGTATGAATATTGTATATAGAAAAATAATTTTCGTCTGATTTTTAGTATTTATTTGATTTAATTGGTATTTTGTGCGTTTTTGGCTTATTTGCATAATAATTATTAAACGAATGTTAAAATTAAATTATTTTTCGTGAATCATGTTATATGTGTAGTATGTATTTCATGCCTTGAAATAATTTTTACCTTCTATTTACAGGTTTTTTTAATTTATTTATCTGTTTTTGCATTTTCATTTCTGTCAGTACATAAATCGGGAAAAATTATTTATGGCAGCCGAAAAATTCATTTCTTTGTATATTATGTATTTACGTGAGTTATGCATGTTATGTAAATTTTTGGTAATTTTTGGGCGTTTATTTTTATTTTTAATCATTATATTGGCTTTATTGGGTATTCTGTAAATTAACATTTAAAAATACTTTTAGAGTTCGAAAATTATAAATAAAAATTGTACCATGTCAGTAGAGCCAATAGGGTCCTATGATAATTTTTTTGTTATTTTAATGATTGTACTTATTAGTTTAATAATTATTATTGGATTTTTGTTGTGAATTTGAGGATATTCTTTTAAATTATTTAAGAGCTTTTTAATCAGAAATAATTTGTGATCTTTTGTGTTCTTGGATGCTGGTGTTTAGTAGGTTGCTGGGTATCATTATGTTTATGTTTGATTTACGTAAAAATGATTAATTGTGTACTATTCATTTATTTAATAAGCCTTGGAGTTAATTGGTGATACATTTTTTATTGAACTGTTAGTGCTGTAAAAACTAGATCATTGTTGATGCTTAGAGATGTTCAAAGTATTTATTGTGGGAGACATTTGTTGTAAGTTTGTAAGTTACTATTTTTGAGGAATTTGAATAGTTGTTTCTTTTAATGAATTACGGGTATAAGGCCAGGGCATCCCTTTACGAATATTTTTGAGATGAATGATACTTTGATGATATTAATGATTTTATTTTGAGATAAGAATATCCGTGGATAGATGTAGTCCCCGTGAAGAACATGCCAACCACCGGCTGCGAACCAGGGACACCCGGGTTAATTGTCGCGTCCGAGAGGTCGGGAGTTCCGCGTGTTCTACCCCGCATCGGGAGTTTGGCCATTCTTAGACACAGGCGTGGGGAACGTAAGCCCATAGACCGACCGAGATTGCGATCCGACAAACCTTAGGAAGTGAATGCGATTCACCGGCGTTCGGTTTCCGACTCAATAACTTGTTTTACCTATATTTTATTTTTACAAAAGTACTCTTGAGATGATTTATTTATTTTTATCCAACTCACTTGCTATTTATTATTCATTTGCGTTATTTGTGAGTTATATGGAAGTGAATGCATATTGTAGTTGACTTGACTTTATGCTTTCCTTTCTTATTAATCTATGTCTGAATCATGCTTTGATTTCTTTTGTTCTGGGAGAACTGCTACTGATTGTGGATGTTTGTTGTATATTTTGCAGGTTATGTTGATGGGAAACTTCTTTGGTTTTGGGTTCGGGTTGAGTTGTGAGCATAAAAAAAGCTAGATGTTTTAGGCCTAGACTTTTAATTAGTTTGAGAGTCAGTTTTCTCTTTTGGATATTAATCTAATTAATTTATTTTATTTATACTATTTATTTATATTGGTTTTATCACTTAGTTATTTAAACGCATTTCTTGTAGTAGTGACATTCCCAGAAGACGATGTTTCCGCCATCGTCCTATTAATACTATTATTATTTCTTTCTTTTTCGCTTTGAAATTCTGGGGTGTTACAGTTACTCCCCCTCTTAATCCCTCTCTTGCTTAGAAAGAAATGATCCATATTGTTGATCAGTCCGGTATGCCAGTTAATGATCTAGGACTACAGCCCCTCCCTCCTCCCTTAGCCAATGAAGAAATCATAGCCCCTGTACCTCTCAAAGTCTTATATCTAGGTGATTTGTTCCCTAAAAACTATCTACCTGAAGCAGATCTTCTGCTTCCAGAGGAAGATAACCTGTTTGATCATAGTGAGGAGTATTCTGGTGTTGATGATGGCACCTTTATTCTTGATGAGCAGCAAGATGATGATGACATGCTTGATGAGTACCTCTCTCAGCCAGAAAATTCTTTTCGCTCCATCAATTATGAGGCTTCTATGGTTCGTTAGATTGAGGGGATGGAGGTTGAAGAGGCTAGCCCTATGGATCATGGATCTTCTTCTAGTTCAGCTAAGAAAAGGAAGGAGTGCAGGGAGGATGAAGCAGTTTCTTCAAGTCTGAAGAGGGGCAAGACTTAGCTAAGTCTTGTCTCCCACTTGCCAAATGTTTTTAAATGAATATAAGTTTTTCGAATACTAGAGGATGCAAGAGGCATCTTGCCATGGAGGAAGTCAAGAATTTTTATGGGAGTGTAAGGCATTGTAATTTTGCTCACTATGATTTCCTCCCCACTTTTGCTTGGCAGATGGGTTATGGTGTTTATGGAAGGATAATGCTTCAAATCCTTTTATTTTGTCTATCATCCATAAATCGCATAGATTTATGGCTTGTAATATATCTATTTTAGCAATGAGTTGTTCCTTTGTAGCTATTTTTATTTATGCTCCTCCGAATCATGCTTTAAAACAAGAATTTTGGGAAGAGTTAATAGCTTATCTAAGTTCTTTAAATTCTCCTTTTATGATATTAGGTGTAGGCGTATTTTTATTTCGCCTACGTGGTGTGAGCGCGTATTAGTATTTGACTACCCCACTGTAAAGGCTTAATTGAAAATTGTTTTGAAAGAAGTCGCCAACAATACTTCTTAGGAAGAATCATAAACCTAATTGGATATGGGAAGACCGTAGGGACAAATTATCTAATGTAGTTTTCCCCGTCCTGACTCCATAGATGGTCAAAATGAACCAAAGATTGAGTTCGAGGGTAAGGGTACGAATATAGTCATAATGAACCACATTCGCCCAAAGTTGGCATCTACTAAATATCGATTAATTACAAATTTTATGCCAAAGAATAATCATATAACGTTTTAAACACCCTAAAAATATTTAGTCTAAATAGGTTCAGGAAACACATAAAAAAGACTAATTTTAGTGACATGTTATTAGGCAATCAATATTACAGGGAACCTAACAGGTTGTCCAAATGAATCTGATTAATATTAGAACAGTTCATTAGGTCTTGATTAGCAATAAATAACATGTGAGGTGATAAAAGCAATAAGCAGGACAATAGTATAATATGCATAGAACAATCAGGTAAGCATATAATATACAAAGGCATGAATAATAATATGAATATAAAATAAAGTATAGAAAGAGGTTTAGAATATACAGTAGAGCAATTTTATATTAAAGATCTACATTAGGAAAGAAAACTGTTAGTAACTTCAAAGCAATAAATATGATTGATTATTCAAGGATCCTCAGGGATTATACCTTTGCGACTTAGATTGAAAAGCGCAACGATCCTTAGGCGGAGCAATCGTGGAATCAAGAGTACAATATGATTAGAAACAGGAATTGATTTGAAAAGTGTTTTAGTATTCGAAGTGTATTTCGGAGTATTCGAGAGAATTTTGTGTGCGTGAAAATAATAATTTGAAGCCCTATGTTATTCGGGAAATTACGGATATTAATCTTGCGCCTCACGCAAGCCATGTGTCAGGCGCAGGCCTACGTGGCAGGCGGAGTGCCACACGTCAAGCTCACATTGGTGTGCCTGACGCAGCCAGCCCAATCAGATTTAGGCACGTGTAAACGCATTTTGAAAAGATAGAAAATAAAGTTGCGTCTCACACAGAACTTGCGTCAGATGCAGGATTATGTGTAAGTCACAAAATCTACGTGTTAAGCCCTCATTGGCACACCTGAAGCGATATGGCCAATGTGCTGGATGCACGTGGCGCGCTGAGCGCAGCCCCCGCGTCCGGCACATATTCTGGAATATTCGAGCATATTCGCTTTTGATTCTGCGCGTCTTCTAAAGTTACCTTTTTAATCCCTAAAATTCCGGAGATGGAATTTTATGGATTAAAAATATGATTTATTTATCAAAGATAATAAAAATATTCATGAAAAATATCTATTAAAATAATAAATATTTGATTGGGCTTTTATAATGGACTTAAAATATTTTATAGGTTTAAAATACAATTAATCATTATGGACAATTAATTGGGCTTTAGAATATCATTTCTAACACATTTTGGATTAGTTCTTTAGATTGCTCTTCCATTGGGTCGTGCCAACTAATGCCGCGGTATGTTTCATCATTGGATCCTTAAATGGAGAGACACGATTATGTGTCTACAGAAGCCCCCACTTTAACAGAGGTTCGGGAAACCGATAGTCAAAGTATATGGTGTCGAGATAGAGAACGATTCGAAACGCTCTGCAGTTTAGAACTGATCTATATACGCCGGTCTCTGCAAAACAAAGTTAGTATGCAGGACAATAACTACAAGCAATCTGATTACCTGCAGAAGAATATGTTAGCAGATAGGTGCAAACAACTCACGTAAAGCACATAGTGATGCAAATAATGCAAACTTAGACTCTCTAAGGATGCATGAGACGCTATGCAAGGATTAAGGTTATGCAAAGCTAAGGAAGATGACACGTCATGTAATGTCAGGGTTATGCAAGACTAAGATGTATGTAATGCAATGCAAGGTCAGGATTTTGTAAGGTGAGGAGATCTGGATAAGTAGAATGATAAAAAATGGATAGAATGATTTTCGAAAATCGTTTTTAGTAAATAATCGGGGTCCGTAAACGAGGTCCGCAGATTACAACTCTTCGGGAGTTTGATTTGGAGGCACCACCACATATAGGAAGCCTCCACTTTGGGTGAGCTTATCTTGAATTTGGCATTATGAGCCTTGATTTAAATGTACTTGATCTGATATTGTAATGTAGTTGATCTGTCTTAAACGTTGAAAGTGATTGCTGGGGATTTTTCTTTGGAAAGTTGATATAGGCAAAGTCAATTATCGACAGAAACCATGGAATTGTCGGAGAGTCCTTCAGGGACAAATAGAGCTTGAATTGAAAAATAAAAGGTTTAAATTTATGACTCAAATGCATATAGGTGGGAAAAGGCTATGACGAGGCTAGGTTCAGACTCGAGTCTATGTCGGGATCTAGAAAGAGATTATGCTCCTAAATTCTAGAAAATTAAATCATTAGACCATGACTAATTTTATTTTATTGAAGCGGTCGGACCTCGAGATGAGGATTCCTACGTATCCTTGCGGAATCAGACCATTTATTGTTCTCGATCTGATTTCTTTTTTTCTTTTTTGTGCCCTAACTTTTGCCTAGGCCGCCCTTTCGGGTTTTCCACCTAGCGGTCTTGGACATACCTTGAAAAAGGAGTTAAGGTTGAATATGGAAGGTTGAAAAGTTTAAAGCTTGAGGTTTAGCTAAAGGTTTAATTTGTTTGGCGAATGGAGGATCATGGATTTGGATTATATAGGTTTTAAGGTTTTGATTGATTGAAGGATTTGAATGAGGTGTAGAACTTGTGTGCAAGCCCCCTAGCTTGACTTTTTATTTCTTTGCCTTGGGCTTTTTTTTTTGCATTTTTTCTTTTTGTTTGGCATTGATTTTTTTTTTTTTTTTTGTAATATGGCTTGTACACAAGTTTGGTTGAGGGTATTGGAAGGCTTGAAGGTTATTTGTGGAGCTTTGATTTTGAAAGGTTATTTGTGGAGCTTTGATTTTGAAAGGTTATTTGGCTAATGATCATAGAGATGATGGTTTAAGGATGATGGCTTATGGAAGGTGATGGAGGAAGAGCGAATAACTCCTTATCCAAAGGATGTCCATTTTTTATTTTTCTTTATTTTTTATTTCAGATCCCCTTTTATTATTATTAGTCAAGTTCATTAGGTGATTTAGTTTGATCATTGAATTAGAAGCATAAATAAAATGATGGAAGGCCAATGAAAATGAAAAGAAAATACGATTATTTTATTAATTGAAAATGAATGAAACAAGGCTTATTAGAAATAAAAATCCTAAATGACATAGACTGGACAGGAAGGGAAATGAAGGAGCTAGGGGAGGGACTCTCCAACCCAACCTAGAAAACTAGCGTTAAATGACTAAGCCTCCTGCAATGTTGAGATGATTCCCAAGGGGTTGTTGCTGTTATTGACTTTGCTACCGGCAGGATCGGAAGTCTGCCATTCTCAACCATGTCTTGCAGAGTATTCCTTAAGGCCGAACACGCAGATGTTGGGTGTCCATTCCCTCGGTGGTACTTACAATAGGCATTAGGGTTCCATTTACTGGATTTATTTTCAGGAGCAGGGTCTGGAGTGGGACCGATAGGTTGTATTGCTCCTTTTGCATGAAGCCTAGTGAAGGCTTCTTCTAGAGTCATGCCCAATGGAGTGAAAGTTCGTTGAGACTTTTGATAACCTCCCTTTTCAGTAGTTAGGGCATTGACATTAGAGCTAGAAGGGTTGTTATTACTCTTCTTGAAAGAGTTGTTGTTGTTGGAACCCTTGTTCTTGTTGGCGTGTACCTCTTCTTCAATCAACAGGCCTACCTTATAGAGCTTCGTGAAAGACTTTATAGGTTGGAACTTGATATGATCCCCATACTTAGGCTGCAGGTTACGGATCACCAGTCGGACTTGATCCTCCTGAGATGGCCTATTGGTCATTTGTGCAGCTTTTGCCCTCCATTTGTTAAGGAAGGTGACAAAATCTTCGTTGGCATTCTGTTTAGTTAATTCCAACTCACGAAGGCCTATGGGAAACTAAGTATTATATACATATTGTTTGTGGAACTCCTCTCTGATGTAGTCCCAGTCATTCAACTTGGTTTTGTTTAGTGATTTGAAGTTCTGAACCACTTGGATGGATGAACATCCAAGGTTAAAAAGAAGACATAAGCAAACAGGTCCTTGCTCATGCCCTTAGGAGCCATAGAGATGGAGAAAGCTCTCAAGTGGTCATTTGGGTCTTCAACCCCCTTGAATTTTGGGAGGTCACCCAATGTTACCTTTTTTGGGAGCTTTTCCCTTAGTTCAGGATCAATAATGTCATAGCCATGAGCCTGACTCTCGAGTGTAGGAATTGACTGGAATTGCTCGAGTTTTTCAAACCTCAATTCTGTGTTGGTCTTGATTGGTGGTGGAGTGTCGCCTTGCTCGTCTTCTTCAGTTAGCTTCTCCCATATTGCCTTAATCTCTTTGTCTTGCTCCTCAAAACGTGAGTTCATCAGTGTGAGTTGAGCCATAATGGCACTAAGTTATTCATTAGTGTCCCCCATTTCAGATGATGATTCAAAAGAATCGGAGGATTCGTCTGAAAAGGTTAGGATGCGCTTGACGAGTCTGCGACCTTGTTGCCTCTCTGTGGGGCGTTCTCAATTTATAATCTCACGACCTGTCCTAAGCAGAAATCGAATGAACCTCATAAATTTTTAGAAGTGATACTTTTGAAATGAGAAATGGAGATGAGAAATGGAAATGGGAAATTAGAGAAAAGAAATGGAAAGGAAGATGGAAAATGATTAGAGATGGGTACGATTATGGTTATGATGGTGACACGAGCCTAGCTATATGCAAATGCAGACATGGACTGGACTGGACTATGCAAGCATAAACTGAATGATTAGACTTAGGGGATGACTTTTATAGTCCGTAGACTTGACTTTTATAGTCCGTAGACTGACTAGGGTTTACATATAATGCAAACTAGACCTAGGAAAACTTCATAATCCTAAACTGAGCTTTTATAGTCCGTAGACTGACTTTATAGTCCTTAGACTGAGCTTTTATAGTTCGTAGACTAATTTATAGTCCTAAGACTGGGCTTTTATAGTCCGTAGACTGACTTTATAGTCCTAAGACTGGGCTTTTATAGTCCGTAGACTGACTTTATAGTCCTAAGATTGAGCTTTATAGTCCGTAGACTGAGCCTTTATAGTCCGTAGACTGAGCTTTTATAGTCCGTAGGCTGACTTTACAGTCTTAAGACTGAGCTTTTATAATCCGTAGCCTGAGCTTTTATAGTCCGTAGACTGGCTTTAAGTCCGAAGACTGGCTTTATAGTCCTAAGAGTATAGTCCGAAGACTGACTAGGGCTTACATATAATGCAAACTAGACCTAGGGAATGACTTAGGCCTAAATGGACCTAAGATTTGGATTGGACTAGATTTAGACTTAGATTGCAATTGATTAGGGATAAACTTGGACTAGACTTCACATAAAGATGCAGATGGGCCTAGATTTTGAAATGAACTAGACGTATATGGGCCTAAGATCGACTCTAATGCTAGTGAATGTATGGACCGAAATGCACATGGGATTATATTGAATGCAAGTGAATTGGATTGAATTTGGATTTAGACTGGGCTTAAAATTTTCGAAATTTGTTTTTAAAAGGAACCCCTTGTTTTAACTTTTGTTAGGAAAAGATGAAGGATTAATTTTGAAAATATCTTTGTAAATGTTTTTGAAAAAGAGTACGTAGAATAAAAGAGAGTGTAGGATTGATTTACAAAAATGTAAGTTTTTGAAATTGATCCAATATGGTAAGGTAGGATTGACAGGGAAGATTAGTTGAACAGCAAGGAGAAAGTGAGAAGAGGTAGACATGCATGACAACTCTGACTCTACAATGACCATTTTTTTCTAGATGCATTTTTTAGGACAGACTCGACCTTGCATGAAAAGACTGACCCTTTTTTTTGAATATTATACTAATGCAAACTTGTTATCTTAAACTCGAACAAAGGTCAAAATACCAATAAGCATGGGACGAATAGGCTGCGTGCCACACAACTGGTGCGCACGGCGCACAACCTATACGTCTGGCGCAGGTGCATTGCGCCAGGCGCAACTTAATGCTTTTGGTGCAATGATCTGCGGCACGCGTATTGATAAATTGACGAAGGTTCGGGCGAAAATGACGATTTGTTTTAGACGCGATTTGCAATAATTTCGGGCGTAAAACATATTAACAAGCAAAAATTGCAATCACACATAAATGTCAGGTAACATGGATGCAAAAGTTCTCAACCTAAAGTCGAGTTCTACATTCAACTATTGGTCAGGCTTAGGTTAAGGCTGCAAAGGGTCCAAGACTAAGAGATTGATCCCACGCTTCGTACCCCCCGCTTAAAGAGGTGGCCACGTGTAAGACGCACTCCAGTCTCAAGTCAGGAACAAAAGAACAATGCCATTGGTTCTTTAGATTGCTCTTCCATTGGGTCGCGCCAACTAATGCCGCGGTATATTTCATCATTAGAGCCTTAAATGGGGAGACACGATTATGTGTCTACATTAGGAGATTTCAATGAGTTAAGTTCTAGTAATAATAAGTTAGGTGGTGCTAAGTTTCGATTCTCTAGGTTAAATTATATGAATTTACTTTTTGAATCCATTGAATGTGTTGAATTACCTTTTGAAGGTAATGTTTATACTTGGAGGAAAAAAACCTCATGGGCCAAATAACATGTTAGAGAGGTTGGATAGAGGGGTAGCTAGTTTGGATTGGCTCAATTTATCTCCAAACTCAAAAGTTAAACATCATAATTTTACATCTTCAGATCATTGTCCAATCTGGATATCACTTAATATTAGTAAGAGTAGGAAAGCTCCTCCATTTCGGTTTAATAAACTTTGGTCATTACGTAACGATTTTGATTGTTTATGGTGTACTCGTTTTCAAGGATCACATATGTTTTGTCTTACTCGTAAATGTAAACTATTAAAAGAGAAAGCTAAAAAATGGTCTACTACCCGTTTTGGTAACATATTTCGCCAACTTCAACTTGTTGATATTAAACTCAAATCAATTAAAAAGAGCTTATCCAAGATGAAAATTCATCACGTTTAATAGCTTTGTAGGGGAAATTTTTGGTAAAACGAAATAAACTATTGCATTTTCGAGATTTACATTGGAAATCAAAGCTAAATCAAATCATATCAAGTTACGTGATGCTAATACTAAATATTACCATGCTTGTGCGTCCGTAAGAAAAAACCGTAATATATATAATGAATTCTATTCAAGATGCTCAAACTAATGTAATACCTCATCCAGGCCGGATTGAAGAATGTATAACTAATTCTTTTAGACAGTGGTTTGCTAGTTTCCCTTTGTGTTCATTTGATTACAATGAAGACTTTCTCCTGTTAGAGAAGATAATATCGGAAGAAGATAATATAAGACTTTGTAAGGATGTGAGTTTTGATGAAGTTAAGATATCAACTTTTGCTTTAGCACCAGATAAATCCCCTGGTCCAGATGGTTATCCTCCTTTGTTATTTCAAAAGTATTGGTCGTTAGTGGGTAGATCGATCTTCAGAGCTGTTAAAGCTTTTTTTTCATTCAGGAAAACTTTTAAAAAGAGACAAATCTTAATTTTATTACCTTAATTCCAAAAATAGATAACCCCTCTAATCCAAATCATTTTAAACCAATAAGCCTTTGTTCCACTATTTATAAAATCATTTCGAAAATTATGGCTAATAGGCTTAAGATTGTGTTGGGTAAGATAATTCATCCTCTGCAGGGAGCTTTAGTTCTGGAAAGGCTGTTAGTGATAGAATTGGCACTAATACATAATTGACTATAAGTAACACCCAAAAAGTGTTACTTAAATTGTCTAAAGTGTTACAATAGCTAATGGGTAACACTTAAGTGGGTGTTACATCTGCCCGTGTTACCTATGCTATTAAGTAACACTTTTGAAAGCTTACGGTAACATGTTTACAAGTGTTACCTAAAATCTACTTATGTAACACTTTCAATACCTATTGTTACACTTTTGAAGTGTTACTCATAATTTCTTAAGTAACACTTTCTTAATAATTAGTAACATCTTATAGTGTTACTATTAACCTATAGTAACACTTTATTCAGCATTATGTATCACTTAACTGCCCTTTCATTTAGCACATTGTGCATTATTAGGTAACACTTTTTCCCATTTCATGTAACACTTTGTGAGTTATAGGTAACACTTTTCTTTATTAGGAATTAAAATAAAAGTAATAATCAAACAAGAAGAAATTTGATATATGAATGACAATTATATTATTATGATAATATAGTTATGTACACATATTAGTGCTATTTTCAAACATAAAGAAACAATATTTTTTTTCAATATAAAATCAAATGATCCATCAAGCATCAAATACATATGGTAATCTGAAACTAAATCTAATAGTCATGTATCTCTTCTTCATCTTCCGTCATCTCGCCCAATGTATACATTTTCCTATTGCTCCTGAACTCTTGATATACATGCTACTTCAATTCATCATCTTGGTTCTCTTGATCCTATAAGAAACATTTAAGGTGAGATCCTCAACAACAATATAATCTATTAATAGGCAAAGAAATTAAACATGTTAGGAAATCAGAAACAAGGAATAATGGAACAATCAAAACTATCAAACATACATATAGAGAAAAGTGGCAACATTTGAACAACAATCAAAGTCATATGACGCTGGGAATTATTTTAAGTGCCACATGAAAGCCAACCAGAGAGAGCTAGAGAGGGGAGGGCAAATAGATGTAAAAACACAGATAAATCTAAAAAAGTTTAAAGCCATATGACGCTGGGAATTATTTTAAGTGCCACATGAAAGCAAACCAGAGAGAGCTAGAGAGGGGAGGGGAAAGAGATGTAAAAACACAGAGAAATCTAAAAAAATTTAGTCTGCGTCAAGCGTTATACACAAGACATTTTAAAAAAAGTTTCCAATATACTCTATCATCACCATTTCACCTCCTCAAAACAGCCTCAATATCACCGTAATAATCCCTTCAAACTGCAGCAACGAAGCTGCCATTGAAGCAGCAAAATAGGCCCAACGTCACGCCCAAAAATACCATCAATTACAGCAAGTAAAACACACAACAGTGGCAGCAAACATAGAGCCTAAAACTGCAGTCCTTTGCTGCCATTATATCCCTCCTTAACCCTCCTTTGCAACCCTCCAAATCACCCACATTTCAGCAAAAGTTGCAGCTCAAAATGCCACCTTTTGATGCCCCAAACACCGCCTAAAACAGTCTTCAAACCTGCTGTAGTGACAATAGCTCTTACCACTTTTTCAGCCATCATTTCACCATCCATTCGCACCACCTTTCCTCCATAAGAAAACTACAGCAACTAAGCAATGAAAATTACACCTGATCATCAATATTTCAATGTCAAATTGTCAATATAGTGCTAGCATCTGGAATGCAGCTTTGGGACAACTGAGAATACATAGAAGACTTGGTGCCCTAAATTTTGAGACTGTAATAACTGTTAGTCAGTAAAATAAATCACAGAAGGGTAGACTATATGGTGCTCTATTTGCATAATTTGTTCACGCGTTAGGTGTGTTCAAAGTGAACAGAAGTTTACTACTCAATAAAGGTCCTAGAAAGTTGTGTTTAAGGATATAATATTTAGAATACCTTGTCAAAGTTCAGATGCTCAGAGTAGTGTCAAAGTTCAGATGCTCAGAACAGTATCAAAGCAAACATTACAAAACAGTAGTATATATGCTAAGGATAAGTTCTCTCAAAAGCATTTGATCACATAGGATCTCAGCATTAAAATCACATATCAATAAAAATCAAAATCAAAACATAGCATGACATTATTATAGAATCACAAAGTAAAAGGAACTCTTAAAACCCAAAATTTAGCTCAATATTGCCTACATTACCCATCAAAATTTCACCTTCTTTAGGTCATCTTATAGCATATTTTGGAGTATCACTCACTAAATTCAAGATATCTCAATTTAATTGCACAAATCGTTATAATTAACTGTTATAACTCTTGTACAAATTTGGAGAACTAGAAGAAACAATAGCAACATCCAATTAGCTAGATCATAAATTAAACATCATCAGATACATCATACAACAAGCAACCACAATCCACAATCCACAATCCAATTACTAATCTTCCACCAGAATTGGAAGAAATAAGAATAAGATCAAAGGAAGGAGAGAAAATGGTGTAGTACCTCTAGGAGAGCTAAATACAACTGATTTCATAGAGAAAACAATTAAGCACCCGAAGCAGCAATGGCGACGGTGCAGCACCGGCGAGGGCGGTATCACAGCATCGGAGACGGCGGTATCACAGCTACGGCTGCACCACTACCCCACAGCAGCAGAGCAGGCAAAAAACGGAGGGGCCACAACAACAATCAACGCACCACAGACCAGAGATGTATTGAAGTAAGTAATCTAAAAAATCTTGTAAATTAATATCTTATTACATTATCTAGAAAATTCCACAATGAGTACTTGTAAAATTTAGAAATAAAATGATGTAAAATACTAGAAAAATCTAGCTAGGGACTACTATGTAAGAAAGAGAGAGAAGAATCTAGTATATGAGCATAAGAACAATCTAGAAATCCAAAGAGTGGTGCAATTAACCGACATACACCACTATAAATAGGTATATTGGGTTTGTATGATGTATGAAAGCAAAAAAATAAAGAATCATTTGACAAATATCAAGTCCACCTTCTCTAACTCTCCTTATATTCTATTATCAACACTATTAAATACTTCTCACAACACATTTACACATATCTAGCCTACTACATCTTTTGCCTAAAATTCCTACATTTGGTATCCGAGCCAAAATTCCCAAAGCCTCACTACTTTAGCCAAAACACATTTAACCCAAACACAACATAAAAAAAAAAAAACAATGGCTAACAACCCAACATTTCCAATTCCAATTTTTGGAGGAGAAAACTATGATTTTTGGAAAATCAAAATGAAGACACTACTTAAGTCTCATGGGTTGTGGAGTTATGCAGATAAAGGGTATATGGAATATGAAGATGATACTACCCTAACTGAAGCTCAAAAGAAGCACCTGGATGGTGAAAGGATGAAAGATGCTAAAGCATTGTATCTCTTACAAAATGCGGTAACTGATACAATATTTCCAAGAATTTTGAGGGCTAACACAACAAAGGAGGCGTGGGAGATCCTGGAACAAGAATTCCAAGGAGATGTTAAGGTGAGAAGTATTAAACTCCAATCTTTGAGGAGAGATTTTGAAAATCTAAAAATGAGAGATGGTGAATTAATTAAAGATTACTTTTCAAAAATTATTGAAATTGTGAATCAAATGAAAACATATGGAGAAGAAATTTCGGATGAAAAAATTGTGAAGAAAATTTTAGTATCATTGACGGACAAATTTGATAATATGGTTACTATAATTGAAGAAACAAAAGATTTATCTAAAATTACGGTAGAGCAACTTATGGGTTCGCTCGAGTCCCATGAACAACGAAAAAATCGTCATCTTAAGGAAGAAGTGTTTGAGACGGCTCTTGCAGCAAAATTCAAGAATATGTCGAAGAAGAAGTTGGAAGATGAAGATGAAGATGAAGATAATTCACCAAAATTTAAAAGTATGGATTCTAAACCTTCCTGCAATATTTGCAAGAAGACTAACCATGATAGTGCAAATTATTGGTTCAAGGGAAAACCACAATGTTGGGAGTGCAAAAAGTTTGTTCATGTAGGAAAGAATTGCAGGACCAAGAAAAACAATGAGATTGCCAATTTTGGTGGAGAAGATCAAGATCATAATTTATTTTAAAGAAGATTATTTTGGGAGTTTGCTAATGACAGGGGCATTAGCGGGGAGAGTTGGTGACATGAGCACCGACAACAAGATAAAAATTAAAGAAAAATTTATGGAGATGGCTGGTGACATGTGCATCAGTGAGAGAGTTGGTAACACAAATACCAACAAGAAGAGCATTAAAAAAAAGTAAGGAAGATATAATAGAAAGACGGAGGTTGGTAACACGGGTGTCAACGTTAGAAATCAAAAGTTCATGTTCGAAGGTGGTTGGTGACAAGTAAATCAACAAAGTTCAAAATCATTTTCAACAAGTAATTTTTGGAGTACAAGATTTTTCAGATTAAGGGAAGTATTGAAGTAAGTAATCTAAAAAATCTTGTAAATTAATATCTTATTACATTATCTAGAAAATTCCACTACAAGAAAAGAGGAAATTAAAGACCCAAAGTCGTCGCTAACTAATCAACGACGCCAACCGTAAAAAGTTTCTTTTTATAAAATAATGACATTTATTTTTCTTTTTTAAATTATAATAACTTAATTTTGATATTTATTAAAATAATATTTAATAATACCTGCAAATTATTTTTATTGTATTTTTTTATTTGGTTAATTTTACTAATTTAAAGTCCAAATAATATAAAGTGCCAAAATGGAGTTTTTTTGGTTTTTTCTTTCCTATTTTATGTATTTTCAATCAAAACAACTTATAATCACATTAAACTAACTATATATATGATGTTTGAGGGTTTTATAAATTTAATCAGCATAAACTAGTCGTATTCATTCATTTTCAAGTGAAATGGCCTAAAATTCCTTTTTTGGGTATTTTTGGTTCTTCCTTTCCTTTTTGTTTTTTTTTCAATCAAAACAACTTATAATCACATTAAACTAACTATATATATGATGTTTGAGGGGTTTATAACTTAAACTAGCATCAAACTCCTCGATTCATTCAATTTTAAGTGAAATGGCCTAAAATGGCCAAAATAGCCTATATTTGGTTCTAACTTTCCTATTTTTGTGTATTTTCAATCAAAACAATTATAAAAATAAAAAAATAAACTATATATATTTTGTTTGGGGGGTTTTTATTAATTAAACTATCATCAAACTACTTGTTTTTATTTAATTTCAAGTGAAATGGCCTAAAATGGCCTATATTAGCCTATAATTGGTTATAACTTTCCTATTTTGTGTATTTTCAATCAAAACAACTTATAATCACATTAAACTAACTATATATATGATGTTTGAGGTGTTTATAACTTAAACTAGCATCAAACTACTCGTATTCATTCAATTTCAAGTGAAATGGCCTAAAATGGCCTATATTAGCCTATATTTGGTTATAACTTTCTTATTTTGTGTATTTTCAATCAAAACAACTTATAATCACATTAAATTAACTATATATATGATGTTTGAGGTGTTTATAACTTAAACTAGCATCAAACTACTCGTATTCATTCAATTTCAAGTGAAATGGCCTAAAATGGCCAAAATGGCCTATATTTGGTTCTAACTTTCCTATTTTGTGTATTTTCAATCAAAACAACTTATAAGCACATTAAACTAACTATATATATGTTTCGAAGGTGGTTGGTGGCAAGTTAAACTAGCAACAAAGTACTCAAAATCATTCATTTCAACAAGTAATTTTTGTGAGTACAAGATTTTTCAGATTGAAGGGAAGTATTGAAGTAAGTAATCTAAAAAATCTTGTAAATTAATATCTTATTACATTATCTAGAAAACATAAAAAAAAAAAAAAAAAATTTTTCCACAATGAGTACTTGTAAAATTTAGAAATAAAATGATGTAAAATACTAGAAAAATCTAGCTAGGGACTACTATGTAAGAAAGAGAGAGAAGAATCTAGTATATGAGCATAAGAACAATCTAGAAATCCAAAGAGTGGTGCAATTAACCGACATACACCACTATAAGTAGGTATATTGGGTTTGTATGATGTATGAAAGCATAAAAATAAAGAATCATTTTACAAATATCAAGTCCACCTTCCCTAACTCTCCTTATATTCTATTATCAACACTATTAAATACTTCTCACAACACATTTACACATATCTAGCCTACTACATATTTTGCCTAAAATTCCTACAAGATGCCGGAGCGCCAAAGGAGGAAGACATTAGGGGGTGGGGATGGGGGTCCGAGGCGGCAGCACAGGTAGGAGGGAAGAGGGAGACGCGAGGGAAAGTAGAGAAGAGAGAATGAGGGTTTGAGCCTTGAGGTTTGTGTGTGGGCCGGGGGGGTTGCTGATTTTGAGAGGTAAATAAAATACTTCCTCCGTTTCATTTTACTTGCTATACTTCTCAATTCACGGACTCCAAGGCAATTTTTGGAGAAGAGAGAGGTTGAGAGTAAAAAGAAAAGTGAACCATGTGAGAGGAGAGAGATAGAGAGAGTTTATTGCCCAAAAAGGAAGTGTAGCAAGTAATATGAAACTTCCCTATATGGAAAGTGTAGCGAGTAATTTGAAACGGAGGAAGTATTTTGGTTTCCAATTTGGGTCTAATATTACTCGACTATTTTGCATCCTTAATACCCAAAATTCATTTAATCATAACTTAAATTAATTAGTTTAATAGATGTACTAAAAACATGACAATTCAAAGATTATAACTATATTTATAACTATATTTATGTTTTTGACCCAATTGTTAATGGTAAAAAAATAGGATTTTGCACAATTGTTAATTTATAAAGTTATGCCAATATATATTGGTATTAAAATTTCACTTCTTTTTGAAAAAATAAATTCAATAAAAAAAAGCTCAAGATTCATGCTATACTTTGAATTTTTGTCGAATTGATATCTAATAAAAAAAAAGTTCAAGATTCCTATTATACTCGAACATAAAAAATAAAAAAATAAAACAATCTTAAGTCTAATAAAAGTAAGCTTACTTAATGTCAAAGATGTTTTATTTCCTTTCAAAAAAAAGATGTTTTATCATACATTTATGCCCATCTGTCAAAGAGCCCTTACTATGTATAAATATATGTGCATTAGAGGTTCCGCTATAAGTGGTCATGTAAATATTAAATAAACATACTACACCCTAAAATGTTACCTGAAAGACTATAAGTGTTACTTACCAAAAAAGTGTTACCCTCTAAAATTGAAATGTTACCAATCAAAAAGTGTTACCTTGAAGTGTTACATATCAAAAAATGTTACCTTGAAGAGTTAAAATGTTACCTATAAAAAAAGTGTTATCTTAAAGTGTTACATATCAAAAAGTGTTACCATCAAAGTGTTACCTATGAAAATGTGTTACCGTTAAGCTGTTACCTATCAAAAAGCGTTACATATAAGTGTTACATATTAATAAAGTGTTACTAAAGCGTTACCTATGTGTTAATGAAAGTTGGATCTCAAAAAGTGTTACCATAGAGTGTTACCTTAGATCAATTATGTAGTAGTGTGGATATGGAGAAAGCTGTTAATTATGATTTGAAATCTTGTGAATGGCATAAGGGTGACTTTGAATGCATATATCTTTCAATCTATAAATGGTTTTGATGTGATTCAAATTGGATGTCAAAGCTTGTTCAAAGAGCTTTCCAACAATAGGTCATATGCCCAATTCCGCTGAGAAACGAATCGAAAAGGTGAATCTCGGGGATGGCCACTCGTCCTTACAATACCCCGCTATTTAAGTCGACTGCAAACTGTTTGTACTTCAAGTCTCGGGCCCGACACGTCCGGGCGGATTTCGCCCGACCCAATCGGGCGGTGCGCCGATTTGTACGCTACACGCGTTTTTTCGGTATTTTTCGTTTTTGAGTTATTTTTTAGGGTTTGTACGAGGTTCCTTATGTTATAAAAGGGCTTCCTGGTGTTCATTATTATTTACACAACTCATGAAACACTTTTAGCCTCTAGAATTTTGGACTCCTTGTATTATTCTCTCTGTTTTTCTCCATCATAGTGAAGAAGCTCTAATCCCCCACCTGTGGACGTAGGTCAAATTTGACCGAACCACGTAAATCCTTGTGTTCTTTTGTTTCTCTTCTTTGTTGCTTTTCTCATCCTTATTATTTCATTGATTTTGTTCCGCATTAATCAAACTACAACACCCAGATTCCTAACAAATTGGTATCAAAAGCTTGGTTGTTTAAGATCTTAGGTGTTTATAGAACGAGTTTGATTCAATTATGCCAATGAAATTCGATATTGGGAACTTTGATAGGCAAGTAAATTTTGGCCTATGGCAATTGAAGATGAAAGCCATCTTGGTTAAAAGTGGCTGTCACAAGGCTCTTGAAGGTGCATCCAAAAAGCCTTCGGGTATGACGGATGACAAGTGGGAGGAGATCGATTTGAAGGCACTCTCCGCGATTCATTTAAGTCTATCTAATGAAGTTTTGAGGGAGGTTGCCAAGGAGACGTCTGTTGCGGGTTTGTGGTTAAAGTTGGAATCACTTTATATGACAAAGAGTGTGACCAACCGTCTACTACTCAAATCTAGACTTCATGACTTAGTCTAGAAGAAGGTAAACCGCTTGAGTCTCATTTAGATGAATTATTCTCTATTATTATGGATTTGCAAAACATCGATGTTGAGATCGATGATGAGGATATGGCTATTAGGTTGTTGTGCTCTTTACCACCTTCGTATAAGCATTTTCGAGATACCTTATTATATGGTAAAGATGATTTGAGTTTGCAGGATGTTAAGGAGGCCTTAACTCAGAGAGATTTAATTGAAAATAAATTGGTTAATAAATCTAATAATTCTGCTTACATAAATGCTTTTCTTGCTCATGGTGGAAAGAATTCTGGCAAAATTTGTAACTATTGTCATGTGAAGGGTCATATTAAATCTGAGTGTTGGAAATTAAAGAAGAAGAATGGGGAAAAGTCCAATGAGGACCAATCCGCAAATATCGCCAACGATGCCTTTGATGATGATCTTGCACTTTAGGGTTACAGATTTGGGGCTGCGGTTTCTACGATCTCTTTATGATTGGTGCCCTTTGAGATCTCTTGGTAAAACGAGAAACCGTGTGGATTCTTTTGCTATGGAGTCTATGATAGATTGTTTTTTGTAACAATCTTGGTTATGCATTAGATTTTGTTCTAGTTATGCTATTTCTTATCTCAAATTTGGTACTTTTGTGTTTTGTTAAGTACAATTGCAATTTAGATGTTATTGATGTCAATTGGTTTTCTAGAATTGCTTGAGTTTGTTGTTGAGATGAAGAAGTGTTTGAAGAGATTTTGGTGATTTTGAGTAAACATGTTTGGCGTTGGTGACTTTATACTTTCGATCTAGGCCATGTGATGGTTTTGTATACGGATTTTGTGTTCGAAGACGCATCGGTACACAATTATAAAAGATGTCCGTTTTCTGGGTTGCCTAAAGTGAGTAGGCTTATGGAATTTTGTTTAAGGTGGAGGTTCTATGGTGTTTTTGGTTGAGCATCACTTCTTGGTTCAAGGTGGAGGTATCTTGATCGATTGGTTTCAAGTCAAGGTGGAGATTGTTAATTATGACTTGAAATCTTGTGAATAGCATAAGGGTGACTTTTAATGCACATATCTTTCAATCTGTAAATGGTTTTGATGTGATTCAAATTGGAGGTGAAAACTTGTTCAAAGAGCTTTCCAACGATAGGTCATATGCCCAATTCCGCTGAGAAACGAGAAAGTTATGACTGTTTTACGAAGAACTGACGAAACTGTTTCGTCTCGGGCCCGATCGGGCGGATTTCGCCCGACCCAATCGGGCGGTGCGCCGATTTGTTAGCTGCACGCGTTTTTTCGGTATTTTTCGTTTTTGAGTTATTTTTTAGGGTTTGTACGAGGTTCCTTATGTTATAAAAGGGCTTCCTGGTGTTCATTATTATTTACACAACTCATGAAACACTTTTAGCCTCTAGAATTTAGGACTTCTTGTATTATTCTCATCTGTTTTTCTCCATCATAGTGAAGAAGCTCTAATCCCCCACCTGTGGACGTAGGTCAAATTTGACCGAACCACGTAAATCCTTGTGTTCTTTTGTTTCTCTTCGTTATTGCTTTTCTCATCCTTATTATTTCATTGATTTTGTTCCGCATTAATCAAACTACAACACCCAGATTCCTAACAAAAGCTTATGATTGATTAGAGTGGGATTTCATATTCATTTTTTTTTTTTGAGAAATAGGGTTTTTGTAATCGACGAATTGAATGGCTAAAGCAGTGTATAACTACGGTTTCTTTCTCAGTTTAATTAGTAAATGGAATCCCGGGTGAATCTTTTATCCCGTCTAGAGGAATTAGACAAGGAGTTCTGCTTTCTCCTTATATTTTTATTTTATGTGCAGAAATTTTGGCTCCACGCTTTCATGAAGCAAGTCTTAATAGAACCAAACCATTGGTGTTAAACTTGGCCATTCTAGAATCAAAATTCCTTTTCTAACATTTGCAGACGACACAAGGGTGTTTGCAAAAGCTTCTGAGGAAAGTTGCTTTATTATTAAAAATATTTTAGATAAAGACTGCTCAATGTCAGGCCAGCTGGTGAATTTCCATAAGTCGGCATTTTCAATGCACAATGAATGTCCCTTTTATTTTGTCTGCTAATTTTGCAAATATTCTTCAAATGGAGGAGACTTTTTTCTCTAGGAAAATATCTTGCCTGCCCCATCATATGCACTAAAGTTACAAAAGATACATTTGTGGAAATCCAGGAAAAAGTGACATCTCAATTGACAAAATGGAAAGCTAATTCTTTATCGAAGGTAGGTAGGACTATTCTTATACAATCAAATTTAGCAACAAAAGCTAATTATCAAATGCAATGTTTTACTCTACCCCCTTCAGTGCTCACCTCTTTAAACAAAAGTTATAGGAATTCTTTTTGGAACAAAGATATAAATTCGCAATCTCCAAACTTGATAGGTTGGGGCAAGGTCTGTGTAAACCTTGAAAGTTTGGTGGCTTAGGTCTTAGGAAAGCTAAGACTAATAATATAGCGCTTCAATTTAAACTTCTTTGGAAGATTTTAACTTCCCTTGAAATTTTATGGGTTATGCTAGTTAAAAGAAAATACTTAAAGGAAGAAAATTTGTTTACTTACAAAGTAAAAGCAAATGTATCCTGGCAGTGTAGAGAGCTTATGAATTTGAGAAATGGCTTTAAAAAAGGTCTTAGATGGATTGTAGGAAACGGTGAGGTTATTTCTTTCTGGCATGATAATTGGGTTTTTAAGTATCGTACTGCAGATGTGTAACTTGTTCCTCAAGGTTCGGAAAACTTTCATGCTAGTCATTTTATTAATCAAGATTGACAGTGGGATAAGCTGCTTTTGGGTCATTATGTCCCTCCTGAAAAGTTGATGAAATCCTTAAGTTGTTTATTCTTAGTAATCAAATTCAAGATAAATTTTGTTGGGGTCTGTCTACAGATGGTATCTATTCAGTTAAATCAGGGGTGATCTTCTTCAAGGGCTTGATTCCAAGGGGACTGAATCTTCAGTGTTTCGATGGATTTGGAAGTTGAAAGTTCCCCCTAAAATAATTTTTTTTATTTCGAAAGTCTGTCATAATGGCCTCCCTACAAAAAAAAGATTGGAGTTAAGTCATATTTATTTGCCGTTAGAATGTGTTTTTTGCAATTACCATTCGGAAGATGCTACTCATCTCTTTTCTAATTGCCCTTTTGTTATAAATGTTTTTAAGGATCTTAATACTCATTTGGATTGGCCTATTCCAAATTGAATAGGCAATGATATGTCCTTTGTGGACTAGCTAGTCCTGCTTAGATCTTGTTATTCTTGGGTTCATCTGGAGATTTTTGCTATTACATGGTAGTTTATATGGTATAATAGGAATGGGATTATCTTTCGTCAGGAAACGTGCTCTTTCTCTCAAGTGAGTTTTATGATCCGAGCTTATGTAGATAAGCTTAAACGGCTAGGGGCTTCGGCTGATTATTATGATTCTCAGTTTTCTATTCCGCAATCTCAGAATCTGGTGGTTAAGCCTTCTAAAGAACAGGCTAAGGATCATATTGATTGGTCTCCTCCTGTTGCAAGATTGGTATAAAGTTAATTTTGATGGTTCCAAGCTTTCTGATGGGTAGGCTTCGTTTGGATTTGTTATAAGAGATGCTCAAGGGAAAGTTTTACTTTGTGGAGCGGGGGCTCTAAATATTTCGACTTCTATTCTTGTTGCTGAAGCTAGAGGTTTGAGAGTAGGAGTGGAGGGACCATTTATTAGCTGTGATTCAGGCTATTAAATTTTTTTGGAAGATTCTTTGGACTATTAATTCTTTAATTTTGGATGCAGGTGAAGATTTGAAGAGTTTTGATGCTGTTCAAATTTGGCACGTGTTTCGGGAGGCCAATGCTGCTGCGGATTGAGTGACTCATAAAGGTCATTCGACGGTGAATCCTACCTACTGGTTTGATGTGCCTGATTTTCCTTTCTCTGTAATCTCCGAAAGGATGCTTTAGGGTGGCACATTTCCTGACAACCTCCCTAGTTGTTTCTTTCCTTTGTAAAAAAAAAAATACTCCTATATGCATCTCCAACCATCAAATGATCATTTTAAGTAAAGAGCTATCCCCCTTTTTTTTAGAAAATGGAGAGGATCTCAATTCAAAAATTCGAGTAACTCCTTTTTTAATATTGGAACATGGAAAGGGAGTTGGTTCAAGATGAATGTTGTTTATTTTTTGTGAGGTACACGAGTATGTTGTCTCACATAAAAAGATGAAAACAAAAGCCTTGGGTAAAAATTTAAGGCAATGTTTTGTTAATATGATAAGGTGTTCTGATATGAATTTAATAATATTTGGTCAGGTTTTAATCTGAATCAATCTGGTTTATCTAGTAAATTATGGTATCCTGTTCTGATTGAACTTTGAACGTAATTAAACGCCAAGGTATAAAAGAAAACATATTAATATGAATCTTGTTAAATTCATCTCAGCTAGTATTTCTCAAAATTTTGTTTTCGTAATTTATAGTACTAATCAGCCTTGGGTGCATTAAGTTGACAGGTGCTATGAGTTTGAAAATAGAAATTAAATCATTGTAGTCTGGGGGTTGGAACTTGATTCCTAATGTCAATTGTTTGGATGAGCTCTCGAGTAAAAATTATCTCATAAATTATTGTTTGGTTTGTATTTATAGTGAAATAACTTTTTTTTTTTGAGGGGAGAATAACTTACTTGTACTTGTCTTGCAGGTCTTAATTTATAGCTGTACAGTTGTAATGTGCTGACAAAATTTGACTTGATCAAGGATAATTTCATAGTTAAAGATATTACGGACTTTATTAAAAGTAATGGGCTTTATTAAGGGAAACTTGGTTTAAATAGAAGTAACTCAGTCATTTCACCTTTAGATGGGCTAAGACTTGAGCTGACCTAAGCAAAAGTGAACATTCTCCCAAGAAGCCAAGCAAATAATTGTATCCACAAATAACATTCCAAAATACAAGAATAGTTTCTTGAGATAAATCTTGACTTTAATCTTTTTAACAATCATGGATTCATGGTGCGTGAAACAAGCTAAGTACTCTTCCTTGATGAAATTGAAAATGCGAACTTAGAAAATAAAATATCTATGTTGGGGTTTAGACTTGGCCATGGCCCAAAGGGTTTTAGTCCATCCTACAATTTATAAAGTCTACCACGTGGCAAATATCATACTTCCTCCGACCTCTGTGATAAAATAGATGTTACACTTTGATTTTTACGCTAGTCGATGCAGTACTTTGACCATTAATTAGTAACTGTAATTGTGTATTAGTAAAAATTATAAGAAGTTAATATTATGAAAGTATACATTGAGATGAATCCAACAACATGTCATATAGTAACGGTTGATTTTATCTAAAACTAAAAATTGTATGGTCAAATGTAGTAGATGGATAGTGTAATTTTTTCAAAGTGTAACATCTATTTTGTTACAGAGGAAATACAAAGCTTTCTCTTGGGACATGAGCTCCAAGAGAAAATACAAGACAAGCAACTATATCCTATGCCCATGCTTTCACGTTCCAGTTTAAATACATTCATGCCAACCTTATCCAAAGGTATGTTCAACATACTTCAAACACTCACTAGGCCTCTGAGTTGGCCCTTGTATTAGGGCAACTCATAAGTTATTTACCAATCCAAAAAAATGGTTTTCTTTATCCAAAAGTAGCTAATAAAACACAAGTTTTGTAGGGAATGACCTATTATTATTTTTTGTCTAAAAAGACCTATTAAAATACTTCGGGTTGTTAATAACAACTATTTTATGAAGGACTATTTTAACAACTATTTTAAGCATAATTTGAATTTTAACCCTGCCTCATAAATTAACTATTTAAAATCTGAACACGAATTCTTAAACATGTGACTGGTTTCTATGTTAGATTATGAACAGTCGTGCAACTCTGCAAATGCTATATATTCAGAAAATCAATGAATAGAAGTGAACTCTTCTTGTGGGATAAAGGCGTAAAGCTGTTTTCCTGTCATCCCAAGTCATATGCTATGGGTTATTTTTCCGAGGTGCTTTGTACCTGGTAAAACACACCATTAGTGCACACTTTTTGTGTCTTCTACTAAGATATAGGGTTCTTGCTCCTATATATCTACCTTGATGCAAAGAAATGATATCTGTTTATGAAAAATAATGTGGTTTTTGTCATTTTCTCTTTCTTCGAAGGCCAAGTCTTGGGAGGGGGATATGTTTGGTATTGAGATTATGCAAGGAGTTCAAGAAATAATTCCCCCCCCCCCTAAAAAGTTAGGTTACTGTGACACAAGAAAGTTGGTTCGATCCTGGGATCTAATTTGTGAAATTTCACTGTTCTCTACCTTGTTGTTACATTTTTAACTGTCCCTTGCAAGTTACAATGTCAATTGTTTCTGCTAAGAAATTAAGGATTGTAATAGGTTGTGAGGTGTGATGTGGGCCCCAAGAGCGGTCGCCTGAGCTTCGATATCCGTACGCCGAAAACCTGCAAAACAAAGTTAGACTACCTAGGGGGTGGTTCCGGGATCGCCCCTTCGACGCTCAAGTCAGATGTGATTGAGGTAGAGAGAGAGAATCTAGAGAGAGATGTTCTAGTTTGTTAGGTGAGAATTGAATACCCCTTCATTGATGAGACAGTTGGTATTTATAGTGTTGGAGATTTCCCAAACAGGAAGCATTGATATGATGGGCCTTTTTGAGATCAATGGCTATGTTGCCTTTTCAGGCAATGATTATGATAGGCGTGTCGTGCACCTAACAAAAATAAATAACCTAACTAATCCTCCTAAGAATGTAGTAGGGTAAGTCAGGGTCGATCCCACAGAGAGAAAGTTGTTCTATGATTAGCCGTTAAGTAATGGTAAGACTAAAGGAGGTTAATATCAAATATGGTCGAATTAACTATACTATTCAATCTATAAATAAAAGACTCTATAGTTGAATATCCCCACTAGCATAAATTAATACAATGATAATTCCTACCCCAAAGTAGTCAATTAAATATTCACAAGGAAAAGTATACCCTATAAAATACCATAAATCTCTCCCGAGTATCTATGGCTTCTCTAATATGCACTCAAGCCTACTCCCATGGAATCATGCAAATTAAAGACATTAAACGCGGCACTCTAACTTCCTAACAATCCATTCTACTTACTCCCGTGGAGAACTTCATGTCCTTAATTGAAATATTCAAATCCGTCAAAACCCAACTCCCGTTGTGATCAAGACAATGGAATCATAACAATACTATTTATCCCTAATCTAGTATTGGAATATGCACAATCAATTAAGCAAGAACAATTAAGCAATTAATTTGGGAATTTAAAGGTATAATCATGAATTAATTCACACTAGGGTTCAACTTAACCATAGATTACAAACTATGAAAGCATAATTGAAATAAATAAAGAAAATAGAGAAGAATAATAAAACATTATAATATAAAACAAGGAGAAAAGAAGAAGAAAAGAGATACTTGAATTAATGGAAGAAAGGTGGAGTCTTGGAGAACAATGGAGATCTAAAAATTTCTCTCTCTAACTTCTCTCTCTAAAAACCATAAGTATAAACTAATAATGATGATATCTCCTCTCCGCTCCTCAAAATAATGTTTTAAAGTCCTATTTATAAGCTAAGATTAATATAAACCGACATAAGTTAGGTCACGCGAAAGATCCGACATTACAGCAGGTTGCACGAGCAAGCAACTATGCACACAATCTTGCTCGGTCGTGCGAGCAAGGCAGAAACATTCGTGACTTATGATTGCAGGTTGCACGGCCGAACACATATCCGCACAGGCGTGTGGGCGAGACAGTGGCTTCAGCTCAATTTACTTATGTAATATATCTTTGGAAAGCTCTTGAAGTCTAGTTTCCAACCCAGTTGGAGTTACCTCATTATCATTCTTGTGTCAAAAGTTATGAGTGAAATGGTGCAGAGGTATCATATTTCGCACAAGTACACAAAGTTGTGTGTATCTTCTTCACTTTCAATCCGTTTTGGGCACATGATATATCGTTTTGAAGGTCATCCAAGTGCCCTAATCGTCATATCCTCAAATAGGAGTTCAAAGTACCTGAGATTACATCAAAATACCAAAAAACCCGTGAAAGTATCGTAACTTCTGAAAAGGGACCTAAATATGCACAAATGCAACGTAAATGCTCTAATGCTACATGAAAATGCACCTAATATGCAACTAAATTATGTTAGAATATGCACTTATCAGATTATTTCACCTTTTTAGAGGGCTCCCAAGTTCCTTAGATTAAGTCAACTTTCAGGTGGGACCCACCACTGCCACCTTTCCGAGGCTCTAGGAACTTTTGTTCTCCTGTTGGGCTGCTGATTAATTGAGCCCAAACAATTAGCCCCACGCCAGGGATGGGGGATCATGGACGTCTGACTAGATGAACGCCCGTCCGTGGCGGAATAACGATCATCTTACTTCTGATTGGCTCACAACCCCATCTAAGTATATAGACGGAATAAGCCACGGCGCCGGCCGAGTCCTATCCCTGTAGAGGGGGTTTATGCCGACCGGATCACCCCCTGCTTGAAGGAGGGGTGCCGACCGGGTCCCTCTCTATTTGAGGGAGAGAGAGTCCCGACCGGGTCGTTTCCTATTGAAGGAAACGATGCCGACCTGGTCATTTTCTTGCTGGGGGTGAGAGTGCTGACCGAGTCATCGTATGTTAGGGAAACGAAGCCGATCAGATCATTTTCCTGTTGAAGGGAAGAGCGCCGACCGGGTCATCTTTCTGTTGAAGAAGAAGCGCCAACCGGGTCATCTTATGCTTGAAGAGAACAACGCCGACCGGGTCTCTTTCCTGTGGAAGGAAAAGCGCCGACCGGGTCATCTCATGTTTGAAGGAATCGACGCCGACTGGGTTATTTTTCTATTTGAAGAAAAGACGCCGACCGGGTCATCTCATGCTTGAAGAGAACAACGCCGAACGGGTCCCTTTCCTGTGGAAGGAAAAGCGCCGACTGAATCTTGATCGTATGGTAGTCACTCGGATGATGGGCTAATGAGACCCAAGTCCGTCCGAGTGGGTACTAACTGATACTTGGCCATACTTGGCCAGGCATAGAAGAGACTCGGCAAAGGAGGGGAGCTCCTATTGGCTGAATGAGTACGGAGCCACTTGGATGAGGGGCTAATGAGCCCCATGTCTGTCTGAGTGGGTGCTAACTGATACTTGGCCACACATGACCAGGCGTAGGAGCGACTCGGCAAAGGAGGGGAGCTCCTATTGGCCGAGTGAGTATGGAGTCACTCGGATGAGGGGCTAATGAGCCTCAAGTTTGTCCGAGTGGGTGCTAACTGATACTTGGCGATACTTGACCAGGTATAGAAGCGACTCGGCAAAGGAGGGGAGCTACTATTGGCCGATTGAGTATGGAGCCACTCGGAGGAGGAGATAATGAGCCCCAAATCTGTCCGAGTGGGTGCTAACTGACACTTGGCCATACTTGACCAGGTATAGAAGCGACTCAGCAAAGAAGGGGAGCTCCTATTGGCCGAGTGAGTATGGGGCCACTCGGATGAGGGGCTAATGAGCCCCAAGTCTGTCCGGGTGGGTGCCAATTGATCTTTGCATTTTGCCTGACCCAGGATGCCATTTGGCTACTTTTGATTCTTGCGACTTTAGGACCCTTTTATTTAAGTTCAGTTGACTAGGAGCTACGAGGGGTTTTGACGCTTCGTATTCCTTGGGTTCTAAATAATATTGCTTGATTTTACTTGGACTCTTAGTGGGATGGACCGAATAGATCCAGTTGGGCCTCTTTTGGAAGCCCATCAAGGCGACGCGAGGCGGGGGGGATTTGCGTTGCACATCCCCTTAGGCGTGCTTATATAAACAAGGGAGGAGAGAGAATTTGGGATCATTTGCTCATTTCTCCAATTCTCTCTCTATCAAAGATCTCCAATTTCTCTCCAACTTTCAAGTTCTTCCTCCAGTCTTTTCGTCCGACCAGGTACGTTCTTGTTCTTCCTTTAAGTTTTCTTGTCCTTTCTTTTTTTTAGAATAATCTCGGCCGACTCCATTGTCCATAAATAATGGGAGATTCGTCCGAGTTAGCGACACCCCCGACCTCACCTCCCTATAAACTGTCTGAGGAGGTGAGGGGGATGGGAATAACGTTGGTGTCGACTGTACTAAGTTGTCCTGACCCCTCGGCTGTGCCCGACGCAGTTGCCCTTTCGAGCCCGTCTTCTTCGGTAGAGAAGGAGGCCGAGGGCATCATTCCGTACCCTTAGGAGGTGTCTTTAGCCTTTCCACCCTCAAGAAGTTACTTAGACAAATACTTGTCTTCTGATGTAGTGCGGGTGGCCATGCCAAGGGGAGCAGGAGAAGCATCGACCTCTGGTCAGGAAATTGAATATCCTGATTTGGATCAGAAGGGGGGACATGGGACCTTCTTTCCCGAGCCGGGCTTGATAAAGTCTCTAATAGATGATCTCCGAGGGACTGCCACTAGGTTTCAGATCAAGGACCCATACTACTTGGTCCAACCAGAGGCCCATCATACAGTGCTCAGCCCTCCGCCCGGGTGTATAACTGTTTTTTATAAATCAATCGAGATGGGGCTCCGCTTTCCGCTGATTCCCTTTATCAAAGAGCTACTGGGCGATTTGCCAAATTTCCCCCTACTCATGGGGTGGAATTATCGCCTTCCAGGTCCTTTGTTACTTGCTTAACGTCCGACTGACCCTCAAATTATGGCGGTACATGTACAAGTTGGTCGAGGTGATGGCCGCGACGAATGGGCCGGGTTGGTGGAGCTTTCCGGTCCGACCATGGTATCGGACAGTTCTCAATCTTCCCTCCTCTCAGAAAGGGTTTCGGAGGGAGTTTGCCTTCGTCTACTTTGGCGGAGATTGGGGGATGCCCCTAGTTCCTCCTCCGACAGAGCCCGTCGTTGCCCTAAATTTCCGAGTGGGCGATCTAGATTATGAGGAAGGGGTGGCAGCCTGTTATATGCTGACCGAGTCGAGGATCGTGAACGGGGGCGAGATATTCGTGCCATGCCAATGGTTGCCCGACTGCAAGCTCTTCAAGGACGAGCATTTCCTTTCGACTATGGGTCTTAGCTTGACCTTCCAGAAGGGTAATTCGCCAAGGGGATGGCTTAGGGTTGTCGGTATGATAGCATAAGTTTCTTTTCATTTTTGTTTGACTAACAGTCCTTCGGCTTTTTGCAGAACCTCCCCGAGCGTATATTGACGAGACTGACCAAACAATGGCCGACAAGCTTAATGTGGCAGCGATGAGGGCGGCTCGAATGAGGGTCGAGATAGCAGCCAAGACCATGAAGGTCCCTGCTCCGCCCAAGGTGTGCAAAATTTACTAACAGTTTTCCTTCCTGCCGAGTAGTTGTTCTATTGACTCATATTCACTAACTGTTTTCTGCCTTGCTTCAGGATCCTGCTAAGCCAAAAATGAAGAAGAGGAAGGAGCGATCTTCCGACAAGGTTGCTCAAACCGAGAAAGCGGTCGCGAGGGCGAAGGCCGAGCGGGAGAAAGCTGAGGCCAAACGGGAGAAGAAGGCCGCAAAAAGGGCCAAGTCGGTTGAAGTCAATAGCCCGAGGGGTTTGGACAAAGGGACGTCCAAGTAGACTGATTTGGGCGACCTCTCCCTTCACTCATCTGACTTTGTCTCGATCAGGAGCCCTCAGTACACTCCTATGTCCCCGACCTTTGAACGGCTCGGGGGTAGCCCGACCGACGTGGTGGCCTCGGCCGTGCCCTTCACGGGACTTAGCCGCGCTGAAAAGGATGGGCGCTGGACTAAGGCCCTGGAGTACATATATACTCCGGCCGGACCGGGAGCACATTGAAGTCACTCATGGTCCGAATGAGACCAATGAGCTTTTCCGCACTTGGCTCGATGTGAGTATGCTCCTTCTCGTCCCTTTTTTTTTGGGTTGCTTTTTAATTTTGATTGGCCAATTTCTAACTCTTTCTTCTTTGTTTCAGCTCTCTGCCCGGATGACCAACGTTGCTCAGAATAGGGTAAGCTTGGTCGAAGAGGTGGCTGTCCTCAAGGAAAATGCTATGAAGCATTTTGATGAGGTTTACCGAGCCAATGAGGGAAAGCGCATTGCCGAGTCGAAGCTCGATGACGCCGAGAGGGCCATCAAAGCTGGTCAGAAGGGCCTCGAGGAGGAAGCGGGCCACATGGGAGAAGGAGAGGGCCGACCTCATCCTCGCTCGCGATTCAGCTCAACCTGCCAAGGATGATGCCCTTCTTAAGCTGACGGAGGTCGAGCAGAAGGTGACCGACCAGGAGGGGAAGTTGGCCGAGGCTGAGAGCAAGATCAAAACTAAGGAGCAATGGTTCGCCGACTGGGAGAAGTTCGAGGCGGCGGAGGTCTATGCCAACGAGGTGGGGAGCGCGGCCCATAAGATGGGGGAGGACGAGGCCATATATAGGTTGAAGAAGGTCTTGGCCGAGTCCCATCCTGATTTGGTTTGGGCCGACGTTTGGTCTGGATATCAGATGTCGATTGACGCCGACTGCAACACCCCGTCCTTCTACTACTAAGATTCTAAACAATATCTAATCAAGAAATACTAAAATGACGTTAGCGGAAATAACGTCGGGACGGTTATGCTACTCTAAAACAATAAATAAAGATAATTCCTCAAACTCCATAGCTTCAAAAGAAAATTTATATCCGAGTAAACATCATAATTCTAAAATAAAAGAAATATCCCAAATTGTAACATATTATCAAAACCAAATACTATGAGACATGCAAGTCTCCCAAGAAAACTTAAATAAAGCTAAATGTCCTTGAATGCTATCCAAAAATAGGACTGTCTATGACCCCCGTAAAACTCATCTACCAAAAACAAAATCAGAAGCTTCTTCTCACTACAAACCCTCACTCTGCTAGCCCAAGCAGTCACAAGTCTAGCATTCATTTCCATCTGCAAGAATGTATTAAATAATTCCACAGTCAGTGGGGAGTAACTAACAATTCTCCCAGAACAATAGCAATCAAAGCACGATTCAAAAGTAGATTATTAAGAAAGGAATAACATGCAATCATTACATCAATAGCATGCACATAGAAATCATAAAGCTCATAGATGAAACAAGTGATCATCAAAAATAAGTAAACATGATAGAGTGAGTGACATAATTCTAATATATATAAATAATAATAAATCAAGAATTCAACAAGTTATTGAGTCAGAAACCGAACGCCAGTGATTCGCAAATCACTTCCTAAGGTTTGTCAGATCGCAATCTCCAGGTCAGTCTATGGGCTTACGTTCCCCACTGCCTGTGTCTAAGAATGGCCAAACTCCCGATGCAGGGTAGAACACGCAGAACTCCCTGACCTCTCGGACGACAACAATTAACCCAGGTGTACCCCTAGTTCGCAAACCAGGTGGTTGGCATGTTCTTCACCGGGGACTACATCTATCCCACCGGATATTCTTATCTCAAAATACAATCATGCATACAATCCAAGTATCATTCATCAAAATATTCATCAAAAAGGGATGCCACCCGGCCTTATACCCACAGTTCATCAAAACAGTTCTTCATAATTCCTCAAAATAAATCACTTACAAATTTTCAACAAATATCTCTCACAATAACACTTGAACATCTCCAAACATCATCAATGATAATATAATGGTTTTTACAGCAACCACAAGTCAATCAAAAATACATCACCAATTAACTCTAAATTCTATTCATTAAAAGAGTTGTAACAATTAATCATTTTCTTTCATAAATCAAACATAAACCTGTGGTTACCCAATGATACATACTGTATACTAATAAAAATCAGCAACCCAGAATATATTAAATTATGAATTATTTCTGATTTACAAGCCCTCAAATAATTTAAAAGTGTATCATCAATTTCACAACAAAAACACCATAATAATTATTAAACTAATAAGTTCAAGTAGTAAAATCACACAAAAATTATCATACGACCCTAATGGCTCTACTGACATGGTACAATTTTTATTTTTAATTTTCGGACTCCAAAAATATTTTTAACAGTTAATATACAGTTTCCTCAAATAAGCCATTATAATAATTAAAAATATAAACAGACGCCCAAAAATTACCAAAAATTTACATAACATGTAAAAACTCACGGAAATACATAATATTCAAAGAAATTAATTTTTCTGCCTCTACAAATAATTTTCATGGTTTATATACTGACAGAACCGAAATTACAAAAACAGATATATCAATTAAATAAAACAGTAAATAGTAGGAAAAAGTTATTCTAAGGCATGGAATACATACTACGCATGTAACATGATCTAAGAAAAATAATTTCATCAATTTTAACAGTCGTTCCATAATTATTATGCAATTTAGCCAAAAACGCACAAAAGACCAATTAAATCAAATAAATACTAAAAATCATGCGAAAATTATTTTTCTCTACACAGTATTCACATAGCATGTATCAAGTATGTTCATGTCAAATTTCATCAAAAATTTCATTCAAAAAGTCTTTTAAATAATTTCTAGCGTAGTAATCTAATACCGAATAATACCCTAATCACTATGGTTCTAAGATAACAACTAGTTACCTGGATCGTCGGAGGTGAGCTGAAAACTTCTAGAAAATCCCAAAATAGGCGTGTGATCCTCTCCTTCTTCAAATCCCAAGCACCAAGTATAAGAAAAAGGCAACAAGAACAATTCACGAACAATTAACAATGAGTAGAAATGAAAATTTTTGAGAGAATAAAGAAGATGATGATGGCCGAATTACTTGGAGTATGGCAGCAAGGAGTTCTGATTTTCTAATCAGAATTTGAAGTGATAAAGGGTGGTTTAAAGAGGTTTAATTAGGAGGAATCATTAGGGGGTTATGGGAGTTACAAGGCATCAAGAGTCACAAGGAAAAATAAAAGAGAAAATAAAGAAGAGAGGCTCTCCTTTTCCTTCACTTGGCCGGCTGTCAAGCCCAACACACCCACAAAAATTTTCGGCCCAATTCAACAATGATCCATGCTTCAAAAGCCCGCTACGCGATAAAACGATTAATTCCTAAATCGCGCCTAAACTTTGAAAATGCTTAATAATAAAAATAATTCTAATAAATTATATTATAAATATAAATGAAATAAACACATTAACATGCCATAAAAATAAAAATAATAATTCGGCTCCCAAAATTATAAAATAAAAATAATTAATTTAGAGAAAATAATAGTTTTAGAGAAAATTCTTGCGAAAAACTAGGAGCAAAATTATGGGTTGTTACACCGACACTACTGAGATCCAGGCTTAGATGGACCTCGAGGTAGCTGAGGCTGAAGGCGATGAGGGTGAGAATGATGGCCAGGTCGATATCAACGTCATTGATGGCAATGATGGCGATGATGATGATGATGCCGAAGAGACCGACCAAACTGGTCGATGGGAGGAGCTGGTCGGCGACAACACCGATACCAACACTGGGAGTGTGACCGATTGTCCCCCTCCCCCTAGCTCTTAGGGTGCATGGCATTTGTACTTGGCCATTTTTCTTTTCTTAGCTTTTGTAATGACTCCTCTGTAATGCCCGACTTACTTTAATGGAACAACTTTTGGCTTCCCTTTTCATTGTCTTTGTTAATTACAATATTGTCCGACTAGCTTCATTGATTTTGACTGATCTGTTTTTTGCCGATTGACTCGTTCCAACTAGTCAAGTTTCTGATTTTTAACTTAGCTTATTTGCGACTGGTTAAGTCTTTGCCAAGTGAATGTTGTTTAGGTTCATCAATTCATTACCGAATGACTGGTTAAGTCTTTGCCAAGTGAATGTTGTTTAGGTTCATCAATTCATTACCGAATGATTGGTTAAGTCTTAAGAAAAAAATGCCAACAGATTCTTTGTCGATTCGGATATCATATTGACTGGTTAAGTCTTAACTACAAACAATGCTGACTATTTCGACTGGTTAGGTCTAGTAGTCTAACTTGTTACAGGAAATGCCGATTAACTACGATTTTTTCCTTAGCTATTACATGTATGCCCCTATTGCAAGTAACAAACATTACACGAAGTACTTTTTGAGGTTGTCTGCATTCCAGGGTCGAGCTAGGGGAACACCTTCTGGGGACTATAGTTGGAATGTGCCGGGTTTGATGACTTTTGTTACTTGGTAAGAGCCGTCCCAGTTAGGCCCCAGCTTCCCTTTCAGGTGCGAGAGTCCCGTGGCCTCTACTTTCCTAATGACCAATCGCCTAGTTGGATTGGTCTAGCCTTGACTCGACGATTGAATTGCCGAGTGACTCTTTGTTTGTACTGGATGGATTTTAGCAGTGCATTTTCCCTTGTTTCCGGCAACAAATCTAAGTTGACAGGCTTTTCCTCCTCGTTCTTCTCGAATTCGTAGAAGGTCATTCGGGGTGAGGGGATACCGATTTCTACCATTAACATTGCTTCGCTTCCGTACACAAGGCTGAACAGGGAGTGCCCCGTTGCCTCTTTTGCAGTAGTCCGTGCCGACCAGAGGACTCCAGGCAAGTCATCGACCCATGCTTATTTGACGGCCTCTAAGGATTTCTTGATTCCTTTGAGGACTATTTTGTTAGCCGATTCAGCCTGTCCATTTGTTTGTGGCCTGGACACGGCAGAGAACTTGGTATGTATTCCGAACCGGGCACAGTATTCCCGAGTAGGGTCACTGTTGAATTGTCGTCCGTTATCGGAGATTAGGACTCTGGGTACTCCGAATCTAGTTATGATGTACCTCCAGATAAACGCCTGAACTTGTTTATCTGTTATAGAGGAGAGTGGCTTGGCTTCCGTCCATTTGGTGAAATAGTCGATGGCGACTATTAGGAACTTCCTCTGGCCGGATGCTGGGGGAAATGGTCTGAGTAGGTCCATTCCCTATTTATCGAATGGCAGAACCGCTTGAATTGCCGTTAAGGGGGTGGTCGGTGCTCTCGGGATATCCGAATGGATTTGACATGATGGACACCTCTTGACCAGCTCATGAGCATCTGATTTCAGGGTAGGCTAGTAGTAGCCAGCTCTGAGGGCCTTTCCGGCTATGGTTCTCCCCCCTTGATGACTACCACATGCCCCCTGGTGGATCTCCCTTAGGATGTAATTCCCTTCTTCAGGAGTGACACATTTGAGTAATGAGTGGGTGAAGGACTTTTTGTACAGCTGGTCCTCATACCATAGGAACCACCCGAATTTGTGCTTGACTCGTTCGACCTCTTTTCGGTCCTCAGGCAATGTTCCATCTCTCAAATACTCGACCACCTCTTTCATCCATGTGGATGTCCGATTCAGTACCAGCTGTTCCTTGACGTTGATGCTCGGCTGGCGAAGGACTTCCTACATAATTGACCGAGGGGCCGACCCTTCTGCCGAGCGGGCCATCCGAGCTAGAGCATCGGCCTGCTGATTTTCCGATCGAGGTATGTGGGTGATGCCGAACTGAGATAGTTGTTTGATTATATCTTGGGTCTTAGCCAAGTACATTCTCACATTATCTTCTTTTGCTTCGTATTCGCCTGAAACTTGACCTACTATCAACTGTGAGTCTGACTTGGCGTTGATCATTGTAGCCCCGGCCAGGATGCATATCTGAAGCCCGAGGATGAGGGCTTCGTATTCGGCTTCATTGTTAGATCCCAAGAATTCAAATTTGATGGCATACTCCATCTTTTCTCCAACCGGGGGTTTGATCACAAGACCAGCTCCGCATCCCGTCTTGGTGGACGACCCGTCTACTTGCAGCTCCCAGCTATCCTGCTTGCTGACTGGGGGCCTGGTTGCTTGGGCTTTGATTGCCCACCTTGGCTCATATTCCAATCCGAGGTCATCCGACTGGATTGGTTCCTGCTTTCAATGAGCTTCCTGAACGGCTTCCCTGTGAGGACTTTAATCGGATGGGCTTGGAAGTAGGGCTTGAGCTTCCGACCAGCCATCACCAAGGCAAAGACCATTTTTTCAACTTCGTTGTATTTGGCCTCTGATCCCTGGAAGGCGTGACTTATGAGATAGACGGGGTGTTGTTTTTCTTCTCTCTCGGCTATCAGAACAGCGCTGAGTGCTTATTCTGAGACAGTCAAGTAAATGAATAATGTTTCCCCCGGCAAGGGGGATATTAACTTAGGAAGGGTTGATAGGTGTGTCTTGAGGGAGGTGAAGGCTTGTTCAGCTTCGTCATCCCAAGTGAATTCTTTTCTTTTCAAAGTTTTGAAGAAATGTAAGCTCTTATCTGCTGACCGAGATAGGAGACGACCGAGGGCAGCCAAGCAGGCGATCAGGCGTTGTACCTCCCTTACGTTCCGAGGAGACTTCATTTCCATAATAGCTTTGATTTTGTCGGGGTTTGCTTCGATTCCCCTTTCGTCGACAAGAAATCCGAGGCACTTCCCTTCTTTCACTCCAAAGACGCATTTTTTCATGTTCAGCATCATTCGGAATCGCCGCAATGTACTGAGGGTCTCCCTTATGTCCGAGGGGTGATCATCTTGGACCTTGCTTTTGATGATCATGTCGTCAACGTATACTTCGATGTTCCGACCCAGTTGGTCGTTGAAGATTTTATTGACCGTCCGTTGATAGGTAGCCCCCGCATTCTTGAGCCCGAAGGGCATCATTTCGTAGCAATACACTCCTTGGTTTGTAATGAAGGCGGTGTGGACTCTATCGTGTTCAACCATTGGGATTTGGTGATACACAACATTTGCATCCATGAAGCTTAAGAAAGCGTGACCCGCCATTGAGTCGACCAACCTGTCAATCTTGGGCAGAGGGTGGTTATCTTTTGGACATGCCTTGTTCAAGTCTGTGAAATCAACACACATTCTCCATGCCCCACTCGACTTTTTAACCAACACAATGTGGGCCAGCCATTCTGAGTACTGGCATTCTTCTATGAACCCTGCTTCCAACAATTTCTTGATTTCTGCGGTGGCCGCGATGTTTCTTTCGGGGCCTTGGTGCCTCAACTTTTGCTTGACTGGCTTGAATCCTTCTTTGATGTTGAGCTCGTGGCACATAACTTTGGGGTCAAGTCCAGGCATTTCAGCAGCTTCATAGGCAAAGACATCCCTGTACTCTGTGAGTACTTGAATGATATATTTTCTTATCTGGGGGTCCATGGCTTTGCCTACTCTTAAGGTCCGACCAAGTTTTTTGTCGTTGATGACTTCTTCGTCGTCCTCAGCTGGCTTAGGGCGTTCGTATAGCTTGGGGTTCTTAGTGATGTAGACTCCAAGGTCACATGAGGGCTCATTTTCTTCTCGCTTTCTCTTCTTCGAGTCCTCTTGGACGTCGACTTTATTCTTCAAGCTGTTAACATAACATTCTCTTGCAACTTGCTGGTCTCCTTGTATCTTCCCAACTTTTCCTTCGTCGGTTTCGAATTACATGAGGAGTTGATAAATGGAGATTGCTGCCTTGACCCTGTTGAGAGTCGGTCTTCCCATTATGATGTTGTATGGTAGAGGGATGTCCACCACCACGAAGTCAATCAATAGGCTTCTTCCTTTGCCCTTCTCTCCCATCCGAGTTGGCAACTTTATAGATCCGACATGATGCACTGAGTTTCCCCCGAAGACTATGAGTGGCTGATTGAGGGGGGTTACATCTTTGTCGTTGTATTTCAGCTTCCTGAGGCACTCTAGTGTGTTTATATAGGCCAAGGAGCCGCTGTCCACTAGCACCCGTTTGACTCTTGCATTAGCCACTTTGAGCTCGATCACCAGGGGGACGTCATGAGGCGTATGTAGGGCCCGACTGATTCCCCGAACATCGTGATGGGGCAATCGGGTCGGGGATGGTGGACATCGAGCACTTGGTGCTTAAGATTTTGGAGGTGGGCTTTGCGTGATCGGCCGGTTAAGCCTCCCGACGCGAAGCCACCTGCTATGACTCCGATAAAGCCCTCCGTGTCCCCGCTGTTGGATTGACCGACCTTCTGTTTTCCCTTCTCCTCATTAGAGTGCTTAAGGTATCGGTTCAGCTTCCCTTGGTCGCCCAGACTGTCTAGGGATTTCTTGAGTTCTCTGCAGTCTTTGGTGGTGTGTCCACATTCTTTGTGGTACCCACACCACTGGCTCTTGTCTCTCCGAGCAGATGATGTTCTGATGGGAGGTGGACAGGGGAGCATTGACTTGTCCTTGATGTCCAAGTAGATCTCTCTCCTGTTTTTGCTGAATCGGGGGTCGTTGCCGTGCGTTGAACCTGTCTGACCCACCGCCCGTCTTTTGTTGTTTCGGCTGGTCTTTGTGATTTCCTTCATCCTTCCTTTTCTTACTTCCATCGTCCGAATGGCGGCATATATCTGCTCCCTGGATGAACCTTTGAGCCTTGCTCATTGCCTCGGAGAAGGTTTTCACTTCGTTTTCCGCTAAAGACCATCTCAGCCGACCTGGTTGCAAACCCGGACATCAGGGCTGCAAATGCCACCGCGTCTTGCAGATCAGATACTTTCAAAGATTCCACATTGAATCTTTTCATGTAATCGGCGAGGCTCTCATTCTTTTCCAGTCTGCCCGTCATCAGATGGAGACTTGTTTTCTTCTATCTTTTCCCGGCTACAAATTGATGGATGAATAAATCTTCCAGCACTGAGAAATCAGTTATGATCTTGGCAGGGAGTTCATGGAACCAGTTCAGAGCCAGTCCTTCCAGTGTTGTGGGAAAGAAACAGCACCAAGTGGCTTCGCAGCCAGTTTGGACGCTCATTCGAGCTTTGTATGTGGCCATATGATCATCCGGGTCGGTTAGGCCCGCGAATGGTTCAATGGTCGGTGTTTTAATCTTTCCTGGGCTGGGCGCCTCAAGTATGGCCTGGCTGAATGGGTTCATGAACTTAAGCGCTCCGCTGTTGATCCGAACAGGTGTCGATTGGGCGGAATCACCATGTCCTTCACGCTGAGTTGCCTTTTTATCGAGGATGTGCCTCGCGTCGTATCCTTTGTTGAGGCGCTTCTCGTTGAGGAAGTGTCGGCATCATTGTGCTTATGCCTAACATTGCCTCGGAGTGATTTGGATATGTGAGTTTCTTCTCCCTGCCTAGCAGATCTTCCTTTAGACTCGTGTCGCTCTTCCTCCCCCTGTCTGGATCGTTGCCGATCATGTTGAATGTGATCCCTTGCCCCCGACCGTTGCCGGCTAGGCTGACCCTGGTTTTCCGCCCGAAGGGAAGGGACCAAGGATTGGTCTTTAGGGGGCTGAAGAGGGCGTCCCTGCTACAAGTTGGCCAACATGTCCATCAGGCTTTGCTGCAAGGTCTGCTGGAGCTGAGCGGCTATCAAGTTTATGTCCACCGTAGATATGGGTTGGGGGTCGGCTTGCTTTGATGGTTGCGGTCCATTTTCGATGTACTGCTCCTCTTTAGGGTCGATGATCTGAACGGTCGGCGTTTTGCGGGGGACAGGCGTGGGTGGCCGTTCTGACCTTCGGTGCTGAGAGGGTGAAGGGTCTCGTTCGGACCTCTGGACTTGTGCTGAAGGCTGTCTATTGCGAGCGCTCTTGGCTGGGGCCATTGCTAAGTCACTCTGAGATGAATTTTGCTGAGTGGTGTCGAAGTGACATTGATTGTAACTTCCCCACATACAGCGCCAAACTGTTTCTGCTAAGAAATTAAGGATTGTAATAGGTTGTGAGGTGTGATGTGGGCCCCAAGAGCGGTTGCCTGAGCTTCGATATCCGTACACCGGAAACCTGCAAAACAAAGTTAAACTACCCCGGGGGTGGTTCCGGGATTGCCCCTCCGACGCTCAAGTCAGATGTGATTGAGGTATAGAGAGAGAATCTAGAGAGAGATGCTCTAGTTTGTTAGGTGAGAATTGAATACTTGTTCATTGATGAGGCAGTTGGTATTTATAGTGTTGGAGATTTCCCAGACAGGAAGCATTGATATCATGGGCCTTTTTGGGATCAATGGCTATGTTGCCTTTTTAGGCAATGATTATTTCACCTTTTTAGAGGGCTCCCAAGTTCCTGAGATTAGGTCAACTTTCAGGTGGGGCCCACTGCTGCCACCTGTCTGAGGCTCTAGGAGGCTTTTGTTCTCCTGTTGGGCTGCTGATTAATTGGGCCCAAACATCAATAACATCTTCTGCATAAGATTGCCATGATTCTTCTGGACGGAAGAATAGATGTGTGACTGGAGCAATCTACAATTATAGGCTACTGTTAACGTTAGCTTGCCATAACTCTGGTTCTGAATATAGATTTATGGACTATAGATTGAATTTTTTTTTTTTTGTTCTTTTGTCTTCGAGGCTGGCAACTCATGATCGATTTATTGAATATAGATAACTTAACAGAGGCTCTCATGCTTCTGTCGCATTTTATTGGTGATGGTCACCAGGTTAGTGCTCCTCCTTGCTGGCTTAGTTTTGAAGCACTGAAGTCCTAACTTCTAACTTGCATAAAACATTGCACAATTCTTATTTCGCGGTAGGCCTTTTTTTGTAATTGAGTCATCTGTGGGACAGAAGTGTGTGATCAAGATAAGAAAATGTGCTACCAATAACTCTTTGTAGCTATTTATGCATATATTCAAGCCAAATTTTTCTAAGTCACTTAATTTGTATCTCTTCATTGACGGCAAGTGACCAATTATAGTGAAGTTGGTTTTAAGGTCCATAACTTTTTCAAATTTAACTCTTGCACTAATACAACAGAGACCTCTATTTTCTCCTGCAAGTTTAATGTGATGGGAAAAGAAGGAGTTGATATAACAATATAAAATGGTCATGTAGCTTTTTTTTTCGGTTCATGCAGTCATGTGATAAAGTTTCAGTAATAATACTAACTCATAGTAGATTACTGCAACCATCTCTGTGAAATTTGAATCCTCCTATATACTTCCTTTTCTCCTCCTTTCCAAAATTTGAATGGGAGCGAGAAGAATATATAAGACAGAAAATAATGAGGGATATGTTATCCTCCCTTTCCTCCCCTTTCTATTACTCTATAGTCTGTTATGGAATAAGGGCCTCTATGAATAGAACACTTTGGAGTTTTGGAGTGTAACTGTGTAAGACAACCAAGACTCTTTATAGAATTAATTTCCACTAATTTATTTATGAAGCAAAAAAACTTAGACACCCATCTGTTGTAGATGTTAAAGATATAACAGTGCTCATCTTTATGTATGTAATACTTCCCCTCCATAGTCCATATTGACATGTCCCGCTAAGATAGTTTTATCATTTCAAATCTTCCATATTCCATAGTTAGTGCTCCTTAGTTGTCCCGGTCAAAGTCCATAGTGCAGAAGTTTTATTTGGATGAAAATGGTGTTTCTTATTTCCTTCTGTTGTTTGGGAGGAAATCATCTTGGTATGCTCTCAAGTTGATTGAATTTCCTTTTTATGAAGGAGGACCTATTGAGGAGTTTATGTGAGATGAAATGCGAATGTTATATGACCTCAAGGACCTTTTGGCACTCCTCACAGAGCCAACCTATCAACTGACGGGGTTACCAAAAATTTTGAAGCCATATGTAGCTGGCTTTCTTTTGCAGAAGGTATGCACTTTTTTTTTTATTCTCCAAGGTATTGCTCTAGGAATATAGAATACAAATAAGGAAATGTTGATGTGCTTGAGCTTTTTTCTTTTTCACTGGAAATTGGAAAATATTGAACTACCTGTGCTTGTGCCGTATTCACTTATGTTGATGTGCTTGTTTGAACTGATAATAATTTTACTTATGTTGATGTGCTCGTTTGAACTGGTTCTAATTTCACTTGTGTTGCATTTGTAATTGAGATACTTTCTTGTTTTGTGCATGTAGAGTGTCCCTCTTGTCAAAATCTCTACAGAAGGCCATTTGTTTATCATTCCCTCTAAGAAGGCAAAAGCATATCATTTGATGTTGCAATCTAATTTTTAGTGAGTATACATCAGATTTGCTATTTCTTAATCTACAACATGTTTATAGGTTGTTCATACCTTTAGCTAAATTGACAAAAAGTGTTTGTGGTCAGAGTTGTCTGCTTTTATTGTATAATTATTACTGGGAGGGTGTTGAACATCGTTCTTATTAATTTAGAAACTATGAATAGTGTGCGCATCTTGGAGATGGCCTGACATATTGTTGGAGCTTAGTTTTGGCAGATTATATAGTAATACTATGCACTTTGTTCAATCTTTAAAAGCTGAATGCGGTGTAATGGTGCTTATTGAACTTTTTGGTAGTGTAATATAATAAAGTAGTATATCCATGAGAGATAGTTGCTATTGCTTTTTTAGGCTTTGGTATTTTTTGCATGCGTGGTTCTGTTTGTGTGTGAATGTCAGTTCATTTTTGCTATTTCATGGCTAGTGTTTTGTGGGGAATGCCTGCCAAGCTTGTTGTTGCTGTATGCAACAGCAGCGGTTTTTTAAAAAAAAAAAAATACATCAAGTGCTCCGGTTGTTAAGAAAAAACCGGAGCACTTGATTCACAAGTGCCTCGGTTTTCACTTATCAACCGGAGCACTTGATGTATTTTGAACATATAAAATTCACAAGTGCTCCGGTTTTTAAGACAATCGGAGCACTTGTAAAGTTAAGTGCTCCGGTTTTCAACCGGAGCACTTGATAAATACTCAAGTGCTCGTATGGCGTCTGCTACGGGTCAAATACGGAGCACTTGTACGGTTGTTAACCGGAGCACTTGATTTTTTTTTCCACTAGTGTGTTAGCAGTAGACGTTACCTGGATTCGTGCTTAATAACCTTGATAGCCGGGGGAGGCTTGTAATATCCTAATTTATCCTCTTTAATCTATTTAAGAATAGTGTTATTAATTTATGTTTCATTATTTAGCTTATAAGCTTAAATATTAGTTAGAGCTTATTATAGTCATAGGGTTCGTCATAAGGTCATAAAAGGGTTTAATAGTAGTCATTACTATCTAAGTTGTCTTTAATTTATTAAAGTGACTCTTCAATCGACTAATAAGTGAAATAACTCCTTTAATCTCATTTTAGAATAATGGAACAATTATACTTACAATTTATATCAATATATAACCATTCGATTTGATTAGAAAAGTATATTATTATTATTATATGAGTCCATAGTTAATTATCAATTAATCATTTACTATTAATTAATCAAGTTTGTTGCTATAATAGAACCATTAACATTATCCTGATACTCCCTCCATCCCAGAAAGATTTGAATACTTGTTGGAACACGTATTTTAAGGTGATAAGTTGTAGTGTGGTTATCAAATGTTATTTTATTTAAAAAGTAGATGTGATAGGAGTTGGTGGGGTATTTTTTATTAGAGGAGAGAGAAAGATGAGTAACTTTTTATTGTAAAAGGTAGAATGTGGGCCAAAGGAGTGTAAAAGAAATAATATATTAATAGTAAGACCATGCCAAAAATGAAAGTGTTCAAACTAATTTGGAACAAACATAAGAGGAAAGTGTTCAGACTATTTTGGGACGGAGAGAGTATTATTTAGTCACATTAAACTAATAAAGCAAGCTAACTAGTTATTATATGTGAATATGAGTATTAGTGAAGTAATAATATTATGGTTATAGCTTAAACTCATATTACATAATTATCTAAAGTTATTAGAATCCTTTAATTTAATAATTCATAAATCATACTAAGTTTCTAAGATTATTGAAGAGCGTATATTAATTAACTTAACAATTCCTATTAACATAATATTAACAACACCATAGTTTAGTTCATAATAATAGGCTATAAATTGATTATTAACAACCTACTATGAGTCTATAATTAAATCAATAGTTCAACTAAGTGAGGTTGGATATTATAAGTTATGTACTTAATACATAAGACAAGTCATTGCTAAGTTACAATAAGCATATAACAACTATCATATGTAAGTAGTTTTATTCCAAATTAATTCAACATTAACCATTAATAAGCTTATTAGTTTTAAATTAGTTTTAGTTAACTCAACTAATTACCTGATTAGTTATCATAGCCCAATATGATGTATCAACCAATCAATATAACAAACCCATTCCATCTTTAGCCCAACAACATAACAATTCAGTTTTACTTTTCAAGTCCAACTTCTAGCTTTTATTTTGTTAGGATTTCCTAAGGCCCAAACTTAGTATAACTTACAAAGAGTCTTGAACTTGGGCATAGATTACAAAACAATGAAATCAGAATTTTTTTTTAAAAAACGTCATTACCTCTGCTACTAGGAGCAGGGAAGACACGAAGGACCTCGAAGAAAAAGAAAGGGGCGGGCTCCGGCTGACAGCGGCGCGGCGATGAAGCTCCGACTCCGGTGGATGGAAGGTTCCGACGGTAGCACGCCTGGAAGTCGACTCCGGTGAGACCGCAGGCAGCACACAGCAACGGGGAGGAGAGAGAATCGCGACACAAGAGGGAGAGAGCGTGAGAGTCGAGAGAAGCAGTGGGTTGGGTGCGGCGGTGTTGCGGGTGGTCGTAGTTTGACGCGGCAGGTGGGGCGAGTTGTGATTGCGGTGGCTCGCAAGGTGGTAGCCGGTGGTGGTGCTGTGGAAAGAGTCCCGAAACAGAGGAGAGAGAAAATGAAACTAGGCCCTTTTGGGATGCGCTTTCCGGTGAGTTTTAGGGCCATTTCCGGCGAGATTGAGAGAGAAAATATGAATGGTGATTGTGGTGTGTGCGGTGGTGTCTTGAAGAGAAGAGAAAAAGTTATTGTTTTTGTTGTGATTTTCCATCTGTGAATCCATGGGGTTTTTATAAATGGAATTTGGGGAACAAAATCTGAAGTGGGAAGAAGATGAGTGGGGAAGTATCTCTGCATTGCTGACTTTAGGATAAAGTGGGATTGGGTGACAGTAAGAAAGCTGGAAGATGTTTGGCATGGCTGCCAAATGCCATAGAGGGGAAAGAAGAGAAGTAGGAAAAGTTACTTAGTTGACTTTTGGTGAAAAATCTCCATTTGCCCTTTATTTTTTTTACGGTTTTTCACTAAATACCCCGATTTTTCAAAAAATTCACGCGGTACTCCCAATTTTTCAAAATACACGGGGTAACCTAAGTTTCATAATAATACACCCAAATATCCTTAATGACTAATGGCGTTAACCGCCGTTAGTCATTAACCCTAATTTTCTATTTTAAACCCTAATTAATCCCCTAATGCTAACCCTAATCGTAATCCTAATCCTAATCCCTACCTCTAACCCTAACCTTAAACCTACCCTAACCCTAACCACCCCCCCCACCCTCCCACCAACTCACCTCTCTGCAGCCCCATCTCCCCACCCCCACGCGCCCGCCAAGACACCTCCATTCCCCACCCCTCTCCACCCCCACTCGCCTAACCCTCGAAACCCAACAGGCCCCCACCACTCCCCCACCCTCGCGCCCCCACCCCTTGATTTCGGTAGAAGAAATGAGTGTAGTGGTCGTAGCATCTTGAATAGTTTCCGCACCCTTGGTGTCGTCATCTTTGGTTCCTCGTTGTAATCAATTGAAGCGTTGGTGGAGGAATTTTTGGTGGTGGATTTGTCGATGATGAGATGGGGGGTGGGGGAGGGGTTAGAGTGCCGAAATTGAAGGGGGTGGGGCTCGCGATCGGGCTGTTCTACTTCCACGAAAATCGACGGGGTTGGGGGTGGTGCGGAAATGGACGAGGTGGGGGGAGGGTTGAGGAACTCGACGAGGGTGGGGGGGAGGGGGTGGGGAAATCGAGTGGGGGCGGGGGGGTGGGGGAGGGGGGGGCCGGCCGGGTGGTGGGGGAGGGGTGGAATTCGACAGGGTGGTGGGGGGGGGGGGGATCTTGGGGTGGGGGAGGGGGGGGTGGTGGGAGGGTGGGGGGAGTGGATTTAGGATTAGGGTTAGAAGTTAGAGGTTAGGGTTAGTTAGGAGCTAGGTTTTAGGGTTTAGTTAAGTTAATTGGGGTTTAATTAGGGGTTAATTAGGGTTATGACTAACGACGATTAACGTTGTTAGTCATTAAGGGTATTTGGGTGTATTATCATGAAAGTTAGGGGTACCTCGTGTATTTTGAAAAGTTGGGGGTAGCTCGTGAATTTTTTGAAAAGTCGGGGGTATTTGATGAAAAAACCGTTTTTTTTAACAAAAATCAGAAAATTTCCAATTCTCCACCAAACTTCACGTGGCTTGGCATTAGTTTAGTAGATGTGAATATTTATTTGTGCTTCATTGATTTAACCATCTAATCTTTCTCTTTATTTCATGAAATTATAAAAATAAATATTATTGTCATTTAAATTTCAACACATGCAAATTGGTAAAATTTTATGTTATTATTTTATTTCATCAATTTATTTAATTTGAACATGTGAAACTTTTGTCAAAATAATTGTAGCAAAAACATTGAACTTAAAATGAACATAACTTCCTGCACGGTACTCCGAATTAGGAATTTTCGAAGCTTAACCTCAAGAACTTTTAGATCATGACTACTCAAAGGAGCAATACTCGCTCTATAACACATATTGAGCAACTCGCTCCACAGATGTTGTTTACTTACCCCATAAAATTATAACTAAATCATAATCCTTATTTTCTCAATAACACAAACTTATATTTTTCAAAACTTATACTCTTGTTCTCAAAATAATCTTACTTACCTCAAATATTTTTTTTAAAGGAAGTAATATACATAAAACGTATTCGAAATCAAATGTCTTTCCGCAGTCGAACCCATAACATAATCAAAATGTATAATATGTTTCTCAAAGACTTATAAGATAATTAACTATTATCGAGACCCAATTCTAAGCTCGTACAATTAACCTGTAATATTTTACTTGTAGACTATAAGATATCCTCTAACATGTTTTGGCAATTCCCTTCATCATAATAGTTTCTCTTTGTACTTGGACTTCCGTCTTTAACTTATAGCATCTAAACTATAGCATTCCAAATTTCTCATGATATGAATTTTCCCCTTAAAGGTTTTCTTATCCCCCAATACATGAACTCTCATTGCAAGAATATGACCTTATTACATTATCATAAATCACCTACAATTGCTATGACAAGCCAAAATATCTCACTCCATGTTTCCATGTTATAATTGAATATTCTATGATGCAATTTTCCATCTGAACTTTAGTATTTCCCAATACTCAAACTCGTTGTCCTAATCCTTCTTAAATTTATAATTCACAACCATATGTCCCATGAATTTGTACTGAAAGCTCATATTAGTCTTAATACCATACGCTTAGTATTGTCATTATATATCTTTAATTACCAAGCTCTCTATTATCTAGATTTATATATTTTTTTTCAACCTCCATTTATATAATCTTACTTATCTAATAGAAGAAATTATGCTCCAAACTCTTTTACTTGACCCTTTTTGCGGATATGATCTATTATTTCATAAGTATTGTAAAGTATATCTCTCTAATCAATACTCCTTTAAACCACCACCAAGATATGGATCATTTTTTTCACTGATACGACATTCATATCTCAAATCCTACTCCTCAATATTTAATACTACCTCCATCCCAGAAAGATCTGAACACTTGTTGGGACACGTAGTTTAAGGTGATAAGTTGTAGTGTGGTTATCAAATGTTATTTTATTTAAAAAGTAGATGTGATAGGAGTTGGTGGGGTATTTTTTATTAGAGGAGAGAGAAAGTTGGGTAACTTTTTATTGATAAAAGGTAGAGTGTGTGCCAAAGATGTGTAAAAGAAATAATATATTAATAGTGGGACCATGCCAAAAATGGAAGTGTTCAAACTAATTTGGGACAAACATAAAAGGAAAGTGTTCAGACTATTTTGGGACGGAGGGAGTATCTCATATCTCTAATACTCACAAACCTCTCGTAACCACTCCATTAACCCATAAATCAATATTTGACCTTTGAAATTCACATCCAAGTCACTATTCTCTAACTATCTAATCTAACTCCATCACATAACATCTTCATTTCTTGGTTAGAACCTCCCGACAATTACTTCGTCCTTCAATTATGACATCACAAATCTTTATTCTTATATAACCAAGCTCCATAGTATTTCCGGAGATATCTTCGGATGATACCATTCAGCCTTGTTTATACGCCATAAGTAAATCCTGGGATAGTTGTCTACTTCTAATAATACCCTCAAAGCGACATTTGTATTTCTTAAACAGAACTTCACAAGTACCCATCTCACACCAAACTCATTCTAACTTAGATTCCAAACTCCATAAAACATAATTCATCTATGATATTCCATAAAGATATAACTTGTTTTACAAGACTCAATACTTACGTGTTTCCGAACTTAAATCCGAAAATAATGTTCAATTAATTGACCCAAATTTGAGAGACTTTTTCTATGAGAACTTCTTCATAAAAATTTAAGTAGGAGTAAAGATCCTCCCCGTCATTAATAGAACTAGAAAAACCTGATTTATAATTTCACGAGTCCAGGTTTGCTCATAACTCAAATTCATAATTTTCAAAGTTCATGATCATATATATATATACTCAAAATATCAAACCATAATAATGAGTCTCTCATACTCTCAGAATTTCATATAAAGCTTATATCACAAATATTTTGACAATTGTCTTATACCTGAAATTATAATTCAACATCTTTGCTCAAAATTCCTTTGTTTCCCTCTGAAACTTTCAAATATAACTATAGTTTAGATCGAAAGCGAGTTCATAAAGATATCGAATCGACGTTCCGGCTTAGTTCGTAAATCGGAGTATTTGTTGTAAAACCAACTTATATAGTTCGATATACTAAAGATACTTGCTTTAATTCTCATAGCTATACTTTCATATAAAAGATCAACTTACTAGGCATAAGAAAATCTATTATAAATTCAATGTGGAAAACATGCAGATTTAATAATAACACACATTTATATTCTTGAAGGATTCAACTACCTCCAATCAGTTCTCCATAATCAAGATTTCACTCAATAAAACTCATTACATATTTAGCTTTCGCTCATAGCTTAAAACCAGATATGTAGTCAACAACTCTTGTAAACACATAAATAACACTTTGAATAATTTTCTGTTTATATAAAAGGCTTATTAAGCTTAGCACATGAAATCACATGAAACACGGATGTAGGTTGAAGGTGGAAGGACATGTGTGTACCTTGAAACGATTCCCAATAATTCGACATTCTGGATCACCAACTATCGCTCGAACTTCAGAAATTATCTCCATATACACACTCCAACAACGACCTCCAAACAATAACAATAATCATTAACCAAACTCACAACAATTTAGATAAACAAATTGATTCACTCACTAGTAGAATAATTGCTTATTGCTGCAGTAGTATTGCTGCGGTTTTACCAATACGCAGCAATATATCACGTAAAAAGAAAAGGTAAATTATAAAATAACCATATTGCTGCGGTTTCTGTTGAAAACCACAACAATATTGTTTCAACGGAATTTTTTTGAAAAAGTTTGACCATTTGACCACATATATTGCTGCGGTTTCTGGGAAAAACCGCAGCAATATATTTAAATAATATTTTTTTAATATTATTTTAATATATTGCTGCGATTTTTCCCAGAAACCGCAACAATATGTCTGCCCAGATCTAAAAAAAACACGGGCAAAAAAAAATTAGGGTTTTCATAAAACCCGCCTCTCCCACTCATAAGTCATTACCGCTCATGGCCTCCCCCATCCCTTCTCTCTCTCCACTACAGATCATACCTCTCTCATCCTCCCCCATCCTCTCTCTCTCCACGACAGAACAAACCTCCTCTCATCCTTCCGTCTGTCATCGCCATCGCTGCGATTCGCGTCGCTGAGATGCAACGAAGACCGAGTTCTTCGGCCGCTCGACTTGAGTTCTCCTTCGCTCGTTCAGTTCGTCGGCCGCTCGACTCGAGTTCTCCTTCGCTCGTTCAGTTCGTCGGCCTCTCGAGTTCTCCTTCGCTCGTTCGCTTCTTCTGTTCGTCGGCCGTTCGACGAAGAACCGTTCGAGTTCTTCGTCGAGTTCGCTCTCAGATCCTTCGTCGGCCGATTCTCGCCTCTCTCTTCTCGTCGACAATTTCTCGTTGTTTGTCGGCCTTTCTTCTTCTCTGTTCACCTTGATCGCCGGCCGTTCACTCACCGCTCAGCAACCGCCGAATGTCTGGTTTTAGATTTTTTAGTTTTGATTTATTTTTAATTTTTTACTTTTATGTTTTGGAATGAATGTGATGATTGATTTTTTCTTATGTTAGTTTCAACTTTTGGAATAAATTTTTCTTAGATGAATATACATGAATGTGATGTCTGGTTTTATTTTCGTTTTTAGACTGAATGGATCTAATGCAAAGAGTATTTTGTGTTTGCGAATAGTTTGATCCCTCAAACTTTTGAATAATTTGCAAAAAAAAAAAAAAAAAAAAATTTAAAAATACATATTGCTGCAGTTTCTGTCAAAAACCGCAGCAATATGTTTGTTTTTTATTAAAAAATTCAATGTTTGCACCGGGAACCGCAGCAATACATTGTATTTTTTTAATAAAAAATAACCATATTGCTGCGGTTTTTGACAGAAACCGCATCAATATCTTGACTAATTGCTGCGCGGTCAAAACCGCCGCAATAGGCCACTTAATGATCGCAGCAATAAGCATTTATTCTACTAGTGACTCATACTTTCTAAGCTCTTCCATGAACTAACCACAAGCCTTATATGCAACCCATTCTACTAATCCAACTCACAACATCAATATCTAACTCTATTTAATCTCTTTCTTAATACAACCTACTATACTGATCAAACTAAATCCCAATATAAAACTTAATGAAACCCATTTTCATAACTCCTAAACTTAGTATCAAATATAACCACTCCAACTACAGTTATAATAATAACAAGAAAATGAATTCAAACTTACTCAACTAAGAAATAATTCACCAGAATATAAATCTAAATTAAAATTAAGACTCAATCTAAAAACCCAATCCAATTATCACAGTTTATAGCTAATTTTGACTCTTCAAAGAGTAGACATTTACACTTACAACATACGAAACTCAAATTCCATAGTCCAAATAATATCAATCAAGTAATCACAATCTCATAATCAAACTCCTCATCATGGTCTAATTTCAAATAGAACAAAACTCAAATCGAAAGAGAGGTTGGAGGGGTTAATACCAAACTATAGAATCAACACAAGGAGGGAGGAGAAGGCAAGAGCACCACCGCGCAGCGGCGGTGACCACCAGCAGCAGCAACACAGGCGGCGCACGAGTGAATCGAAGAATAGGACAGCAGGGCAATAATAACAACAACGCAGCCGCAACAACAAGAATGGATGGAGTGGCGGCGACGAGCACATCTGAGCCACGGTGGCAACACCACCATGCAGCACCGTCGAATCGTGAACAACACAACACCAACCCAGGCCTGGCTCAATACCGGTCCAACCGGTTCAGTGGAACAGGGCCTCAAAAATTTGGAGGCCCAATTTTGGTGGCAAATGGAAGGAAAAGAGAAAGTAAAAATGAGAATCCCGTGCAAGTCATCTCCTTCAACTTTCCATCTTCTTTCCTTCCATAATGCTCTATCCTATTCTTACCTAAAAATCCCCAAAAAATCATAACTTCCCATATTTAATTGAGTAATCACTCTCTTTATTCAAGGAAATTATCCCATTTTCAATCTTAAATTTTGTCAAAAAAAGTTCAATCTTATTACTCATTCCATATTTCCAATTCTCCTCAAGAACACCAAAGATGAAAATTTTGTTTGCAATTCAGATTTAACTTGTATCATCTCATAAGGAAATCGATTTCTTTTATCATTCAAAAAAAAAAAAAAAAAAAAAAAAAGATTCAACCGGTGGATTACAAGTTACAATAGAGGAAGAACAAAGTCTTTAATTTTGATTGTGGGAGGTGAAAAAGCAAGAATTAGTGGGCTAATTTGTTATCAAAGTCTTCAATTTTAAGGTAATTTCACTTTTTTTTATGCCATTTTTCTAGTAGAGATTTAAGTAATTCTGAAATTTTATAACTTGAAATTAAAATTTATGTATATAGAATTCTTATAATTCTGATTTTTTGCAATTCGGCCTGATGCAATACTACTATGTGATTGATTTTCGATTTCATGATTTTATTTTTCTGCAATTCCTTTTGCAATTTTGCAACTCTCCTTAGTTGGGTTTTCTACAATTTTTTTGATTGATACAATTTTGCCTAATTCAATTGATATAATGTCAACCATGATACTACATAATTGATACTTCCTAATTTTATTTTGATAAAGCTACTGCAATTCTGTACTAGTGGGTTTTAAATTAATGCTATTGTTAGCCTTTGTTGTTTTTGTTTTCGTTTGAGTAAACGTGTACTGAGATAGTTTCATGTAGTGCAAAGACCAATATAATGTTGTTGTATCATAAATTCATAATTGCCATGTAATTCTTCACAAGCTTGATGTCTAATATTAATGAAATGGCTCGATAAATTTTTAAAAAAAAGCTTTTGTTAGCCTTAAGCAACAGCCACCATTCTTGCAATTTGCTGCTCAAAGAACACTAGAAGGATGACTTTGTTTAAATAAAAGATCCTATATTTTTTTTTTTTAGTTTTTGGTTTATGATCAAATTTTATGAAAAGATTTATGACAAATAATAATAACATAAAAAACTATAATTTCTTCTTTATAATTTTTTTAAGGGCCCCATTTTGATGGGTAGCACAGGGCCTCCATATGTCATGAGACGACCCTGCAACAACCATCACAGCAATAACTACAACAACAATAACACAAGAGGAAAGAGAAGACAAGAACACCACCTTGTAATGTCGGCTTAGGATGGCTCCACCCACCTGCAACACCAATAGAAGTCTGGAAGAGAAAGAACGGGACTGCATCAACGACACAACAACAACATCACCGCAGCAGCACGCGGTGGCAATGACGGGACCACCAAGGAGCTCAGGTGCAGCAACACTACGAAGAGGAGCAGAGGAACGGGAAAGCTCCGGCGAGCTTAGGGGAAGCACCGGCAAGGGGAGGTGAACTCCGGTGAGCTTAAGGGGGGGTGAGGTGAGGAACTGAAGAGAGAGAAACAAGTTGGGGTTTGGGGTTTTTGGGTTTCGTTGGGTTTGGGTGAGAATGTCACAGGTGAGAGAGATAAAGATGGGTTTTGGTTCTCCAAATTAGACCGATTAGGAGAAAAAAAAGAAACGGAAAATAGACTTTGGTTTCGAATTTGGCCAAATACCGCTCAACTAATTTCACACAAACCCAAAATATATAATAATAATATTAATAAGAACTTTGTAAAATAAAATAAATAAATATATTACAACACGACAAATAAAATATATTCATACTCCAAACTCAAATAAAATAAGAAATTATGAAACATAATTAACTTAATAATTATAATCAGCATTTATTAAATGCTCATAAAAATAGGGCTATTACATATTATTATTATTATTATTATTATTATTATTATTATTATTATTATTATTATTATTATTATTATTATTATTATTATTATTAAATTATTATTACTATTATTATTGTTTTATTATTATTATTATTATTATTATTATTCTATTTTTAACGTAAAATTGTGATAATTATAATTTGGAAGGTTTCATAAACAATTTCTTTTTTTGTTTGTCTGATTTATTTAAAATATAAATTGACGTACGTATGTTTTTTGTCTGTTAATTGAAATTTGCATATTTTTATAACGCGGAACAAAAATTTGGATTTTCTTTAAAAATATCCACGAAATTTTAGGGATCCACTGAAATAAAAAATTTTAAATAATAAAAAAAGCATATTAGCAGTTAATTTGGAAATTAAAATTAAAGGTATAAAATTTACATGAGTTTGAAGAGAGTATGGGATAAGTTTGCGCACTAAGAAGTTATTTAAAGTTAATTAATTAACCTACCTTAAGCATGTGCGTGTTTTCATTTTGGTGTGAATTTTATGGAATCAATAAATACTTCACCTGTTTCAATTTAGATGCTACATATAGAAAATGGGGAGTTTTAAGAAAGGTAGAGAGAGAAAGTGGAGGACCAAGCCACCACCTTTTTGAATAAAATAAATCAGCCAATGACTCACCATCTTAATAGACTGATTAGGTGGACTGTGACGTTGGCTTATATGGGATGTCCCGGTTCATCCTTCAAGGCGAACAGCGGGTTAAGGTGGGCTGGGATGGGCCACCTTAAGGACCATCTCTAATTTTAGGGAAGTATAGCAACTATTTTGAAATAGATGGGGAACAATACTAATCATTATAAATAAATCATAAGTCATAATCGTGCAACGCAAGGGTTGTAAACCAATTTTGAATCATATTCTCAATACAAATAGATTATAAACTTTGAAATAACAAGCTAATAGTTTTAAAACTATCTAGAATTGTTCTCATGGGATTCTCAAAGTTTTAAAACATTGACAATAAGCAATGCACCATTGATAGCAACATGTGAAAAATATTTATTCCTTCTCTAAGCTTTTAATTCACTTCATGTGTTCAAGGTCAAAATTTGATATAATTTTATCTTAATAGTTCGTATGTGTAAAAATTATATGGATTTATTTACATTTTAACTTCTATATCATCATATTTATAGATCTATGGGTATGGATTCTTGCATGATCAAAGCCAGTGGTAACATGGGTGTCGTAGTCATAACTCAAGTAAATTTTTTTCCTAGGAGATTTCAATTCACAACAAAAAAGGGAATATCATACATGAATTAATATGCACCCTCAGTATACATGGGTTTTATGAAGTAAACAAAAACTATACCTTCATAATATATTACATAAAAAGATATGTGAACGACCAAATTATAAGAAAAAAATGCTAAAATTATAACAGCACTTGAGTAGAACTCTTTGAGCAAAGTGATTTAGGTAGTAAATTGAAACTCATTATATATATTTATGTGAAAAAAAACTGTATTTTTTGAGGAGAAAAAAGGAAGGGGATTAGATTAAGTCATATCAAGTTCCACTAAAGAAATAATTCCTTAGGGAAAATTATCAACATATAGACTCATCTAATGCCATCAATGTTGAACCCTCTTTAATCTCATTATAGAGGATTTGAACACAATACTTAGATGAGTTTTAAGAATTCGCATGTGTATGCTACTTATACATCACTCACCTATTGAGATCTTTTGACCAATCTGAAAATGATAATAATCTTAGTACATACTATTGACTTATCTTCCATCTAGCAATTTAAGGAACTCCAACTAATTAAAATAATAATTTATTAGTGTAAGCTGTTAAATAAATTACAATATACTTATGCAAATCAACAATGCTATGCATACCCATAACTAGGGGTAGCAATTCGAGTCAACATATCGGATTCGGGTTTGATTTCTGGACATTTTCGGATGATGCTAAAAAATATCAGAAACAGTGTAAAACTTAAAATTACTAGAAAATGTAATTTTTGAATCAAAACGAGTTTAGTTCGAGTCTGATTCAATTCGACTTTCTCTCATTAGCTTAGGATCGAGTTTGTGTCGGGTTATCAAGTCGATCAAAGATTGCCAGCTCTACCTATAATAATAATCGTTGTTGATTTATACGACCCATATAGTTATTTAGCTTATTGTGTTATCGATTCTTTTCCTCTCAAACAACACTCCAATAAGAAATTATGCGAAAAACAAGGCCAATCTCTGTAAAATCATCAAAGCAGAAAAATCTATATTTGCTTCCCAAAATATCATCAATTACATCATAAATCCAAGCTTCAATTGCAGATTCTTCCCCCAAAAATCAACATGCAATTCAAATAGTTATTTTTTGTTCTATTATTAGACAACAAATATTGCATCTTTTTCCCTTTTGTTCAAATAAGAGTTATACCCATGAGGAATTCTTATGTCTAAAAGGGACTGATGAGATAGGATATATATATATATATATATATATATATATATATATATATATATATATATATATATATATATATATATATATATATATATATTTGTAAAATCATATAAATTATGTAGAAGAAAAAAAAATGTAATTGAGATATGACATTTTCCCTAAAGTATCAAATATGTTTTCTTATTTAAATTAAGGTAAGAATGTTTTTCCAATTTAAGTTCAGATTTTGGTAAGTTTTGGTTTGGAAGAGAATGTAAACATTCAAAAGAAAGGTTTAGGAAAACATACATGGGAATTGGGATGAAGAAATGAGTTTAGGGTTGGGTTATAACATGAGTCGATTGAAAACAATTAGATTGAATGACTACTTAGCCGATGGAAGACAATATTAGCAATACAACTGAATGCAATACATTTAATTATATCATATTAATGCATTTATTAGGAATAAAAAACATAAAATTGAACCAAATATTTATATAAGATGCAACATCTTAATATAAGCTATTTATAGGAGTACTAAATTGAGTTTGCAATTTACTTAATGTTCTTACAACTGGTGAACAATTTTTCTTTATAACAATACAATTAGAAAATGTTGTGTTATATGATAGAATGTCTTTTAGATTGTGTATAAAGAAGCTATTAACTAATATTTTGTAATGGCTAAATAGCTCCTAACATATGTGAAATATAGTTTATTTAATCAATATAGAAGCATCTTAATAACAATTTTGCAAATAAGACAACTATCAAATCTAAAGTTTACTTCACTTCAATTCACATTGTAAATTTAATATAACTACTTTTAGACTACATATTTACAAAGTTGCAGAATAAGTCATTGTTGGAAAAAAAGTTTGACTATAATATAATTCATCATATATTTAATCACATTACACTTTTCACCCTTGAAAAAAATGTGTTTTAATTGATTTGAAAAATAAAAAAAATAAGATATGAAACAAAAAAAATATCCCGTGCATTATGTACGGGTTCAAAAACTATCTATCTATGTATGAAGAGTTGTTTATCTATCTACAATCTAATTTTATTATATAGAGCTTGAATAATTTAATGTATATCCATCCTACAAACAATCTATTAAACAAAAAACTTCCCGTGCATTTTATTCACGGGCCAAAAACTAGTAATATATTGTTTTGCATATGCATGACTATTGTTCAGCCATCATAAGGACAATCTACCTTGCCTCATTAGCACATGTTCTATGTGTGAGGTCACCCCCGGGGGGGTTTGCGCTTTGTCCTTCCAAAAAGTTTCCTGAGCGATAGTGTTGGATCTTAGTCATAAGCAAACCTATCCAACCATGGCATTTTTCTCTTGTTCCTGACTTGAGAACTGGAGTGCGTATTACACGTGGCCACCTTTTTAAGCAACGGTATGAAGCGTGAGAACAATCTCTTAGTTATGGACTCTTTTCAGCCTTAACCTAAAGCTGACCATAGTTTCAAACGTAGAACTTGACTTTAGGTTGGATCTTTGCATATTATACTATTTGTGCATCTTTGTGTGTGTTCCTATATTTTTTTCGTATTGTGTGATGCTTCGAGTCAAAACAATCGAACGAACTTACGCGAGTAAAAAGTGAAGAAAAGGAGCTTTTACAAATTTGCACGCCGCGCGCCTTTCTGCGTCCCGCGCAAATAATTGCGTGAAGCACATGCTAACGTGTCGCACGCATTTAGTGCTGCGTCCCACGCTTTGATTTCTGTGTCCCGCGCCCGTCCCTGTTATCTGTGTTGTTCACTTGCGTCGCGCGCAGCACTCTGCTTCACGCGCAACACTCAGCTATTCTTTCTTGTGTCTTACATTTGCTATATGCGTGAAGTGTGCATTAATCTGATTTGTTTGTTGCCAATTCCTATCGTCCCCAATTCCCCATTCTTTGTCCCAATAATCCCAATCTTCATATTCCAAAAAAAGAAAAAACAATCTCCATCATTTTTCTTATAAAAAAAAAATCAATCTCAAAGAAAATTTACAACCTCTAATCTCCTATGTATTTCGAAAATTCTATCCTCATCCTTTACCAAACTATATCTCCCATCTTTTTTTTAAAAGAAAATGATCTCCCATCTTTTTTTTTGAAAATTCATCCTCATCTTTTCGTCAAAAATTATTCTCCTATCTTTTTCAAAATCCCATCCCATCTTCAATCTCCTATCAACTTCAAAACTTCTATCTCCACCTTTTTTTTCCCTATCTCATATCTTTTTCAAAAATTCATCCTTTCATGTATATTATCCATCTTTTCATGTGCACATCATTTAGGATTTTTTTAGTGTACATCTTGTTGTAAAAGTCTCGTCCACCTAGGAATTCTAATTGCACTAGAAATCCGTCTAACCCAAATGTCTAGATTCATCCAGTTTCACTCCATTTAGAGTTGTAACTCTATTCATGTTGGGAGTCTTTAGTTGCTTGAGTCTCATCCATCTTAAGAGTCTAAATCCATTAGAATTCTGTCCATCTTAGGAGTCTAAATCCATTAGAACTCCGTCCATTTTAGGAGTCTAGGTCCACTAGAGTTCCGTTCATTTTAGGAGTCTAGGTCCACTAGAGTTTCATGCATATTAGGAGTCTAGCATCCTTCAAAGTTTGTCAATTCTAGAATTCTAACATCATTAGAAGTCTGTCAGGTCTAGGACTGCATTCATACTAGAATCCTTATGCATTGCATAGTCCATCATTCATACACTTCATGCATAACTAGAGTTATTAGGCATTTAGGAGTCTCATTGCATCCATACTCTCCATTTTATTTCATGTATTCCGCATTTAGTAGTCCCGAACTACAAGCAATCTGATTCCTTCTTTCGGGATATGTAGGTAGCCTTTACAAGTTCGAACGCATAGATTGGGTCATGCATACATGCATTGCATACAAAAATCATGCATACCTGCATTAGGTCTAGGTGCATCCAAAAAAAAAAATTCATCATGCATTTAGATTCGTTCCTAGAAGCTCAACTCTTTTAAACTAAACACACATTCTCCCATTCCATTCCTTTCTCTCCATCATCACTCCTGCTGGATGATCCATTGTAGGAAATATGCAATATGTCAAGAACACTTCAAGAACAAGTTGATGAGTTGAAGGGTACACTGATAGATCTTGTAGCACGTGTCGTCAGACTAGAGGCACGCTATCCTGTTATTCAAGAGATTCGTAATGCAAATATACAATAGGATGCCCATTGCAAATACCATAGAGGAAATGGACATAAGACTACTTATTGCTACAAGTTAAAAGAGCTTATCCAAGATATGATACACGATGGAGGCTTACACTCCCTACTGCTGCAAAAGTGCCGAAGACAATGACCTCAATGCCATAGAAGCAGACATATTTATGAGCTCAATCGCTCATTAAAACACTTGGACTCGCTTAGGTCTAATCCACACGAAAAAATACACTTCTTCTCTTTTCTTTTAGAAAGAGAACTCATGAAGATCGAAGCAACGAAGCTGTCTCGTCATGTGACGTAGGAGTCTAGACTTATGATTTCATTTTCTGTTTCATCTCTCTCATTTTGCCCAGTCTAGTATAGGATTTTCCCTTTCATTGCATGTACTCATAATTTTCAATTAAAAAATGAGTATTTCTTTGATAACCTTGAACTAATGAGCATCAATGGAAATCACGATTGTTGCCTTAAAAGAAATGAATTTCTAATTCTCATGACTATTCTAATAAAGGCAATGAACAACTGGCATACATAAAAGAGGCATCCCTTCCCTTCACTACAACTATTCCTCCATTTCAACTCAAATGCATAACACCCCTTTCCCTCTAACCTACCTTAGTGGAGGTACACTTGACATCAATTCAATGTAAAGGGCAAGTAAAAAAAGAGAGCAATAAAACAAAAAAAAAAGCAACCTCGATACAAAAAAGTGCAAAATATAGAAAAAGAAAGAAGTGTCGCAAATAAGCCCATCAATAGCTTTGTCAAAGGTATTTTCTCAACCGGCAACTAGCCACATTGCATTCCAATAAGCCATAAAAGACAAACCAAAGCCCGTTAGGTCGAAAACCCATAAGGGCGACTTAGGCAAAAGTCAGGGCACCTTCTCATTCACTTGGCCTGAACTACGAATGGTCTGATTCTGCTAAAGATACGTAGGAAACCTCACCTTGAGGTCCGACCGCTTTAAACCAAACCAAACTTACATCATTATCCACCCTTGCCAAAGACCTCTTCCAAATAAATGATTAATTCAATGCTTGATTCATTGCAAATGGCTCCAAAGCAAGATGCTCGGCCACCAATTAAAATGTTAAGAGCTACGACTGACCTGATTCCATCATGGATACTTAGGCAACCTCTTTTGAGGCCCGGCCGTTTTAATTCACAACCTCTTTTAAGGCTCGCCTAGGCCCATGAGAAAAGCGCGATTTCTCAAATCATGAATTTTCAATGCTCATCCCCTACCATTAGAACTAGACTGGGATTTGAACCTGCATCATTAGCCTACCTTATTGCCTGAGTTATGACTCCGCCTTCTTCTAATTCTTATCCCTTCCTTTTTCTAAGCCACATTATCGCTTCTAAGCCAACCTTAGCATAACCTTTCAACACTCAGCGCTATGACTGCGCCTCATCCCTTGAGTGTTCTATTCTTTGACCCTTCTTGTCTTTTTCACCTTAGGAACCCTATATGGAATTTTCGGTCTAAACTTTCGCTAAGCGTGACAATATATCTTCAAAATCAAGCTAAGTACTTCATCAAATCCATCTTACTAGGGGCTTCATCACTGGTCCATCGATAAAATCACAGGCTCCAAGTCCAGACCTATTGTAATAAGGACTTCATTACGAGTCCATACACGACATCTCATCTTGGGTTTTAAAACCCAAACGGATAAAAGATCGAACCTACTCTATGGGCTCACTTAGGCCCTTGGGATACAAAACCCGAAGCATATATAACTCAAGTGCTACAAAAGCTCGTTCTATAACGTATTTCAAATCCAACATAGTCTATTAATTGAATAGATTATCCGTGGCCTCTGTGTGTACCTTGATAAGGACTTCATTACGAGTCGATACAAAATATTGTGGGCTCCGGACCCATATGAGATCCTAATTGTTTTATGGGATCGCTTAGGCATGTAACAACTAAAACACACTTCGAATCAAACATAACCTACATGGATTATCCTTGGGGGTTTCCCATTCCTCCTCTTTGAAAAACAGTTTTCTAAACGAAAATTTGAGCTCCTAATGGAACGATAAAAACATCATATCATATCATCTGCATCAAAATGTGCATTAGTGTCATATCTCTGCATTTGTGTTACATATCTGCATCATCCAAACATTGTGTCAAGCATTGCTTCCTTCGTCCTTAGCCATAGGATTCTAGCGTCAATCATCGAGTCGCACACACATACACACACATGTATGCACACACGATAACACATGCAAGTCAAGTCAAGTCAAGCCAAAATCTAGTCAAGGCAAGTCGAGTCAAATCAAGACAAGTCAAGTCATTTCCTATCTATACACTAGCACCCACATCACAGGACACATGCATGTCCCCTAGTTGTTTTGTCTGTATAAATGTGTGTTACTTATATTCACAGGTACCCAACGGCTCTATACAAGTTATACTCTCCCAAGGTCTGCGGACCATTACAATTTAACAATAGAAGACAAGTACATGGTGCGTCAAGTGCACCGACAACGACATCGCACGCAGCAAACTGCATCCAGCGCAGCATACCACGCCAAGCGCAGGCCAATGCTCTGGCGCACAGTCCTGTACAACACGCTTGGGGGATTCTTAGCCAAGTGGAGACCACACGCTTAATTTCAAATGATGTCAAATGTTCGTCATGACATTACACGCGACAACTCAACGAACATTCAAAAGCTTACATACAATCTTGTCACTCTATAAATTTTCAGCATACATTGCTCGGGAGACAACAATTGCCTTGGAAAAGGCCAAACATTCCGCAACAATTGCCTTGGAAAAGGCCAAACATTCCGCACCAATTGCCTTGAAAAAGGCCAAACATTTTGCACCAATTGCCTTGCAAAAGGCCAAACATTTTGCACCAATTGCCTTGGAAAAGGCCAAACATTCCGCAACAATTGCCTTGGAATAGGCCAAACATTCCGCACCAATTGCCTTACAAAAGGCCAACCATTCCGCAACAATTGCCTTGGAATAGGCCAAACATTCCGCACCAATTGCCTTGGAAAAGGCCAAACATTCCACATCAAATGCTCTACAACATCTATTTCATTTCCACCTATCATTCCATTTCTGCTAATTTACAATTACTTTGCAAATATGTTTCACACATGTCTGTTCCTGAAGCTTTTGCTTGTTTTGCAGGTACCGACGCAAAAGAGTGATTTTGGATTGCAGAGCATCTAGAATCATTCTTCGTCCCGACACGTATACTTTGACTTTTGGTTTTACAAACCTCACTCAAAGTGGGGGCTTCTGTAGACACATAATCGTGTCTCCTCATTTAAGGGTCAAATGATAAAATATACCGCGGTCTTAATTGGCGCAGCCCAACGGAGGAGCAGTCTGAATAACCAGGCAATATGTGTTTTGAAATAATATTATTAAAGCCCAATTAATCATTCATGATGATTGATTGTAAGTTCAACCCATGAAATATGTTTAAGTCCATTTTAAAAGCCCAACTGAATGTTTATTATTTTTAATAAATATTTTTCTAATATTTTCTTAATATTTAGGGGAATTTTATATGGTGGCCTCCAACTTTCAATTTTTCTAAATGGTGGCAGGGCAAAAAAAATATTATACAAAGTGACTCCCAACTTTGACATATTCTACCTAGAAACCTTATTTCATTAATTGGTTTAAACCTAATTCTTTCTCTCTCCCTCATCCACTTTCTCTTTATAAACCCCAATCCACAATTGGTGTGATCCATAATTGGTGTGGTTATTTGCTTTGTTTTATGTTTGGTCCAGTTTTTCCACTTTGAATACAGATGAACATATTAATAGCCTTTGCAAAGAAAAATTCTAGCACAACTACACTCAAGATGAGTGCAGATCAGCAAAAGGTAAGCATGCAACAAAATCCAGATAGCAGACATGACGCAGTCTAGTTGGGGGGTGTAATTTGCTCAAAAAACAGTGCACGACATATATTGATGCAATTTTACTGATTACACCTTTTTTTTCCTCAAGCAAGCAGGAATAATTAGTTACTTAATGTTTCTTTAAACAAGAAGGTGAACATTTTATGAATAAAAAAAATAACTTAATATTTAGGATGAAGACAAAAGCTAACATACAGAATGAGCAAACTTGGTTAAGCGTCGTCACCAAGTTTATTGTTCTATTGATCATTCAGGTACTGAATTAAGAGAGCCAAAAAATTCAAACCCCGAATCAAGGCAAGAGAAGGGCAGTAGAGGAGAGAGAAAGAGTAGGAGGGAGCAGAGAGAAAGATGGGTGGTGGAGAAAAGAGAGCAAAAGTTGCGTTTTTGGGTGGTTGGGATGGTGTTTGGGTGTAAGTGGTGGTGGTGGTAGGGTTATCGTGTGGTTGTGGTTATGACGGGTTAGCTTAATATAAAGTTAATAAGGTCATTATGTGTATTTACATAAAGTTGGAGGTCATTTGATATAAATCTTTTTTTGTTGTGCCACCAAATAGAAAAATGCAAACTAGGAGGCCACCATGTAGAATTTCCATAATATTTATTGTTTTGATAAATATTTTCTTAATATTTATTGTTTTGATAAATATTTTCCTAAAATCTTTTATTGTTATCCTTTACCCATAAATCAGATTTTATAACCCGGAAAACTCGATCCCCGGATTTTTAGGGATAAAATGGCATCTTGAAAGCACGCGTAGCATAAAAAAGGAATATTATGGAATATGCGCCGGACGCGGCGGCTGCGCTCAGCGCGCCACGTGCGTCCAGCACATTGGCCAGGTCTCGTCAGGCATGCCAACGAGCGCCTAACACGTGGACTTGTGACTCATACAGAGTCCTGCGCCTGGCGCAAGTCTTGTGAGAGACGCAAGTTAAATTTTTTTATCTTTTTGAAAACGTGTTTCCATGTGCAACGTTTTAATTGGAGGGACCACGTCATGCAGGCCAACCTGCGTCTGACGCGTGTCATCGTGCCTGCCACGTAGGACTGCGCTTGGCGTAGGGCTTGCGTGGAGCGCACGCTTTGTTTTGCCTATAAATATGGGTTGATTTCCCGAATCAATGACGGATTCGAATTATTATTTTTACGGACACAAATACTCTCAAAAAACTCCGAAATACACTTCGAATACAAAACACTCAAATACTTTGAATCTTCCAAGTCAATTATCGTTCCTGATCCTATTATGTTCCCGGTTTCAAGATTGCTTCGACTGAAAGTCACTACGCTCTTCGATCTAAACGGCATAGGTATAATCCTGACGGCACTTGAATAATTATATTTATTTTATTGAAGTTACTAACCTTTTCTTGTCATGATGTAGATTACTAATTAATAATCGCGCCCTTTTGTAAATTCTAACCTTTTTCTTATATTTTCTGTATATAATATTCATGTTATATGATTGTCCTGCATGCCTTTTTATCACCCACGTGTTATTATGCTAAATAAGACCTAAAGAATTGTTCTCATTAATTCAGATAATTTGGACAACCTGTTAGGAACCCTGTAAAATGATTGCCTAATAACTGGTCACTAAATAATTAGTCTTTTTGTGTGTTTCCAGAACCCATCTAGATTAATTATTTTAGAATGCTTTAAAATATTGTTTGATTATTCTATTGCATAAAATCTGCTGTGAATCGTTATTTAGTAGAGGCCAACAATGGGCAATATAGTTCCTAACTATATTGTACCCTCACCCCCGAACTCATTTTTTGGTTCCTGACCATCTATGTCGTCATAACGAGGAAATCTACATTGGATAAGTCCCTAAGATGTCCCTACCGTTTCAATATCCAATTAGGTTTTATGATTATTCCTTTAAAGAATTGTTGGCGACTTCAAAATGTATTTTTCAAATAAAACCTTAACAATGGGGTAGTCAAATAAACGCGCTCACACCGCGTGTAGGCATTAAAGGAATTAAAAATCCACGCCTACAAGAAGTCTTCTTTGTCAAACTCGGAAAGGAGTTTAGGAATCAGTTCCCCTTTCTCGTTCTTCTTTGTGACTTCAAAGTCACCAATTTCAATTACCTTCCATACTTGGTAATTCTCTGCTTTGATAAATATTTCCATACTATTCTTCCAGTATAGATAATGCTTGCCATTGAACATAGGTGGGCGTGAGTTGAATACCCTTCATCAAGCCTTTCTCCCGTAGTGTTCATTGTTCCAGGTACAATCTCCTTAGTGTTAACTTATTCTGGAGATACTAGGCTCTGATACCAATTGTAACAACCCATAATTTTGCTCCTAGTTTTTTGCAAAAATTTTCTCTAAAACTATTATTTTCTCTAAATTAATGATTTTTATTTTATAATTTTGGGAGCCGAATTATTATTTTTATTTTTATGGCGTGCTAATGTGTTTATTATATTTATATTTATAATTTAATTTATTGGAATTATTTTAATTATCAAGTATTTTCAAAGTTTAGGCGCGATTTAGGAAGTTAACGATTTATCGCGTGGCGGACTTTTGTTGCGTGGATCCTTGATGACTTAGGCCGAAATCATTTTTTTGGTGATTCTTGGGCTTGGACAGCCGGCCAAGGGGAAGGAGAAGAAGAAGCTTCTCTTCTTTCATTTCTTTTTTATTTTTGTAACCCTTTGTAGTTTTGTAACCCCCATAACCCTCCTAATCATTTCTCCTTAATGAAACTATTAACTTTAACCTTTAAGCACTCCAAATTCTGATTAAAATCAGAACTCCATTGCTGCCCTATTACAAGAAATTCGGACATCATCATCTTCTTCATTCTCTCAAAATTTTTTATTTCCTATTCTTCATCAATTGTTCGTGACTTGTTCTACTTGCCTTTTTCTTGTACTTGGTGCTTGGGGATTGAAGAAAGAGAGGAGTACACGCCTATAATGGGATTTTCTAGAAATATTCAGCTCGCCTCCGACGATCCAGGTAACTAGTAGTTATCTTAGAACCATAGTGATTAGGGTATTATTCGGTATTAGATTATTACGCTAGGAATTATTTAAAATACTTTTTGAATGAAATTATTGACGACATTTGACTTGAATATACTTGATGCATGCTGTGTGAATACTGTATAAAGAAAAAAAAATTTCGTCTGATTTTTAGTATTTATTTGATTTAATTGGTGTTCTGTGTGTTTTTCGCTTATTTGCATAATAATTATTAAACGAATGTTAAAATTGTTGAATTTATTTTTCTTGGATCATGTTATATGTGTAGTACGTATTTCATGCCTTAGAATAATTTTTTCCTACTGTTTACCAGTTTATTTAATTGATATATCTGTTTTTGTAATTTCATTTCTGTCAGTATATAAATCATGAAAATTATTTCTGGAGGCCGAAAAATACATTTCCTTGTATATTATGTATTTCCGTGAGTTTATGCATGTTATGTAAATTTTTGGTAATTTATTTGGGCGTTTATATTTATTTTTCATTATTATATTGGCTTTATTGAGTAATCTGTATATTAACGTTTAAAAATACTTTTAGAGTACAAAAATTATAAATAAAAATTGCACCATGTTAGTAGAGCCATTAGGGTCGTATGATAATTTTTGTGTGATTTTACTGCTTGAAATTATTAGTTTAATAATTATTATTGGGTTTTTGTTGTGAAATTGAGGATACTCTTTTAAATTATTTGAGAGCTTGTTAATCAGAAATAATTTGTAATCTATTATGTTCTTGGTTGCTGATGTTCAGTAGGTTGCCGTAAGTATTATTGGGTATCCTTATGTTTATGTTTGATGTATGAAAGAAAATGATTAATTGTTACTACTCTTTTAATGAATAAGTTTTGGAGTTAAATGGTGATGTATTTTTGATTGAATTGTTGGTGCTGTAAAAACTAGTTCAATTGTAGATTTTTAGAGATGTTCAAGTGTTTATTGTGGGAGACATTTGTTGAAAGTTTGTAAGTTATTAATTTTGAGGAATTATGAAGAGTTGTTTTGATGAATTATGGGTATAAGGTCGGGTGACATCCCTTTTTGATGAATATTTTAAGATGAATGATACTTTGATGATATGCATGATTTTATTTTGAGATAAGAATATCCGGTGGGATAGATGTAGTCCCCGGTGAAGAACATGACAACCACCTAGTTTGCGAACTAGGGGTACACCTGGGATAATTGTTGTCGTCCGAGGGGTCAGGGAGTTCTGCGTGTTCTACCCTGCATCGGGAGTTTGGCCATTCTTAGACACATGCAGTGGGGAACGTAAGCCCATAGACTGACCTGGAGACTGCGATTCACTGGCGTTCGGTTTCTGACTCAATAACTTGTTGTACTTTTGTTTTATTATTATTTAAGTATTCTAGAGTTGATTCACTCACTATATCTTGTTTACTTGATGTTGATGTTCACTTGTATTACCTTTGAGCTTTATGGTTTTTAGATGCATGTTATTGTTATAATGATTGTATGATTTCCTTTCTTATTAATCTATTTCTGAATCGTGCTTTGATTGCTTTTGTTCTGGGAGAACTGCTAGTTACTCCCCACTAACTGTGGAATTATTTAATATATCCTTGCAGATGGAAATGACTGCTAGACTTGTGACTTCTTGGGCTAGCAGAGTGAGGGTTTGTAGTGAGAAGAAGCTCCTGGTAGTCTTTTTGGTAGATGAGTTCTATGCAGACCATAGAGAGTCCTACTTTTGGCTAGGTTTCAAGGACATTTAGTTTTTATCTAAGTTTTAACAGGAGACTTGCATGTCTCGTAGTTTTTGGATTGATGTTATGATATAATTGGGATATTTCTTTTATTTAGAACTATAATGTTTTCTTGGATATTACTTTTATTTTTGAAGCTATGAAACTTTGATTTGAGGATTATCTTTAATTATTGTTTTAGAGTAGCATAACTGTCCTGACGTTATTTCCGCTAACGTCTTTTTAGTATATCTTGATTAGATATTGTTTAGTATCTTAGTAGTAGAAAGACGGGGTGTTACAGTTGGTATCAGAGCAAAGTTACCCGAGACCCTTACTTAGTCACTAAGAAACTCCCGGGAAATGTATAGTTGAAGTAACTAGGGTCATTAGAATCTTAGGCTTCAAGAAAAGTAGTGGTGAGAGGGTCACTTGGGTAGGAAACCACGGAAAAATATTTTTTTTATTTTGATGTGATAAGTTGTTAATTTACAGCTAATAATGTGTTCAGTAATGAATGTTTAACTTGTGTTTGTAGTATATCGCCTCGAGGTTTGTCTAGTGCTAGAAAAGAGGCTGTCCGGAAAAGGCGCCAAGCACTTGAGAACGCTATCATAGCTATGGCTAATCGGTCTTCTGCTCCGCCTAGTGGGCAATCTGTCTTTGATCGGTTTGACCGTCACCGTCTGCCTACTTTTGACGGGACTTCTGATCTTGTTGTGCTAGAAGGGTGGATAAGGGAAATGGAGAAACTGTTTGCTGCTACTGGTTGCCCTGCTGCTGAAATGGTGTCTATTGGTACCTATTATCTGAAGATGGAAGTTGATAACTAGTGGAGTACTGTTCGTGCAAGCTGCATGGCTACACCGGGTTTTGGATGGGATTAGTTTCGTATTAAGCTGAAGGACAGGTTTTATCCTGATGAGCTCCGTTGGCATGTCTCAGGGTACTCTGAGTGTGCAGGAGTACACTGATAAGTTCACCGAGCTGTCCAGGTTTGCTACCACAGTTGTACCTACTGAAGCTGAGCGTGTGAGAAGGTACATCAAGAAAATGGATCCTAGGGTGAGGACCCATGTTCTGAGTTCGGGTGCTTCGACTTTCCAGGGAGCCTATGAGATAGCTCTGAGTATTCATGCCTCTTTGAAAGAGGAGGATTCTGCTAAGGCTGCTGCTGCTAAGAAGCCTGCTGCTACCTATGTTCAGTTCCCGGCCAAGAAGCCGAGGTTTGAGCCGCCTGGTCGAGGGGCTTATCAACAGGGTTCTGGATCTTGTTATCGTCCGAGTTTTGATCTGAGCAAGTGCCGAATCTGTGGTAAGGCTGCTCATCTGGGGAAGAACTGTGATGGACCGACTGTCGTTTGTTTCTATTGCAAGGAGGTGGGGCACAAGTCTTTCTAGTGTTTCAAAGAATCTTATAGCTCCGTCTTTTTCTGCTGGTCCTGCTAAGCCAGTTGATTCTTCTGCTCCTCCGAAGAACAGGATTTATGTGATGACGCAAGCTGAAGCCGATGTCCATCCTGATGTCATCTCTGGTACTTTTCTTGTAAATAATACCCCTGCTTTTGTTCTGTTCGATACTGGTGCTACAGTGTCTTTTGTTGCTAGTTCCTTCGTTCGAAAAGCTAATCTTTCCTCTAGATCTCCTGTTAAGTCCCTAATATCTCTTCCGTCCGGGTGAGAATTATCCCCGTCATTCCGAGTTTAAGGGCGTGCCTGTCAGCATTTTGGGTTCTGAGTTGCCAGCTGATCTTAAGGAGTTTCCTATGTCAGAGTTTGATGTGATCCTCGGAATAGACTGGTTATCGAAGTATCATGCCTGCATTCAGTGCCGTGATAAGAAGGTGGTGCTCAGAGATTCTAAGGGAAAAAGGATTTCTTATTCTGGTGTTGTAGTGAAGAAGGATGTTAAGTGGGATTCTGTTCTGAGAATGCGGAAGATGCGTCAAAAAGGTGAGGTGGTATACCTTTGCATGGTGAGGGATTTGTCATCTGAAGATCAGCTCGAGAGTATTCCGGTAGTTCAGGATTTCCTGATGTATTTCCTGAAGAATTGTCAGGTATTCCTCCTGAAAGAGATGTGGAGTTCTGCATTGATTTAGTACCGGGTACTGCTCCTATATCCAAGGCTCCGTATAGAATGGCGCCGTCTGAATTGCAAGAGTTGATAGATAAGGGCTTCATAAGGCCTAGTGTGTCTCCTTGGGGTGCTCCTATTCTGTTTGTCAAGAAGAAAGACGGGAGTATGCGTCTGTGCCTCGATTGCCGTGAGCTGAATAAGGAAACGATTAAGAATAAATATCCATTGCCTCGCATTGAAGATCTGTTTGATCAATTAAAAGGTGCTGGAGTATTTTCCAAGATTGATCTGAGATCCGGATATCATCAAATTCCCGTTAAGAAGGAGGATATTCCGAAGACTGCTTTTCGCACCAGGTATGGGTACTATGAATTTGAAGTGATGCCATTTGGTCTCACGAATGCTCCTGCGATTTTCATGGATCAAATGAATCGCTCTTTCCACGAGTACTTGGATACTTGTGTGGTCGTGTTTATCGATGATATTCTCGTTTACTCTAAGGATGAGAAGGAGCATGAGAAGCATTTGAGACTGGTGTTGGATGTTCTGCGCAAGCAAAAGTGGTTCGCAAAGCTGTCTAAGTGCGAGTTCTGGCTAAAGGAAGTTGCTTTTCTAGGGCATGTAATCAGCAAGGAAGGAGTTAAGGTGGATCCCGCTAAGATCAAGGTTGTTGTCGAGTAGGAGAGTCCTAAGAATGTGACCGAGGTTCGGAGTTTTCTGGGTCTGGCTGGCTATTATAGGAGGTTCGTTCAAAATTTCTCCAAGATAGCTCAACCTCTGACTCGCTTGATCCGCAAGGACTGCAAGTTCGTCTGGTCTGAGCATTGTGAAGGGGCATTTCTGAAGCTGAAAAAGAGTTTGACCTCTGCTCCTGTTCTTACCTTGCCATTTGAGGGCGTTGGGTATGAGGTGTTCAGTGATGCATCGAAGAATGGTCTGGGTTGTGTTTTGATGTAGCAAGGGAAAGTAATAGCCTATGGTTCGAGGCTGCTGAAGGTGCATGAGAGGAATTACCCGACCCATGATCTGGAGTTAGCGGCTGTGGTGTTTGCACTAAAGATATGGCGACACTATCTGTATGGTGTTCCGTGTAAGGTGTATACTGACCACAAGAGCCTGAAGTTCATCTTCACTCAGCGTGATCTTAACATGAGGCAGAGAAGGTGGCTTGAATTGATCAAGGATTATGATCTGACCCTGGATTACCAAGAGGGTAAGGCGAATAAAGTAGCGGATGCTCTGAGTCGCAAGAGTAAGCATTCATTAAACGCTGCTATGGTGGTGCTTCGTGAATTGTGTGAAGAGTTTCGCAAGCTGGATATCGAGATTGTTCCTCAGGGTTATGTGTCTGCGTTGTTGGGTTCCATGAGTGCTGAGCCTGAGTTGTTCCAGGAGTTAAGAAGCAAGCAAAAGGGTGATCCGAAGCTGGAGAAGATCCGTGAAGCAAAGATGCAAGGTCGTGCAGAGAATTTTAAGATCTGTGCTGATGATAGCTTGAGGTTTATGGGGCGTTGTAACACCCCGTAATTTTCACCCTTTATTTTTGGTGTGTGTTTAGATTAAAACGATATTTTTTTTTCGTAAAAATGATTAATTTATTATTTAAATTATTTTGGAACGTGTTGTGAAAATGTGTATATATTTTATATGTTGTGATATATTTATATATATTTATTTTAAGTTGTTAGGTATTTATTTTAAAAGTTAAATTAGTTTTGTTATCTATTTAGGCGTTTAGGATGCAGTTTTGTCGCGTAGCGTTTTTGTAACGTTGTTGGACCGACTTGGGTGATGAAATGTTGCATTACGTGTGGCGTATCATGCTGGCCGAAAATTAGCAATTATGGAGTGGAGGATGAAGAGTTTTGGTGCTTATTAAGCTAACCTTTGAATATCTTGTAACTGCTCATTTAATCCCTCATTAACTTTCTCCTAAACCCTTCATTTTTCCTTGACATAAAATTCTGATTTTTATTAAAAGAAGTTCAGCATCATTTTCATTTAACCCTCACCGTTTTCAAGAAAAAAAGAGAGAAAAGGAAGAGAAAAAGAATAGAAAGGTTCAACCCGGTTTTTCCTGTCATACCTTCACGAAAATAACCGTAGCTGGAGATCTAACCGTTGGATTGTCTTCAAATTTAGATAGAACGTTTATAACATCTTGTTCTACACTCTGACCGAAACGATTTAGAATCTGAGCTTTTGATCTCCGGGAATCATGGTCGGAACAGAGCAGTGCGAAATGAGATTTTTCAACGTTCAAGAAGAAAACGCCTAGTGATTTGTTGCTACAATTATCATTTATGGAGCAATTGGATTGCACGCATATTTTTTAAATCTCTTTAGACTCAACTCTCCTCCCGACGATCCAGGTAACTAATAGTTATCTTAGAACCATAGTGATTAGGGTATTATTCGGTATTAGATTATTACGCTAGGAATTATTTAAAATACTTTTTGAATGAAATTATTGATAAAATTTGACATGAATATACGTGATGCATGCTGTGTGAATATTTTATAATGAAAAATAATTTTCGTCTGATTTTTAGTATTTATTTGATTTAATTGGTGTTTTGTGCGTTTTTGGCTTATTTGCATAATAATTATTAAACGAATGTTAAAATTGCTGAATTTATTTTTCTTGGATCATGTTATATGTGTAGTATGTATTTCATGCCTTAGAATAATTTTTGCCTACTGTTTACCGGTTTATTTAATTGATATATCTGTTTTTACAATTTTGTTTCTGTCAGTATATAAATCATGAAAATTAATTCTGTAGGCCGAAAAATTTATTTCTTCATATATTATGTATTTAAGTGAGTTTATGCATGTTATGTAAATTTTTAGTAATTTTTGAGCTTTTATTTTTATTTTTAATTATTATATTGGCTTTATTTAGTAATCGGTATATTAACGTTTAAAAATACTTTTGGAGTCCGAAAATTATAAATAAATAATTATTAGTTTAATAATTATTATTGGGTTTTTGTTGTGAAATTGAGGATACTCTTTTAAATTATTTGAGAGCTTTTTAATCAGAAATAATTTGTAATCTATTATGTTCTTGGTTGCTGATGTTCAGTAGGTTGCAGTAAGTATTATTGGGTATCCTTATGTTCATGTTTGATTTATGAAAGAAAATGATTAATTGTTACTACTCTTTTAATGAATAAGTTTTGGAGTTAATTGGTGATGTATTTTTGATTGAATTGTTGGTGCTGTAAAAACTAGTTTAATATCATTGTTGATGTTTAGAGATGTTCAAGTTTTTATTGTGGGAGACATTTGTTGAAAGTTTGTAAGTTATTAATTTTGAGGAATTATGAAGAGTTGTTTTGATGAATTATGGGTATAAGGCCGGGTGGCATCCCTTTTTGATGAATATTTTAAGATGAATGATACTTTGATGATATGCATGATTTTATTTTGAGATAAGAATATCCGGTGGGATAGATGTAGTCCCCGGTGAAGAACATGCCAACCACCTGGTTTGCGAACTAGGGGTACACCTGGGTCAATTGTTGTCGTCCGAGGGGTCAGGGAGTTCTACGTGTTCTACCCTGCATCGGGAGTTTGGCCATTCTTAGACACATGCAGTGGGGAACGTAAGCCCATAGACTGACATGGAGATTGCGATCTGACAAACCTTAGGAAGTGAATTGCGATTCACTGGCGTTCGGTTTCTGACTCAATAACTTGTTGTACTTTTGTTTTATTATTATTTAAGTATTCTAGAGTTGATTCACTCACTATATCTTGTTTACTTGATGTTGATGTTCACTTGTATTACCTTTGAGCTTTATGGTTTTTAGATGCATGTTATTGTTATAATGATTGTATGATTTCCTTTCTTATTAATCTATTTCTGAATCGTGCTTTGATTACTTTTGTTCTGGGAGAACTGCTAGTTACTCCCCACTAACTGTGGAATTATTTAATATATCCTTGCAGATGGAAATGACTGCTAGACTTGTGACTGCTTGGGCTAGCAGAGTGAGGGTTTGTAGTGAGAAGAAGCTCCTGGTAGTCTTTTTGGTAGATGAGTTCTATGCAGACCATAGAGAGTCCTACTTTTGGCTAGGTTTCAAGGACATTTAGTTTTTATCTAAGTTTTAACAGGAGACTTGCATGTCTCGTAGTTTTTGGATTGATGTTATGATAGTTTTTGGATTGATGTTATGATATAATTGGGATATTTCTTTTATTTAGAACTATAATGTTTTCTCGGATATTACTTTTATTTTTGAAGCTATGAAACTTTGATTTGAGGATTATCTTTAATTATTGTTTTAGAGTAGCATAACCGTCCTGACGTTATTTCCGCTAACGTCTTTTTAGTATATCTTGATTAGATATTGTTTAGTATCTTAGTAGTAGAAGGACGAGGTGTTACACCAATTGTTATTCTAGTATGAACACTAGTCCAACTACAATAGGGGGGTGAATTGTAGTTGAGGGGAAATTTTCGACTTGTATTGTAGAATTAAAATAAACTTAAAAGCGAAAAAGACAAACACACGAGATTTTTACAAGGAAAATTTCCTAGGCCCAATAGGAAGAAAAACCTTGACCATGAGTGATTTTAACTCAAACTCTCTTTGCTATAATAGGCCAAAAAACTCGCTCTTTTTACAACCTATTAATGGACCTTCTCTGTTCCTCTAGGAACTTGTTCCCAGTCACCCAGTTCCCCCTGAACTGATGACACTCACTTTGACTTCACTCGAAGTCTTCTTTTTTCTCTCTTTCTTTCTCTCTCTTGAATACAAGGATATTCTCTAATTTTTCTGTCATCCAAACACTATGAATATTACAATAATAAGTATGTTGAATATGAGAGGAAATTACAAGAAAACATTCTAAGTATAGATCGACTTTTTATGCTTTACCCAATTCAGAAAATCATGGAAATTTCTATTGCCTACATAATTTCATGCATATTAAACAACCAGTAAATAGGTCCTCAAAGCAGGTTAGGACTATATGTTGGATATGCGTCCACATCAATAATTATGTATGTGAACATGGCTGATGTGGAGTGGTTTGTTTCCTTTATATGAAGAACAACGAATGACAAATGTTGGAATTGTAAAGTCATAATGGTAGATAATATTGTAAAGCGGATTCAAATTGTAGTTGAAGTTAGAATTCAAGTTGTTTTCCTAGGAAAACTATAAAGATAGAGAGAATAGAGGTATTAGTTTCCAAATTTGTAATTGATATTGTATAGGTGTAACTGCAATTTGTTAGAGGGGTAAAAATTTGGTGTACAGTTTGGATTTAGACCTAATCCAATCCAATCCGAACAAAATTTGAATTTCAATATTCCAATCCAAATCAAAACCTATCAGAGTTTGAGTGTAAACCAATCTAATCCGAATTTCAGACACTAGATTGGATCCAATCCGATATATAAAACTTTTGAACTCTATTTTTTTTGTGATAAAGATTAGGCACGAGCGTCAAATTTATGTTCGATAATAAAAGTCATTCATACAATCTCATACAAAAAATTTTAGAACTACCGGTAATTCATACTAACCCATAAATTTTTATAAAAGAATACTTCAACCCAATGCCAAATATACAACACATGGCTTATTTGCTATCCGGTTATTTTGAATTTTTGGATCCAATCACTCTCAATCCAAACAAATCTGAATATCTAAAATTTCAAGAAAAACTCAATCCGAATCCAATCCAAACATAGTTCGAGTCCAATCTGATTTACTAGTTCAGTTTGGATGGGATTGGATTTCAGTTTTTCTCCGAATAATGTTCACCCATATTTGCTTAGTAGATTGGTCTGGTTGCTAAAGAAGATCAAAGTCCATCCTATATAGTAGTAATTTGTTCTTAACAATTGACTTAGGTTGAAAATTTTGAAATTTCGATACAATTTACTCTCAACTTACCCCCAAAAGAAATTGTGGAGACTTTCTTTGAAAGTACAGTGATCAACCTAATAAATTTGCAACCATTATCCTGTATAAATTTACAAAACTGCCGAGGACATGAATGTCAACTAGTTAAGTTTGTCAAATTCTTGGGAAGTGGTGCCCAAGACCTTGGATCAAGTCCTATCTACATCATTTGCGTTCGTGGCTCTCTGTACACCAAAAAAGAAAATAACTTCCGAGGACCGAGGATCAAAGCATTTTCATACACTTAAATTATACCACTTAGTTCAATAAGCAATGCAATGTAAACTCAAGTAATCACATTCAAAAAAAATTGAGAATACATTTTCTTGAAAATCATGCAGGCAACATGTTAGATACTTCCTCCGTAACAAAATAGATGTTACACTTTGAAAAATACACTATTCACCTATTCCATTTGACCATGCATTTTTTAGTTTTAGATAAAATCAACCATTACTATATGATATGTTGTTGGATTCGTCTCAATCAGTGGCGGATCCAGGAATTTATGAATGGTGGGTCACTACCGACTAGGTTGCACAAAGATGGATACGGGGGGTTCAGATACGGGTACGGGTTCGGATAAGCACACCCATAACGGATAATCCATGACTTTAAAAAAAAATACTTGAAATAAAATCATTTCATGACTAATAATAGTTCATATTACAAGAAAATAGTACCTAAACCAGGTACTAGTGTGGCTTTAGTAAAAAAAAACTTGGGATATTCGGTTGCATTTTCTTTCTTTTCATTCTGAAATTTAAATTCTAATTTTTAATTAGATACAACAATTCAATTTGTTAAACATATCAATCAAATTCACTTAAACGATGCAAATATAATCTCATATCAACGCATTATGCATATATACTAAATAATTTTACATTAAAGGGAATCCTATCCATCTCCAACTAATTCCACCAGAAAAAAAACACATAAAACCAAAGGCTAATTCATGGCCTCTCCGAACACTTCACATGATAGGTCCAATTCTAAAAATCCTAAAACAAGAGTTTTAGTGCATTACCTGAACACAATCAATCAAACCTTCAAAGCTAATCCAATGTTCATAACGTCATAGTCAACATTCACCAAATAGCCACTGTAACAAATTATATTAAATTAACAACAATAAATATAATAATAAATTAATAATAATAAGTTAATAATATAACAACAATAAATTTACAACAATCCCTCCACCAAGATAAAAAAAACTACAGATTTGTTTCCCATCTTCCAATGCGAAACATTCAAAATCAAACACATTAATATCAAACCATTAGAAACAAGCCATGAAGCCAATTCCAAATATAGAATATCTTATTGACAAATTTCACAGTGGCGATTGAGTTATTGAACAACCAAATAATCCATATTCGATGATACATAAAAGAAAATTTAAAAAACACATATTCAGTAGGTTCAATTCACAAACCACTACAATTCATATTCCTCGTGAAATTATTCATTTTTTGATGGACTAATTTCTATTCTAATAAAGCAAAGAATACAATTTACTAGTTTCAATTCACGAATCACAAAATAATTCATGATTTAAATTCTAATAAATCAAACAGACATCATATGATTTTGAATGAAATAATAATAATTAAAAAAAATTAGAAATTTTACCTCTTGTAATTACCGGCGAAGGACAGACGACAAAATTGTATTATTAGTTACACGAAAACCTCCCCACGGCAAACCCTCCATCGGACAACCTCCAAATCGTCAACCCAACAGTCTCATCCTCATTACTCTCAACCACACGACCACCACCACCACCACCAGATCGAAGTGTGACGAAAAACAAGCGCAAACGCAGGAGAAGACGAAGACGAAGAAGTGGAAAACGAAGAGGAAACCCCGTCTTTGAAGACCTTAAGAATGGATGAAGCAGAGGAAGATAACACCAGCATTTTTAGTAAGATTCTTTCTGGTTTGAGGAGAGAGAAATTGTGATTGAGGGGAGATTGTGGAAATGGCGGAAGAAGAGTGATTGGTGGATTTTGAAGATTTTGAGTATCTTTCTTCAGAGATACAGAGAGGAAGAGAAGAAAGAGGAGAGAGATTCAGAGAGAGAGAGGACAAGGAAGAGAGGAGAGAGGAGAGACTTTTGGTTAGCGTGCTGGGTGCGTTGGTTGTTTTTTTTTTTTTTTTATAAAAACTGCTCCATTTTTTTTGCAAAATAATGGTGGGTCACGTGACCCACCATGACACAATGTGGCTCCGCCACTGGTCTCAATATACTTTCATAATATTAACTTCTTATAATTTTTACTAATGCACAATTAAAGTTATTAATGGTCAAAGTACTGTATCGACAAGCGTGAAAGTCAAAGTGTAACATCTATTTCGTTACGGAGGAAGTATGTAGTTCTACACTTCTACTCCCTCAATTTATATTATGTTGTTCTACCCATTTACTGCAACAGTAATTAAAAAAATCAAAGGGAGAATAAACGACCTAGTGAAGAATTTCTATAGTTTAAGGGGATAAATCTCTATTATATAAGGGAAGGGGGGAGGAAGATGGTGTCCCCCTTTGAAAATACTATATTACCCTTAATGATCTAATGGAATTAAAAAATTACAAAAGAAAAAATTTAAGAATCCTTTCATATTTCAACTTGACATTCTAAACAAGTTAAAAATGGTATATGCATCAAATATTTTAATCAAAAAATTAAATGGACAAAAATATCTGACTTTCTATAAGAGAAGATGATATACATGACGTGCACCAGAAAAGTCCGAAACACTCACTACCTTTGATACTCTTTAATTCAGTCAAAACCAACTCAATCATCATGTATATTCTTTTTGTTCAAAATTCGTCCACAAAAAATTAATATTAAAAATCACTCACAACCTTTATTAGTTTTTTTACATTAGCGAATAAATATATATAAATTCATCTATCAATTATTCACATTTTAAGTATAATCATAACTATAATACGGATGGAGTACATAATAGAATAATAAGTTTTGAAATTAACGCACGCAACGCGTGCATATAAGGCTAGTACTAATTAATGTAAGTAGATTTGTAAATGCCTTTATAGTGGACCAGTACGAACATAACTGGATATGTAAAAAACTAAAAATTGCATAAAACTAAAAAGACAGACGAACGTGAAAATTTAGTACTAGAATTAGTAGAATATGCCTTTATAGTTTTGTTTCTTTTGTTGTTATGTTGTGTTTTGTTTTAGCTTTCCCTTAAGGTTTTTTGTTTCTTCGTTCATCTTCTAGCTGTGTTTGGGTTTTTTGTTGCCCTCGTTATTCACCAAGAAATTTTTTTGACCAACTTATCGACCTTTTTAACAACCCTTTAACATATTTACGCATCACAATTCACAAATCACTACCCATGTAAATAATATAAATCCAATAATTACAAGAAATTATTGTTTTTTATCTATTCCATAATTATTACAATACTTATAATTTTGGTATCTCATCTACTATTTTGACCATTAATATTTTCATGGAAAATTTGGTGACCAGTAGAATGGGTTAATTGTACATGTGTCGTATTCTAATTCGTTCAAACTTAATTAATTAATTTAAACTTTAATTAACTTAACTAAAATTAATCTAACCACCAATCATACCACTACCACGACCAACAACACCACCACGTCACGGCCAACACACCACCCTCACTGTCAACCACACTACCACTTCCAACCCTCTCTCACTCCACCACCTTCTCCAGCCTCCCTTTCTCTACTCTCCAGTCCCCACCACAAACCAACACCGTACCAGGGGAGGGGGTGCTACGCTGCTCGCAGGCGGCGGGGTTGGGGATTGTTTGCAGCAGGTGGGAAGAGGGTGGTACGGGTTGTTCGCAGGCAGTGGGAGAGGGGGTGGGGTTGTTGGTGAGGTGGTAGCACTTACTTCAACTTCGCCCAGATGGCCAGATTCCCCGAACCTTCTTAAATGGGCTTGCAGAGAAGGAGGGCTTGTTCATGACTCCATCAACTTCGCCCAGATTCCATCTTATGATCTGGGTCTTGTTGCTTCTCATGACATTGCTCAAGGCTCTCACTTAATTGCCCTTCCTCCTCGTTTACCTCTCAAATTTGATGAATTGGTTGATGGGTTCGTTTCTTCTTCGCCTATCTTGTTGACTGATTTGGCAAACAAAGTTCTCGGTATGTACTCGGGATTTATATAGTTTTACTGAATTTTTACAGTTTAAAGATTGTGCATTTTTTAATCTAGGTGGATTATATACTAGTTTATGGTTGATGGGTATTTTTATCATATTTGGGTTAGATACTGAGGAGTGAGGAGTGGTAATCTAGGGGGAGAAAAAGACAAAGGGAGGGAGAGGTTAGAGAAGAAAAGAGAAACATAGAAAAAAGAAAAGAAAAGAAAATTATTTAATTTTACAATTTAAACCGGTTATCAGTCTCATGGTTCAATATGAGCGGAACCAGCTAAAAGGTCGGATTATTAAAAAAATAATCAAAAGGTGAGATTAATTATAGCGAATGGCCCAAAGATTGGATTATTAGAATCAATTTTTCCTATTTTCATTTATGTACAGATAATTAAAAGCTATACATTGATATAAATCTAATAAGATCTTACGAATTTTTTTTTTTCATGTATAACAGAGATAATTTGTGATTAAACTTTATAAAGTTTGATCTTAGAAGTACAAGCAATATTGTAGAAAATATAAAACATAAAGAAGTAAACATTTATTTTCTAATCAACAACACATGCATGTGTTTGTGAATTATCCCATGAGCAACTCCAAATCCTTGACAAAATTATCAATATAACCCCTCATAAATCCTTGGCTAACCATAATTTGTTTCCACTTAGCATGGTTATTTCTAACCAAACACCCAACTTCACTATCTCCCCCCATCACTGATTTAATAGCCTTACACAAGCTTTCCTTAGACACCCACCCATTCTCCGCCTTCTCCACCTCCACACCCACCACGAGCTCACCGCTCATCAACCTCGTGTTTAGAATCTGATCACCCAACTGCGGCACCATCACTATCTGACTCTCGGCCATCAAACTTTCCCACATTGAACCGAACCCACAATGGTTCACGAAGCACCCGATTGAGGGGTGCGCCAGTATTAGTGGCTGTTGTACCCAACCGCCATGCACCACCCCTCTTTCTCCTACTCTCTCCTTGAACCCCTCGGGTAGCGCCTCCTCGACGGATGTGCAACACTGGGGTGGCTTTAATGCCACTAGGAAAGGTAACATTGTCATCTCAAACCCAAGGAGTAGCTCCTGGAACTGATCTTTCTCAAGAATGAACTGGCTTCCGAAGGCGCAGAACACAACAGAGTTCGGCTCAAATCGGCTCAACCACTCGGCCCATTGGGCTTCCAAGGGATTGTTGTTGTTGGTGTCTGGGAGGACCGGGCCTGTGAGGAGCACGGGCTTGTTGTATTGGGCTGAAATGTAATCACAAAATTTACCTTCGATCTCTCGGCAGGTCCTAATCGCAATGGCATCACAGGACTTCATTGCTGTTGTCACTCGGTCATAGAAGGTGAGCCCGCTGCCAAATTCTACCCCTATGAAGAGCAAGCTACAGGCCTCCGGCCCATGCAGGACGACGTTAGAGGATGGGTAGCCTGGCGGAGGCTTAGCTACGTCCTCCTCGGTAACGGGTTGGTCCGGGCCCACGTTAAGGGCCGGGACCAAGGCGATCGCTAAGGAAGCGGCACACACCACATTGTAACAAACGGACTTAATTTGTAGCTTAGAAGCGATCTCAGGAATCCAATGCGCCATGTCATAAAAGAGGATGTGGGGCTTAGGCTGTACGGTTATGATAAAAGACTCGACCTCGGCACGGGTGAGGTCAAGGGCGGTGGCGAGCTGGTTGTTAAGGTGCAAGGGGATTTCGGAGGCGGTTTCGGTGCCGAGTGGAAGAGGGTCGACGTGAGGAATTGTGATTGGGTGGAGAGTGACGAGGGAAGGGTGAAGTAGTAAATGTTCAAGTTGGAGTTTGGCTTTTTTAGGGAGCAAGAAGGTGATCTTGTGGCCATATTCAGCTAGTTTGTTAGAGAGGTGGAGAAATGGGGTCATATGTCCCATGGCAAACCATGGAAACATTACTATATGGAGTTGTTTCCCCATTTTTTCGGCAAATATTGGAGATCAGATCTACGATGAGGTACGTGCTATGCTTCACGCAACTATATTTATAGACTCGGATTGTGAGAGCTTTAGGGAGGTAGCTTTCCCTCCTCCACGCAATCACTTATTTCAGGGAAAGATCTTGCCACGGTTTTTGTACCATCATATGGTAAAAATACTCATTTACTGCTCAACATAATAAACGTCTCATTCGCTTTTCTCAATGTCAAATCTTCTCAATTATTATTATAAATTTTCATCAATCAATCAATATATATATATAAAGGAGAAACTTTTCGGGAGCATAGGGAGCTCCTCAAGATTTCGAGCTAATAAAGCGCGCCACGTAGAATTGCCACGTCATTAATTTTTATTTATTTTTTACAAAAATAGAGTTCTAGATGATTTAAATACATATAAAAAGATTTGGATAAGCGAAAATTAGAGTTTGGATTTGAATCAACAACCTAAATTATTATATCATGAAAATTGTGTATAACTTTTGCTACGTAATTCGGAATATTATAATTTTTGTACCATTAGAGAGTGCTCGGAATATGCTTCGAAATAAGATCCATTTATAATATAGTTGTACAACTTATGAAATATAAAGCGCCATATAGGATTGTCATGTCATCAATTTTTTTTTATTTTTTTCTAAAAATAGAGTTCTACATATATTTAAATACATATAAGGAGTCTTGGATAAGCAGAAATTAGAGTTTCGTTTTGAATGAACAACCTAAATTATTATTATATTATGTAAATTGTGTATAACTTTTGCTACTTAATTCAGAATATTATAATTTTTGTACCATTAGATAGTGCTCGAAATATGCTTTGATATAAGACCCATTTACAATATAGTTCTACAATTTATTTGTTGTAGTATTCGCTTCTTTTTTTGGTTAGAAATCAATATGGTAAATTTTATTTTTCCTTTTCCCTTAATAGTAATTTGAAGATGGAGTATATTGTAGCTAATTATATTTTATTTCCTTTAATTAATTTTCATCAATATTCATCTCACAGGTTCTACTATTCTATCTTCGTCACCATCAACTCAAATGTTTCTAAATGTGGATAATGATGAAGTCAATGAGTTGCGAACATTATGGAGGTACAATATGAAAAAGCTAAATACAATACTATCATATATGTTTAGATTCCATTATATATATATTGATTGATTTTGTTTAATTTTATCAGCCAAAAGCAAGATATAATTCCTACTAAGAGAGTTGAGCTACAACAAAACAACTTAGACAATGATGACATACTTTCCAAAAAGAAAAATATTGCAGATATTCTTGAATGCACAAAGGAATCATATGACAAGGTTTTTTTTTTTCCTGTAGATCGTTTGTTTATTTCATGTCAATCATAAATCCATAATTCTAGATGATTTAAATACATATAAGGAGATTGGATAAGCGAAAATTAGAGTTTAGATTTGAATCAACAACCTAAATTATTATATCTTGAAATTTGTGTATAACTTTTGCTACGTAGTTCGGAGTATTATAATTTTTGTACCATTGGAGAGTGCTCAAAATATGCTTCGAAATAAGATCCATTTATAATATAGTTGTACAACTTATGAAATATAGAGCGCCGTGTAGGATTGTCATGTCATTAGTTTTTATTTTAAATATTTGAAAAAAATAGAATTCTACATATATTTAAATACATAAAAGAGTTTTGGATAGAGGGAAATTAGAGTTGCATTTTGAATAAACAACCTAAATTATTATATTATGTAAATTGAATTTAACTTTTGCTACCTAATTCAAAACATTATAATTTTTTTACCATTGGAGAGTTCTTGAAATATGCTTCAAAATATGACCTACTTACAATATAGTGTTACAACTCATGAAAATATATTAAATTAGATGCATTGTAGGACATTATTTAGCCTTTTTTTAAGATAAATATAATAATGGCTATAAGTATTAAGTACAGTGTATTATATGTGATTATAACATTTGATTATAGGTCCAATTTACTGGATTAAACATATTATCTTTCAAAACCTCAACCTTACTCAATTAAACTAAAACAATATAGCATTGCAACAAAATTTATTAACTAAAATCTATAGCGATAAAGTTACACATTAGAGTTTTGGATTATGTAAAAATTAGAGTTTGATTTAAATAAAACATCCTTAGAAGATTATAAAGAGCTCCACCTAAGCATGCCATGTTATTCTTATCAATTTTTAATAAAATATTCATTCTTATCAATTATTAGCATTTGTCAATGTCAAATCTTATTAAATTTGATTTTAAATTTTTATTAATACTCCCGCTGTTTTTTATCATTCTCGCTTTTCTATGGGCGTCTCCCAATTCACCTCTTTGCACTTAAATATCTTTCACTATATATAAGTAAAAATTATAAAGATTGAATATTAATAGAGAACTAATTGAGACGAATCAAACAAGACCCTATATGACTATATCACTAGTAGAAGAATTGCTTATTGTTGCGGTTGAATTGCTGAGCTTTTACCCATACGCAGCAATAAACCACGTCAAAAGAAAAGGAAAAATCGAAAATCAACCTATTGTTGCGGTTCTGGGTGGAAACCGCAACAATAGATGTCAACGGGAATTTTTCAAAATTGTTTGACTGGTTTGACCAAATCTATTGCTGCGGTTGCCACCCAAAACCGCAGCAATAGATAAAAATATTTTTTTTAATAATATTTGAACCTATTGTTGTGGTTCCTACAAAAAACAGCAGCAATGGACTTTGAAAATTAATAATAAAAGGCGTCCAGCTAGGGTTTCCTTGTTAAGTTAGTGGGTGGGCGCCATTTACTTCTCTCATTTAACCTTATTCAGGCCTCAGGCGCCGTTTACCGTCATTCACTCCTCTCACTCATTCACCCTCTATCACTCCTCTCCATCTCTTTCCTCTCACTCCTCCTCCTCCTCCTCCTCCTCCTCCATAACTCATTAAACAAGCATCTTCCTCATTCACTCTCTATCAACATCAACGAACATCTTCTTCGCACCTCGTCTCTCAACATCAATGAACATCATCTTCCTCAGCATCAACGAACACATCGTTCGTCTCGCATCATACTCCCTCGGTATCAACGAACATATATCAGATCTGGAAATTACACGTTCCTCTTTTCTTTTTCTTTTTTTCCGCGAATTTCAGATCTAGAAATTAAACCTTATATTTTTCGCGAATTTCAGATCTGAAATGAACATCAAGTTCTGATTTCGGAGTTTCTTCTCGCGATGAATTTCTTCTAGTGATTCCTATGAACTTCTAGCGAGTTCAACCGGCGATGTTTGTTTCGTTTGTCTTCCTTTCCGGCGATTTTAATTTCCTTCCGGCGAGTTTGTCTTCTTTAACGATTTCATTACGGCGAGTTTTTAATTTCCTCTCACTCCTCTCCCTCTTAGTTCGCGTTCAAATAATTGCGTGAAACTAGCCATCTCGCCGGCATTAGACGCGTGAAATCGTGTGGTTTTTTTCTTTTCTTTTGTTTTTATTTTAATTTAGGATTTTTTTTTAAGATATGAGGTTAGGTGATGATATTTTATTTTCTGCGATTGTGTACATTTAGTTTTTCTACATCAATGAGATGTTAGGATTTTTTAGGTAGTTTTTGTTGTTATTTTTTTTTTTTTGGATCTGTGATTTCTTATTATAATTTTTTTTTGTTTAATGAGGATTTCTTTTGTATCCAGTTATTTTTAATTTTGCATTCTTTCATTTTATTTTTGATTCTTTTTATATTTATGTAATATGCAGACGACATATGGAGATATTCTAGTTATTGGAGTTGATTTAAGATTGCCAGGATTTTTAAATTTTTTTTACCTGTATTTATTGTTGCGGTTTCTACCCAAAATCGCAGCAATAGACTTGTTTAATATTTAAAAAAAACATGTTGATGCGGTTTTGGGTAGGAACCGCAGCAATAGGTTGCTCTATTGCTGCGGTTAAAAACCGCAACAATAGGATTTACCTATTGATGCGCCCTTATTAGCGCCGCCGCTAAATCCGCGACAATAGGCCCTTTAAAAACCGCAGCAATAAGCAATTATTCTACTAGTGTATTTTTTGTTACAAATTGAGAAAAATGGAGAAGATAAGTATGAATAGTCTCAAGATTCCAAGTGAAAAGAAAAAAAAAAGAGGAGAGTACAATATAACAAAATATATACCGTTAAACATATGATGGCAAAGTTGCTGAATTTTTCTGATTAAAATTAAGACTTTTCAAAGGGAAAGCAAAGGTTTTAAGATAGGATAAATGAAGGATTTAAGTAGGGGTTACAAGGAACTCCAAATGGTTGCTTAGTGAGCTTCAAAACTCTTCAATCTCCCTCCTAAAACTGCTGATTTTTTGCCAGCCATAATGCAACAAGTGATGGATTTTTTTTCATCACTTATGACGGTCCAAAAGAATAATATAACTTTTGAGCGACAAAACCGCATGCTAAGTGCTTAAATAATTAATGAAACTATTATTATCATTAAATAAATAAGTCACCACTATAAATAAAATATATAACTATAACACAACAGATTTCCTCTTCTTCTCTCAAGAATAATCTCCCCCAGATTTCTCGAGCGGGTAATCTCATTTGGTTTCCGCCCCCCCTCCCCTCCACTTTTTACAAACTAAATTTTGATGGTTCTAAATTTAGTAATGGTAAAGCTTCCTTAGGCTTTGTGATTAGAAATAGTGAGGGAGAAGTTCTTTTAGCTGGTGCTAAGTCTCTGGGTTCTCATGTTTCTATAATTCAAGTTGAGGCTTAGGCTCTTAGTAAAGGCATTAAGGGAGCCTCTTTCCTTAACATCTCTCATCTCATTGTAGAAGGCGATAATTTATGGGTCATCAATTCTATGAAGAATTCTTGGCGTATTCCGTGTGAGATTTCAACATTGTTAAAGATGCAGTTGTATGCTCTTTGGTTCCAGGTGTGCGAGTTTCGTCACTGATTTCGCGAAGCTAACAAGGTTATTGATTTCATGGCTAGGAAGGCGTATGACTACCCTTCCCTGTTATATTGGTTTCCTCATTATTGTATGGATTTCTCCCTTATCATCCGAAAAGGATGTTTTAGGCTGGCCCCCAGACTAGGGTGTTAGTCTAAACTTGTTCTCCTTATAAACTAAAAATAACACAACATAAAAATATTATATCAACAAGAAAACACATGCCCAAAATATTTTAGTAATAAAATATTTAGTTTTTCACGAGGAAATACTAATTTACTCCCTCCGTCCCATAATATAGTGCTTATTCCTTTTTTTCACGGGAATTAAGGAAAATGGAGGGGGTAGTAAAAATCTCCAAAAAAATATTTAATGAGGTACTTTGTTGGTACTTTTGTCTTGTAACTACTTCTTTAGTTTTGTTTTCCTATAAAAAGATAATCAAAAACCAATAAATGCTCCTTGGAATGGTGTAAAGTAATAATAAATAGAGGCACACATTTAAAACAAAGTAGGGGTATTTTGAAAAATTTGTGTGAAAATTGAGGATCATTTAGTCTGAATAAATTGATAAAAGTAAAATATGCACAATATTTCGGGACATCCAAAAAGGAATATAAGCACTATATTATGGGACGGAGGGAGTAATATAATTAAACGTGAAAAATTAGGAGTAAAAACATGGGGTGTTACAACCCAAACCCAGCCAGTGCCCAGTTTGACACCTCTGGTTCCACAATGATCTTCCTAATACTTTTACCATATTCTTGTTTGGTAAAGTTTTTTTTTCTTTTCACACTACTTTAACCAGTTGTTTGGCCCACGTAAATTTACACTCTTTCACAACCACGTTCTCTTTCATAATTGAAAGAAATAAACAAAAGGACTCATTTTCATTTACATATTCTTTCTCTGCCTTACCTTGATTATTGTTGCTATAGTAGATAGGAAGATCCTTAAAAATCAATCGAATTAATATTATTATTATTATTATTATTATTATTATTATTATTATTATTATTATTATTATTATTATTATTATTATACTTATTATTAATGATAATCATTTTTTTCAGTTATTCAGTTCAGATCATTTCTATTTAGCTCAATTAAATTCAGTTTAGTTCAATTCAACAAATTTCAATATATAGGCTTAAGCAGGGATCATAGTATTATAGATGGTAGTGAGTGGATTTAATCCAACTTATATTAGCTGATAAACTCTTATGGGAGTGATACCCAACCTAAAAACTAGAGATAAAATCTCGTCTACATCACTATACATAATCACTTTTTACCCCGTAAATAACGGTGTAATGATCTTGAAGCATAGAATAGACAATAGTTGTTTTATATTCACAACTATAAGTCATTTGATCAATTGATCCACTACATGATTTTCTTTATCCTCTATATTTCTTCATATGTGTCAAATTTGTACTTCTCCCAACTACCACGACTACGTAAAATACCATCACAAATTCACAACCATGTGAAATACCAAAGGCGAATCTTTCTTTACACGAATAGATTAAATACTTGAATGCCCTAATAATTTTTTGGTTTTTCTTTGGATGTGATCTCTTCATAAAATATTAGATATTGCAATTTTGTTTTTAGTATAACTGAAGCTCTTGAAATTAGCTTGGTTTAGGTTGATGTTGACTTAATAGGTTGTAACTAATTTTTCGGTGATTGTTTTGGTGCAACCATGGCGTAATGTGGAAAGACAGACCCTCTCACAACACTGGAAGAATAAAAAATATTTTGATTAGTTGAGAAATTTTTGTCGTACCACATAGAATTTATAATGGTTCTAGTATAGGCGCTTGCATCTTACCAAAAACTTTAATCAATTTATTATTATCTGAAAAGAGAGTTAAACAATTAATATAACCATGTTGCCGTTTTCTGCACCATCACTACATATACCATAAAACGGTAAGTCTTGTATGGTCTTACGCCACATAATATTAGTGTGGACCAAAGCCACAGCCCACAAATGTGCCATAGTGACGCTTTTTTAATCATATAATCATTTTTTCCAACATATAATTACTCTTATATACTACTTCTTTTCTAACATAGTGACACTTATTTTTCATGTAGTTACCCTTTCTTATATTAATTTACCATGGTAAAGTTACCCCTTATAACATAGCAACCTTTTTTACTCGTATAGTCATCCTATACAACCTATTGTTGCTCCTCTCTTACATATATTATTTTTTAACATAGTGACCACTTTTAATAAATCACATGTGCTAACATTAGGACCAACTAAATTTAGTATCGACCAGGTTCATGTATACCACCATAACCATCTAAGAAATAAGATAACTACACTATTAAAGTCACTACCACAACTACCCTAGCTCATTATTTGTAATTGGATTGGTATATGTGGAGGAGCACATCTCTCTTAAAAGCCAGTTCATTATATCATCTGATCCTAATCAAATCTAAATATATCTCTCTTTCTATATATATATGTATAAAAGAGGAACTTTTCGAATAAAAATTCTTAACAATGGAATCTTGAATTAAGGTCAAAGTTTATTAACTTTGTAAGGAATAGTCCTCCTTATTAGAAATATTACTTCTTTCTCTCAGGAAATATTTGAAAGTAGACAATAATATGTACTACTAAATATTGAGAATATTACAAGACAATACTTATAACACAAAATAATACTCCCTCTGTTTTTTTATTTGCTACATTGATTGTTTGGGAAATAAACCACTAACTTTGATCGATTATTTTGATTTTTCTATAACTAAAAATATAGTCATGTGTAGTCTTGTTAGATTTGTCTCGATGTGTAGATTCATAATATATAATTTTTATAATTTTTACTTAAACGAAATAAGAGATATTAAGGTTATATAACGTCTTGAAAACCGTATAGCAACAATGTAGCAAATAAAAAAAAAAAGCAGAGGGATTACTCTTTTGGAAGGACGGTGATGTGATTTGTTGTTTCAGACTCCATTTTTTATGTGAGTGGCATGCGTTTGAAGTTTAGATTTTGCATTGCTTCAAAAACTAAACTTTGGTGTTGGCAATAAATAACATTTTTTTTTTTAAAATAAATAACATTGATCCATCATTAATAATCATTGATTGCTGTTAGTGTGTGGATCAGTTTTTGTCAACAGTTAGACACTTAGACCTACTCCTTTGACAGTTTAATGGCCATTACTTGACTAGGTACTCTATCTTTGCACGTTTTACATCACAACTCTCTCATGAATTAGAATGTTATATACTCTCGTCTCCCCTACTCTTCTTGTCTCAAATAATTGCAATACTTAACTTTCTAACAAAGTTTTAAGAGATGATGGGGCTCATCATTATCTCGAGTAATGGAGCCTGTATCAATTGTCTACATATTTGTGGTATATACTTATTATTAAGTAAAGGACGTCGTAGATTTGATACAAATATACTCAAACCCTAAAACGCACTCTCTCGCTACCCCCCAATAAAGGAAACCTAGCGTACAGCCCCGCCGTAGGCTCGCTGGTGGCTGCAGGTCGCCGGCAAGCCTGCTTCTTTGCTCCTCTTTACTCTTTTTTCTCATGTTTTTCGCCTTTGTCGTTCTCGTTTCGTGTTAGTTGGTAGTTTTCGTCGCCGTCGTTGGCTTTACCCCCTCCCCGTTGCGTCTGTAGGTTGTAGTCGACGCCGTCGTTAGCTTCGCACCCCTCCCCGCTGCGTCTGTAGGTTTTAGTCGGCCTCCCCTTCCCCGGTTCAGTTCGTGGGCTTCCCCTCCCCTTTCCCCTGTTACGTTTGTCAAGTGTCTTCGAGTCCTAGGTTAGTCCCCGTCGAGTCTCCCTTCCCCCTTTAGTGTTAGCGGCGCTGTTTATGTGAGTCGGTGAGTCGGTTATGTGCGTCAGCTTCCCTCCCCCCTCCCCTGCGATGTTAGTTTCGTTTATGTGCGATGTTTATGTGCGTCGGCGCGTCGGTAATGTATGCCGGCGGTTAGCGATGTGTTTTCTCGTTATGTTCATGTTTGTTTCTTTCAAATCTGATGACCCTTGCCTTTTTGTGAATGGTTGTGCTGGGGTGTTCGTCTGTGGTGATCGGTGGTCAGTTCAAGGCTTTTGGTTTCCTATGTTCAAGGAAGATCTAGGCAACCTGGTAGGTAGAGCCAATAATCCTAGAGTTAGGCATGGGGTTTTTGCCACTTTAGGAATTCAGGTGTTGGTTAAGATGAGAGTTGGTTATTTATTCAGATCTGTTGTGCGTCGCTCTTATGGGTTTGGGATTGTTAGTTTGGATCTTAGGATCCGTCAGTGGGGCGAAGTTCTTCAATCTAACTCTCCCCAATTTCTCGTGATGGCTTCAGGGGTCATCACACCTAAAAAACGCATCTTGTGGGAGGCACTCCAACTTGATTTGGGGCACGTCAAGACCTCCACGTCTTTCGAGTTTCAGTCTAGTGTGACTGAACTCCGGATACCCTCGTAGCAGGGTCAGAAGTCACTAAAGAACGTGACTTCATTGTTAGTTGAATCAGGTGGACAATGGGATCTACTAGCTGTTGTACGACGATCTCTATGTGAAGATCGTCAGGGTTTTGTATCTCAACATACTTCCTCTCATATCCAACCTCACCTGCCATCGCCCAAGACAAGCTTCTTTCGGACTGGACACATAATAGTTAGTGTTTTCCTTACAAAGTATGTACGAGTTAATGTAGTTCTTGTTAGTGCTAGTTGTTTCTGTTTGGTTGTATTAGCTCTAGGTTGTACTCCTCTTTTCAATTAATGTACATTTTCCCCTTTGTCAAAAAAAAAAAAAAAAACAAAGTTTTAGGAGACGTAACATATCAGTCAAATTTTTTTTATAATCTTATAATTACTGCCTGTAAATTTTTTTGACTCGTAATTATTCCTTTTTTTTTTACGCTCAATTACTCCTTCTAAAGTATAGATGCATTATTTTGTTATTAACTTGTGGATCACTTTTTATGGGCGTAGCCACATGGAGGGCTAGCAGTGACCTGTCCCCTGCGCCCAACTCATGGCCCATATTTTTCTAATTATGTCCTTCCAGGCAGAGGCGGATTCAATAAGGGTCGTGGGTGGCCCAGGCCCCCCAAAAATAAAATAAAAATTCTGTTTTGGGCCTTTACCTATACATCGTTTTTAAAATAAATATATATTTTCACAATAAAATCAATGCTAAACATGTTGGCTCAGTGGTATTATGTGCGTTTGATGCTTTTCATAGTACACATGGGACGCAGGTTCGAGGCTAGTTTGTGCCATTTTTTTTTTTTTTTTCTTTTTTTCTTTTTTTCTTACTTCCTTTATTCTCCCAGTTCTTTCTGCCTTTGGAAATTTTGTTCTTCCATTTTTCTTTTTCTCTTGCTTCTATTCTTGTGTTTATTATAAAACTGTCTTTTAAGTTTGTTGTCACTACTTATCTTTAAAGCACAATTACTTTTACATTTTTTTTAAATAACGTCCAACTATAATTAATATTCAGTTCCAAATTCATGCCTAACAATTATTAAATACAACATTTTTTAAATAAATTAGTTTACCAATATTAATGTTAGATTTATTGATGTCCAATCTTAAATTTCTCATCATTGTCCATTGTTGCAATAAAATTACTTGAGGTGCATTAGGCATATTGCTCCTAATTAGTAGGTTCAATTGATGTATTGCTGAGGACCCCCCAAACCTAAAATCCTGGATCCGTCTCTTCCTGTAGGCTGCAGATATTTTGTATGTGTGTGTATATATATATATATATATATATATTAAATGAGGCCTTTATAAACATGAAGGAGAATGTTGACTTGGTGGCTAATGACTTTGTGAAAGTTTGAATGGTCAGGTCGTTGAGTACTCCTGACAACAAAGATTCTATATTTTTCTCTTTTTTTTTACCTTTTTTTTTGGATGAAATTCACTCTCTATTTTAGTACTCCATAACGTTCTTTTTCTTTTCGTCTTCTTCTTCCTCCTTTTCTTCTCCTTCATTGTAAACATTAATGTTGATCAAATTTTAAGGTAATTTAAATGTAATTATTGATCAAACTTAAGCATGATAAAAGAAATTTTAAAGGTAATTTTTTAATTTATTTAAGCCTTACTTCACTTCATGCATTTCGATCGATGAAATTTTAATTAGAAAAGATGCAAAATATAATACTTTATTTTAAATTTTATAAACTGTGAGTTTGTTTGTTGTTATATTTTGGCTTATCTATTATCTTTCGAACTTAGCTTGAATTTTTGTCAAATTCAAGCTAGCTTTATTCGAACTTTGATCAAGTAGAGCTCGAATAACTCGTAAGTTGGATCGGCCAATTCACACCCCTTTATATGTGTCGTCATTCTTCGATCCGCAAAGAAAAAGTAATGGCCATTCAGTCTCCACAACTTTCAATTCCTGATTTCGTCCCTGGTCACTTTAATTATCACAAATTAAAACCAACTAAATAGCCTTGTTATATTAAACATCTATTTTTACTTTCCAACTTGTGTTTCTTTTAAGGTTCCCAGTAGATATCTTTTTCTTCAATTATATTCTGATTTACGCATTTTGTGCATGATAGTAAGGGTTATATTATTGTTGAGGTTATTTATATCTCCTGTTGATATTACTTTTCTTAGGAGTTACTTAGAATTTTTTGGGGTTACTTACATAAATTGAAGGGGTTGGGTTATTTATGTCTTAACTCTTAAAATACTTAATTACTTATAAATTGACTGTACCCTTAAAGACCCTCACAATTAGACGTTTAGACAAGCTTGTTATGTTACATAATTTGTTATGTTGAAGGACACATATTATTATTCTTGATATTATTTATTTATTTATTATTGTAGTTATCATCATCATCGTCATCATCATCATTATTATTATTGTTGTTGTTGTTGTTGTTAGAAATCAGGAGGGGAGGTGTTATTTGCATCAACGAGACGAGTTCGAGCCTTTTGGCCACCGGAAAATGCAGAAGCAAAAGCAATGGCAATGGCGCTTTGGCTGGGAAGAAAGTACAAGCTAGAGAATGCCGTGTTTGAATCTAACTGCCAAGTTCTCATCAACAAGCTTTCAAAGTGTGCTACCTACCTGTCTGATATGGATACAGTACTAGATGATATCTTATTTCCTAGCTTTTATTATAATTCAATTAGTTGGTCTCATGTGAAAAGAGAAGGCAATTATGTTACTCATCATCTTGCTCAACTAGTCCGTTTTGGAATTGAATAAATATGGGGAAATCATTGTCCCCAAGATATTACTCCTTATATACTGATGGACACTTTTTCCCCACCTTAATTACTAGCTCTCTTTTCCCCTCAAAAAAAATAGTCTTATTCTTAATATAACATTTTTGGCATATTCTACATCGTCACTATGGTCTACCTATATCCTAAGAGCACCAACATTAGTGAGGTTCCCATTATTTTCTCTCTCCTCACCTCATTAGTCCATATCACTTTCCACTAACTTTATCACCTATCCTTCCCAAATCACAATTACATACCTACATTCATTAACCTCCCCATTTACCTTATCTCTCGTACTTTTCCATACCCCACTTCCTTTTCTCTCTTCTACTTTCCATATCCCACCAATATTATTTAAGTAATTTGATAACTCACACTAATTTTAGATAATATTAATTAAATGAGAATATGGTAATATATTAGATATTGCAATTTTGTTTTTACTATAACTGAAGCTCTTGTAATTTGCCTGGTTTAGGTTGATGTTTACTTAATAGGTTGTAACTAATTTTTCGGGATTGTTTTGGTGCAACCATTGCGTAATGTGGAAAGATAGACCCTCTCACAACACTAGAAGAAAAAAAAAATTGATTAGTTGAGAAAGATTTTGTCGTACCACATAGAATTTATGATGGTTCTAGTATAGGCGCTTGCATCTTACCAAAAGATTTAGTCAATTTATTATTATTTGAAAAAGAGTTAAACAATTAATATAACCATTTTGCCCTTTTTAGCACCGTCACTACAAATACCATAAAAACGGTAAGTCTTGTATGGTCTTACGGCACATAATATTAGTGTGGACCAAAGCCACATCCCACAAATGTGCCGTAGTGACCCTTTTTTAATCATATAATCACTTTTTCCAACATATAGTTACTCTTATATATACTACTTCTTTTCTAACATAGTGACACATATTTTTGATGTAGTTACCCTTTCTTATATTAATTTACCATGGTAAAGTTACCCCTTATAACATAGCAACATTTTTTTACTCATATAGTCATCCTACACAACCTATTGTTGCTCCTCTCTTACATCTATTGTTTTTTAACATAGTGACCACTTTTAATAAATCACATGTGCTAACATTAGGTCCAACTAAATTTAGTATCGACCAGGTTCATGTATACCACCATAACAATCTAAGAAATAAGATAACTACACTATTAAAGTCACTACCACAACTACCCTAGCTCATTATTTGTAATTGGATTGATATATGTGGAGGAGCACATCTCTCTTAAAAGCCACTTCATTATATCATCTGATCCTAATCAAATCTAACTTTATATATATATATATATATATATATATATATATATATATATATATATATATATATAAGAGGAACTTTTCAAATTAAATTTTTTAACAATGGAATCTTGAATTAAGGTCAAAGTTTATTAACTTTTGTAAGGAATAGTCCTCCTTATTAGAAATATTACTTCTTTCTCTCAGGAAATATTTGAACATACACAATAATATGTACTACTAAATGAGAATATTACAAGACAATACTAATAACCCAAAATAATACTCCCTATTTTTTTTTGCTACATTTTTTTTTTGGGAAATGAATCACTAACTTTGACCGATTATTTTGATTTTTGTATAAGTAAAAATATTGTCATGTGTAGTGTTGTTAGATTCGTCTCGATGTGTAGATTCATAATATAAAATTTTTATAATTTTTACTTAAACGAAATAAGAGATATTGAGGATTATATAACGTCTTGAAAATCGCGCACCAACAATGTAGAAAATAAAAAAAGCGGAGGGATTACTCTTTTGGAAGGAGGGTGATGTGATTTGTTGTTTCAGACTCCATTTTTTATGTGAGTGGCATGCGTTAGAAGTTTTGAAAATTCTAAGATGGTCTTTTTTGGAGCATGACCATGGAAAATGTGGGGCCACATTCATTGTGAGCCACCCACCTAAGGTTTCTTTTACCTTTTCTTTTTTGCTTTGAAATGATTTTAGGAAATACCAAAATCATTTATTCTAATTTCTGAAAATGTTTTAAATAATTTCGAAAAATACAAAAAAAAAAAACTGAAAAAATGCTGAAAAATCCGAAAATTAATTTTGGCCAAAAAATAAAAATTTTGGGGAAATTTGTTTTTCCCAGATTTTCACTCTTCTCTCCTCTACCCCTTCCTCCCTCAAATCTTCCATGGATCTTCTAATCTTCTCGAATTTTCAATAGATCTCTTACTTGGACCCTTTTCTTTCCATTAAATGGTAAGAATTCATGAAGAAATCATGAATTTGTGATGGAGAAGTTGTGAAATCGAAGTTTTAATTTTCAATTTTCGGGGAATATTTTGGGGGAAAATTTTGGGGAATTTTTTTTTCACTTTCCTCTCTTTCATATTTGTAAATCCATCAAAATAGATGAACAAACATAAAATTGATAATCATATGCACACCATGAACGCCCGAATATCCATGGAAATTAAGGTTTGAGTTTCAAAATGAAGAAACTCAAAATCAAAATTCTAGGTCATTATGAGTTTTAAAAAAAATGGTTTGAATTGTTGTAAGATGTTGCAAAACCACCGAATTGGGACCGATTTGTGCGTTTTTTGAGTATTGATTACCATTGTCAAACTAGATGAAGAATTTCAGAGAAGAGAGAAAAAAATCGAAACGTCGAAGATGAAGTTGGGAGAAGATGACTGAACAGACACTTTAGGTAATTACTAAAATGGGATTTGGAACGGACATTTTAGGTAATTATTAAAATGGGTTTTGGTAATTACCAAAACGTAACAGAAACTAAGAGAAGTCTCAAAACCTCCAATTCCAGAGTGTATTGAAAAATAAACAATTGATCTAAACAATACTAAGTACAAATTACTCAATGTGATATACATGTGTAAATCCAAATAAGCCAAATAGAATTATAAAGTCACAACATGTAAGAGATAAGAATGTCCAAATAGGTTTGGTAATATCCAAAAAAAATTTGGTAATGCCCAAAGCATGTTTGGTAATTACCTAAAAGCATATGATCTGGGTTAATTTGGGCTTTTTAGTACAAGGAGAGACAATGGGGACTCAAAACTCAAGTCAATAGGGTTGTGTGAGGTATTGGGCCTAATGGACCAAGGGGCATGATTGCCCAATTCCCATAGGATGCCATTGATGAGCAATGGGAATGGACTGTGATTGGATAGGTTTGGAAATGCCCAAACTTTATTTGGTAATTACCTAAAAGCATATGATCTGGGGTTAATTTTGGCTTTTTAGTACAAGGAGGGATAATGGGCACCCAAAACTCAAGTCCATAGGTTCTGGTGAGGTATTGGGCCTAATGGACACAGGGTCATGATTGTCCAATCCCCATAGAATGGGTTTGATATGTAATGGGAATGGATTGTGATTGGATAAGTTTGGTCATGCCCAAACCATGTGTGGTAATTACCTAAAAGCAAATGATCCGGGGTTAATTTTAGCTTTTTAGTACAATGAGGAACAATGGGGCCCAAAACTCAAGTCCATGGGCTTTGGTGAGGTATTGGGCCTATTGGACCCAAGGTCATGATTGTACAATCCTCATAGGATGGGTTTGATGTGTAATGGGAATGGATTGTGATTGGATAAGTTTGGTAATGCCCAAACCATGTTTGGTAATTACCTAAAAGCATACGATCTAGGGTTAATTTGGGCTTTTTAGTACAATGAGGGACAATAGTTCCCAAAACTCAAGTCCATGGGATTTAGTGAGGTATTGGACCTCATGGACCCAGGTTCATGATTGTCCAATCCCCATAGGTTGGATTTGATGTGTAATGGGAATGGATTGCGATTGGATAAGTTTGGTAATGCCCAAACCATGTTTGTTAATTAACTAAAAGCATATGATATGGGGTTAATTAGGGCTTTTTAGTATAAGGAGGGACAATGGGGGCCCAAAACTCAAGTCAATATGGTTGTGTGAGGTATTGGGCCAAATGGACCAAGGGGCATGATTGTCCAATTCTCATAGGATGGCTTTGATGAGCAATGGGAATGGACTGTGATTTGATAGGTTTGGTAATGCCCAAACTTAATTTGGTAATTACCTAAAAGCATATGATTGGGGTTAATTTGGGCTTTTTAGTCTAAGGAGGGACAATGGAGGCCCAAAAGTCAAGTCCATGGGCTTTAGTGAGGTATTGGGCCTAATGGACCAAGGGGCATGATTGTCCAATCCCCATAGGATGGGTTTGTTGTGTAATGGGAATGGATTGTGATTCAATAAGTTTGGTAATGCCCAAACCATGTTTGGTAATTACCTAAATGCATATGATCTGGGGTTAATTTGGGCTTTTTAGTACAAGGAGGGACAATGAGGACCCAAAATTTAAGTCAATTGGGTTATGTGAGGTATTGGGCCTAAGGGACCCAGTGGCATGCTTGTCCAATCCCCATTGGATGGCTTTGATGAGTAATGATAAAGGATTGAGATTCGGTAAGTTTAGTAATATCCAAACCATGTTTGGTAATTACCTAAAAGCATATGATCTGTTGTTAATTTGGGCTTTGTTGAATAAGGAGGGATAATGGGGGCCCAAAACTCAAGTCAATAGGGTTGTGTGAGATATTGGGCCTAATGGACCAAGGGGCATGATTTTCCAATTCCCATAGGATGGCTTTGATGAGCAATCGGAATGGACTGTGATTGGATAGGTGTTATCCAAAATTGCTATAAAAACATCTAAGCTAAGCCAAATAAAACAATTCTACTAAAAATACTATAAGGAACAAGTTCCAAATTAATGTATGCGTCTAAAGAATATCTCAAGTAAGAGATGCTTACATCAAAGCGGTCGTTGATAATCCTTGAGTGACTTATAATTGATAATAAAAAGTCAACTTCTGATTGTTTCTTTGAATGACGTAGGGTGCAGTTCCTTTCTTATACGAGTTCCTTCTTCTTGCAGGAACTTAACTCAACGGGGTTTCCTGCTTATCACTGAGTTCCGGCTCTGATACCAATTGTTATTTCTATAGGAACACTACAAGAGGGGGGGTGAATTGTAGTGTGGAACTTATTGCCCATATAATGCGGAATTTAAAACATAAGCAATAAGGAACTGAAAGTGCAAGAGAAATTTTTACGTGGAAACTTCTTGTCTCAATACAAGAAGAAAAACCACGACCTGCTCAGGATTTAAACTCTTCACTATAATAGAAGACCTCCTTTGTTTTAACCTATTACATACGCAAGTTCCCCTCGGAACTCCAACTCTCTCACAAGTTCCACTAGGAACTCTAACTCTCTCACAATCTCCACTCTATACTCTAGACTTAACTCTAAGTCTTTCAAGAGTTCCCACAACTCTATACAAAAGATTTACTCAAACCCTTCACCTCTAGATAGATTTCACCTAAGTCTACGCATACATAACAAGAACTTACTCAAGTTCCTAACTCGAACTTGATACAAGAATTCACTCAAACTCTTAAAAAGTCCCCATTACAAGAGTTCACTCAAACCCTTTAACCCCAAACTCAAATACAGACATTTGATAATTTAGTTTAACTCTAGTATATAGAAACTGAAGAACTGTAAAGGAACATGGCACTTGTAGGAACTTGGAACTCATAGGAACTGACTCGAAACAAGGAATAGAAAAACATAATTCTCTTGTAACATTATTCCTAAAGCCATACCTTATGGAATGACACAAGTCAGACCCGATGGAATGACACCAGTCAGACAATTTGAAACTTAATTGAACTTGTCTATTTATAGCAGTCATTTAGAATGAACGTGGGATTATTCATGTGTTAGTGGCTAAAACATTTTCCCATGATGTTCCTCAACTAGAGAACACGTTCCTTTTGTTACCCATGATCTCCACGATCTCAGTTGAACGTGGGAGATGGAAATGTTACTGCTTCCTAAAATCTAGCATTTAGTTATGCAACAGTATTTTAAATTTTGTTTTTAATTAAAAACCATTTTAATTAATAAAACCAAAATTAAATCTTTTTATCAAATAATATCTTTAAAGGATTTTCTTTTAAATCCGAAAATGATTTTATTTTGGAATAAAGATAAAACCTTTTCCGTAAAAGATCTTTCCTTTAATATCATATTTGAACCACATAAAATCATTTTCCTAAAACATAGCCTTTAAAAACTCAACAGATTCCTTTTAAGTGTTGCACAATAATTTATACGCCTAGTTCCTTTAACTGCTACTTCGTTCCTTTAACTTAGATTAATAGTAGTAGCACGTCTATTCCTTAGAGAGGAACAGACAAACAGTTTCTTTCAAAAACTCATTATACGTATTATAAATCTAGGATTTTTATTTTCCAAAAACTGAAAAGATAAAATATAAATAAAAGATATCAAAATCAGAATCCTAAATTAAAACCGATTTTATTTAAAACTATTTTATTTTAAAACTTATCTTTTATTTTAAAACTAAATCTTATCCTAAAACAACTAATGCATATAATCTATAAATAATTAACCAAGTAGAGATTTATTAAGAAACAAACGCTAAATAAATTCCTATAGATTAAGATAATAATATGCATCAGACTTATTGACTCTTAAATAGTTTTGACTCTAAGTTCCACGAGTTCCTTTTGATCTTACGAGTTCCTTTTGACCTTGTTCTATTATCTTTCACGTTTCCACATACTTACATGAATCCTAGAACATAAACTCATATTTTCTGCCTTCATGCCCCATGGTGCTTCAACTCAAGAACTGCATGTTGATAGCTCCACCTCTGGAACTTCGGTGTGCTAGTTCCTTTAAGAAACTTCGCACTCATATTTCCTGCTTAGGAACATCTTGTTTCAACTCTGAAACGTCATCTTGCTGCTCCCACTCGGGAACTGCTCCGGAACTTCATATTCAATGTTCCTCTTATGATGTACCTAGGAACCGCTCTGTTTGTGTTCCTTATAGGAACTCTTTTAGGACCTTCACTTGTTGGAAGTCCTTCATGATGTGATATATTCAACCTTCCATGACTTGTTTCATGTTAATGTAATATGCACATCTCAAACACACATGTTAGTTAGATAAACATCATTTGTTTACAATCATCAAAACACTACATGACTCAACAGTTTCCACTATCTTAAACTTCCCAAGACCTCAAAGGATGAATTGGGTCTACGCCAAGAGTCTAACTCTTTCCTGCACTCAGACCTCCCTCAAAGTGGTGAGGATAGAAGAGGGCCAAGACGAAAGTCAAGGGAGGATAGTATTTCTCAAGTGCGTCTGCAAATTATGGCAGGTATTAGCCCAAGAATGTTTCCTACCTTGGATGTATGTTGCGATGATTGACAGGAGATACGCCTGGGACAATAGCTATCACAGGATCATCTTCAAGGCAAGGTTCAACAACTCCCCTGGGGAAGATTACTAATTTGCAACCATCAAGACTAGTGCAGGGCGTGAGTTGGAAGCCAACGAATATGATGCTACGGCAGAGATAGTATGTAGGAATTACTTCCAAATGTTGTCTCTAGACCCAAGCATTTTAATTAAAATGTAATTAATGATCTTATCTTCATAAAGATAAATCATTATATCAATGTCATGAAATTACCTCAAATGGTAATCTTGTTAAATATATTTCTATATATTTTCAATGATTTAATTGCTTTAACATCAGTTTTTGGTTCACCAAAGTGAAATAAAAAACAAACACATGTCCAGTTAATATTCATTCTCCTTGAAAACCTGCTCCCATGAAATTAAGCAGTTAAGGAGAATTATCGAACGGTTAAGGCATCAAAGGAGACTTATCGGACGGTTAAGGCATCAAAGGCACTTCCAGCTAGTAAAGTTAACCAACTGATTTTGTACCAACATGTGCATTTTATGCAAATCACAAGGGCATCTATGCATTTCCGAAACAACGAGGCTACCTCGGTACATTTGGTGAAACCTCAGGGATACCTGGTGAAAAAACCGGAGAAAAAGTAGTTGGGTGGGGTCAAAAAGTAAGAGAGAGGAAAAGTAGTTGGGAGGATCTCTTTTTATTTATGGTTAAGAGGATAGTTGGGAAAAGATTGTGGGGTGATATTTTTTAGAGAGAGAAAATTAGAGAGTGAGTGGGATGATCTTATTTCTCAATCATGAAGGGTGACCTGGTGATGCTCTAACTTACTACAGTAGTAGGTATTATTATTATTTTGGAATCAACACACAAAATAAACTGAATGGCTGAAAAAATTATACAAAATTTAGCATGTGAAATATAAAAAGGGCAGTTTAACTATTGCAACGTTTTGTGTAGTAAAAATAAAATGGGGCCCTTAATTTATACTATTTTGAAATGAAACATATATGAAAAGATTTAAAATCTAAATAGAAACTTATATTAAAAACATAATGAAATCAAATTATAGTTGAGATAGCGTACTTTGTAATTGGAGGCCAAAATATTTAAGGACCCCACCCCTTTGGCCCTGTCCACATAGAAACTAAGAACATGGCAATTGGCAATACCCAAAATATCTAAAAGTTTGAACAACAAAAATGTATCATTAGCTAGAACTTAAGACATACTCTCTCCGTTTTTTTTAATTGCTACATTGTATTATGCACAAGATTTTAGGCAATGTCACTTTCATACTTTTTAAAGGTTAATTTTTGACCTATTTAATGTAAAATAATGGGGAAAAATGAAAAGGTAGTACTTTTTGTGTAAAAAGATAAAACAAATATAATAGTATTACTTTTTGGTGGGCCAAGTACTCCCAAATAAGGAAAGTTTTAACAATGTAGCAATTAAAAAGAAACAAACATTTAGGAAAATGTAGCAATTAAAAAATAGAGGGAGTACAAGTAATATTTATTGTTCATTTGTTCACCAACATATAAGTACAATTCACTAATTCGATTTTGATTACAATTTACAACTTACATTGATGAATTAGAAGTCAAACACTAGAACTTTGAATTATATGTAATGCTAGAGGTTTATTAGACGATGATAAGGAGTACGTTGACGCCATAATAGAAGCCAGTTCCAGAGAACTAGAACAATATCTATGTAATCTTTTCTGCATGTTGCTATTGTCTTGCAGTTTGACAAAACCTGAGACTCTTTGGGAAAAGACTTGGCACCATCTTTCTAATGATATCCTATTCAGGCAACGAAGAATTCTCAAAGATGATGGTATATGAGCATCTTTATCCCTTGACTTAATAAAAATTTAGTGTTAAGTAATCAGTTTTGATTGAGTAATTAACAATGAAATGTGTTTGTGTTGCAGCATTGCACCTAAGTGATGAATAATTGCAGAATTCAGCTCTGACTGACATTGAAGCTAAGTTATAAAGTAACAGTAGCATCCTCCGTAAATTCACCGAAATGTCATTTCCAGATGAGTTGATTATCTCAGATGATCAAAACAAGCTCATAATTGATGAGCTATCTTTTGATAGAGAGCAGTTAAAGAAGGAATTTCAAGAACTTTATTCGAGATGGACTGTTGAGCAGCATGGAATTTATAATGAAATCATGTATGCCGTCTCGAGAGGGGAAGGGAGTTTATTCTTTGCAAATGGTTATGGAGGAACTGGTAAGACGTACCTATGGAGACTACCATGTGCTGCATTAAGGCGTAAAGGATCGAACCTTACAGCCCTCCTTATAAGGATAAAACTGATCATTTGGGATGAAGCTCCTATGATGCATAAATACTACTTTGAAGCTCTAGATAGAAGCTTAAAGGATGTTATGCAATGCATGAATCCAGCAAATCAACGTATCAAATTTGGTGGAAAGGTTATCGTGTTCGCTTGTGATTTAAGACAGTTCCCAAAGGAACCAGACAAGATATTAAGTTCTCAGCAATCAACATAGTTCTTACTTATGGGATTTTTGTCGTGTGCTAAGATTAACGCAAAATATGCGCCTAAGAATAGGTTCGGTAACTCGAATGTGTAAGAAATTAGGGAGTTCTCATAGTGGATTCTAAACATCGGAGACGGCAAAGTTGGTGAACTTAATGATGGTGAAGCCGATATTGAAATTCCTCATGAAACATTAATACTTGGAGGAGATGACCCTAATTCTTCAATAGTCGATAATACATATGCTAACCTAGAGGATTACATATGGGAAGCATATTCTTGCTCCAACAAATGAAATTGCTGATATGGTTAATGAGCATCTATTATCTCGCTTGCCAGGTGAAGAAAGAACGTATATGGGTTCAGATACAATTTCAGCCGAGGAAGGGAATTTCGGAGTTCATGAAATGTACTTTACTGAATTTAAATATGATCGGGTGCAAAGGATTGTCAAATCATAATATTAGAGTGAAGGTTGGGGAATCGGTGATACTCTGAAGGAATATTGACCAGACCTCTAGGCTATGTAACGTACCAGGTTAGTCGCTATGCTTGGTAATCGCATTATTGAGGTCGTTGTTGTATCCGGCAGTAATGTGGGGGACAAAGTTTTTATTCCTAGGATGACACTTACACCATCAGACGCAACAAAGTTCCCGATCAAATTCCAAAGAAGGTAGTTTCCATTTGTTGTCTAAATTGCAATGACGATAAATAAAAGCGAAGGACAGTCTCTAGCTCATGTAGGCTTACATCTCTGTCGGCCAATATTCAGCCACGGACAATTCTATGTTGTTGTAATAAGAGTTACAAGCAAAAAGGGTTTAAAAGTTTTAATATGTGATAAAGATCACGGCAACTCCAATGTTACCACTAATGTAGTATATAAGGAAGTATTTCTAAATATATAATAAGTATTACGAATACTTATAATTTATGAGCTTATTTTTCTTTCACATTGTTTACATTGTCACTCATAATTGTTTTATCTTTCTAATTTGTTGCATATTATACGAGACTTGCGTCTTTCTAGTTATATGTGAATTTACTTTTCTGTATGTCACATTCATTATATTTATATTTTTTCAAAATAAACTCTAACAATTGACATCCTGTGCATATTTGCACGGGTTTTAAAACTAGTTTAAAGGAAAATATTTAATTAAGGATAATTGCTTGCGAAAATTTAGAGTAAAAATTTTGGATGTTACACGAAGGTTTAGGAGATATGTTATTATTGATATATCAATTGTTTTTTTATTAAAGCGATGAGGTGACATGATAAAATATAGTACTATTTATTAGTAGAAGGTGGGTGGAGATTAAGAGTATGTACTTTTCAACTTATATAATTGGAAGTTATCACAACTTATTAAAACTGAAAAGAACTTATTTGAGTTTAGTTATCTAGAGTTATTATTTTCTAAGGTATTAAATATTATTGGAACTTATTAGACCTTATCAAGAATTTAATTTATTGATAAACTGAATAGAACACACTTTAAAAAGTAAACTAGTATTTTTGGCCTGGGCGATGTCCCGGGCGATTACAATTATCAAATATGTTTATTATTTATAAGTTTCATTATTGATTTTATCTTTTCGTAATTTTATTTCTAGTGTGAATTTGAAAAATGGACATTATGGCACGAGTAGTTGTTTTTTTAGAAAAAAAAAACTTACAAGGAATTAGGGATAAATGTCAATGGAATTGGGGGTAAGAGAATGTTATTACCTTAATAAACGTGTTAGAGATCAAAAAATATGTCTTTATGAATTTTTTCCCTAGATATTGTCAAAGGGAGTTTTAATTCCCAATTTGTGCCAAAGTTACAATTAATTCCCTGCATACCGTCCACGCAGGACAGTTTACCAAAAAAATATTTTTTAAAAATTTTCAGGATAGCAAACCGCTACATTTACTTAAGTACAATAGAAAGCCAAATTTCTGGAGTGTTGTCCTACGTGGACGGTATATAGGGAACTGATTCCAACTTTGGCGCATAGAGGGAATTAAAACTTCCTTTGACAATATCTAGGAAAAAAATCATTTCTTTATAGTTACCTATAATTATAAGACTTTATTATGTTTTACTTTGAAACTTTAAACATTGAAATTGTAGTAGATTGGTGGTTAAACTCTCACATTTCATTTTAAAGGTCATAAATTCGGCTCCTAGTAACTACAAATTGTTAATTTTTTTTAACGCAATCATAAATATGTATATTAGAAGTTTGAGAAGAGTGTCGTCGTTCTTTGATAGGAACATCTTTTAATATATTTGTATAGATGTGGTGCGCCAAAGTGTGCAAGTAAGAAGTAATAAAAAAAACTACTAGGTCACAGAAACTCGATTATTAATGGAAAGCTTTATTTGATCTTGCCACAAACTCATGTGAGCTCAATTAGCTCTTATCAAGCTTAACTCAAACATGTTCGAATTCGATTGTTTTCATGCCCACAAGACAAACACCTACCGGGCCTAGCTACCATTAGGGGTTCATTACATGCTCCAAAAGCATCTTAAAATTCTCATTGGAGCTACCATTAGGGGAAACAGCCTTTCCAACCAAAATTTTAAGGCTTTTGATGTTTTCCTTCATTCTTTTCCCCTCGTCACTTGAAAAAATTCGATCAAAACACTTCAATATTGCGTCCTTGGTAAAAACACCTCCTTCAACTCGCAATCCAATCTCCCAAACAGCCTCTACTAGCCGCCCGTTTAAATTTTGGTCACCGAAGAATGACCGTCCGATCATCGGGACCTCAGCAGCTATACTTTCAGTCATGGAATTGTAGCCAAAGTGGGTGATGAAAACCCCTATTGCATCATGTGCTAGGAAGTCTAATTGGGGTACCCATGAAACTACCATACCGTCTTCTTTGGTATTTTCCAGATAATCATTTGGAAAGTGTACCTATAGGGCAAGCAAAAAAGTTCAACATTAGTATATTAAAGTTGATTTTTTTACAAATGCATAATTAAAGATATTAATGGTAAAAACTGGCTATCGGGGATGGTGAAAGTCAAACATAACAGGTATGAATCGATCACTAATCCTTATCCTAATCCTTATGAAAAACCCTAATCCTTTTATTCTAGTTTGGGGCTGAATGGGTCACTCAGCGTTTTTGTAAAGCATATTCTTCGTGAATTTCAGCCTAGATTTCAGGAGACTTTTCCAACTCATCATTCTCTGCAAGCTCGGCATTTCTTAACCTCTCTTCAGTGACGATTCTCATGTGGGTGTGTATCAATACTCCCCACTATCAAAGATCCTTGACCCAAAGGATCAAAGGCTTGGTAATTCGCTTCAATAGCAATGGTTGTTTCCTAAGTAGCGTCTTCAGGAGGGAATTGATCCACTAGATGAGCCATTACGCTACTGCTTGGTTGTTCTTCTTGATCACCCTTTTATCAATGACCCTAGCAGGCACCTTAGGATCCTCAGCTGAAATAGGAGGGGGTGTAGGAGCAGCTCTTGGAGTAGGACCCCTGTACCTTTTAGCAGTGAGACATGAAATATAGGGTGAATTTTTGCTTTTCAGGGAGTTGTAATGTATAAGCCACCTTCCCTATCTTCTTAATGATATGATAAGGCCCATAGTACTTGTAATACTCCGTATTTTTAGTAAGTTATTAGTTATAATTTTTAAAAGGTTTTATATACTAAAAAGGTTTTTTTATTAATTATAAAGATTTTAAATAGGCTTTTATAATAGATTATGGGTTTTTCAAATAGACTCTAGCCCAAATTAAATATTGGGCCTAAAAGTTTTCATATTATAATCCAAGTAATTAGTTTAGAAAAAATTAAAAATATTTTGAAAAGGAAAATTCAAAAAGGATTTACAAAATAAAGAGAGAAGATTTACAAAAAAAAAAAAAGTTTGTTTCGGTGCAAACTCACGGGGCGTAAGTTGTATCCAAATTGGTTACTTTTTTTTTTTTTAATCTTTTGGTTAATTAGCATCTAGACTATTTATCTTATGGAATATTCCTCTATTCTAGCTATATGATCATAAAGAAATAGTGTATCCTAGCTAAAATTAATTATCTTTTCTCAAAAACCCATCTTTTAGTTTCCTAACTCTAATACCACTCTACCTATCCAACTAGTATAAATAGGGGCCTCCACCCATCATATTCTTCACACCAAATTTGAGGAATACATATCTTTTCTCAAGTTTAAACTCTCTCTCTCCCTCTTAGCCTACCTTCTCTCTCTTCTTCCTAGTAGTTATTAATTTTCAAGGTGCGTGTATATGTAGATCTTTAAATATTGTTCTGCATGCGTAGTATCATGTTTTTAGGGTTATTATTTTACATGTTTTACGAGTTTACATGAATTTGTTAAATTTATTATAAGCATGGTAAGTGGTCCAGTGTAAAATTTATTTTCAATCTGTAGATTGTAGGATATAGCAAATCATATGTTTGCCGTCATGCGTTGAGTTGTTTATTTAACACTGTTGTCATAGTTTTGTTGCCTTATTACTAAGGTTATCATTATTAGTCTCCAAATTCATGTACTGAGTTGGATTATTATATTGTTTATAGAAAACTTCCTACTTTAGTTTAGTGGTAGGCATGTATTTAATCTTCAAGGTTCATGAATCATGGTGCATGATTCTTGCATAGTACAAATACTTAACTCTGTTATTATTAGCATAACTGTTATTACTATTCACATTAATATTATCATAAAACTTATTATTTCATGTATGATCAATAAGATTTTTTAAGATTATTTAATGAACATGTTATATATTTTATATGCCTTTATATGGCTAAAGTTTTATAAAAGAAGTATCTTTTTAGTAGGATTATTTCCGAAAGATTTTTATTAGTTATATGATATTTTATGATCACAATTATAAAGAGGCAACGGCTTGTTATTTACTAACAAGAACGGTAGCTATGATATTTTACCCATGTACTTTTTGTATAAGTCATGTGGACAAGGTGGTTCCCCTCGTAATAGACTCAGTAAGGAATATAATATTAAACTTGGGGGGTGTGCACACTTTAGGAAAGGTACCTAGGCAAGGAAAGGAGTTTTTTTTTAAAGTTATATACCTTATATTATACAAGTATTAATTACAAGTATCCAAGGAAGGTTTATAGAAATATTTTGAATGTTTAATAAAGTATTTAAATTTCCGCATATACATGTCCTTAGTATTTTTACTGACACGCGTTTTGTTTGTTTGTTTTGTGGCTTTGTCCCTGTGATGACCCTTTTGGTGAGCAGAATTTACAGGTTGATTTGATGCATACTTCACATGGGGGAGCTAGTGAGGAATAATACTTAAGCTAGGAGTTGCTATTTTTATTTATTATAGATTCCATTTTTGTCATAGTTGAATAATAAAGTTTTTATTTTATCAATAAAGATAAGTTATTATTATTAGTTTCCGCTGCATTGTTAATTTAGTAGTTAGTAGTTTTAGCCTTTAACGTTATCACGTGGCGATAATACTCTTAAGTTTCTCAAGTGTTTTATAAATATATTCTTCAAAAAGAGAGAAATTTGGGGGTGTTACAAAGTGGTATCAGTTTAAAAGCCTAGGGATATGAAACTGGAATCTAAAATTAATGGGTAGACTTAAGGATGGGCATATAGGTTAGAGAGTTTCGCATTCTTTTCATATTTATATTAAATATGCATAAAAATCTATTTTATTATTTGAGGAAAAACGATTGATTTGGATAAGTTGGGTTGGCAATGTTTCTGGCAAGGAAAGGCTTGGGCTCTCACCAACGTTGCGTGTAACCAACTCTTTCTCGGGAAATTCATTGGCCCGACTATTTTTTGTCATGAATCAAGTACTCATTATAAAACATATTTGGAAAAACAAAAGGTTGAAAAAATAATTTTGGCAAGAAAAGTTTTAGCATTCTATGTGCATAAGTAGAATAAGATGATAGACTTTGATTTTTTTCGAATACCTAAATAGTAGTTAAAGTTTCGCATTTTTTTTTTTTTTTTGCATTTCCTTATTTACACTCGCATTATTATTATGAATAATTGTATGGCATTTTGTCTAGCTAAATGTGAGAATATTATTAAATTTTCGTAAGGAAGGAGATTTAATTGTCTTGATGACAATATACATGGTACTTACTATTTATAATTTTTACCACAGATTCAGTATGGCAAGTCATAGTCCATTTTTCGTACCCATTCTAGTCAAAAGAGATGCAGAAACTGTGACTGATTATGTGCGTGCTATTCTGTAGTATGCAAACTTTCTAATAGAACAAGGATACCAACAATTTTACAACCATGCAATGGACCAACAATTGCTCTGCTTAGAGAACACTTACCATACCTTGAAGCCTATCATTGGTTATTCAATAAGTATTATAATGTATTGCAATTATCGGATGGAATGCCCAACATGAGGGATCATTACCAAGAAGGAATCTGGCTAGCTACCGTACCTTATTTCATATTTGACCTCCGATATGCTGAATTGTGGAAAGAGCAACATAAAGCCCAAGACATGATTAATGCATATCAAACTCCGAGCCACTCCTATCATGAATCTACTACTAGTCCTGAACCCTCCAATATTCAGAGCAACCTGCCAAGCTCAGATGGTAGTCCATCATCTCCGGGATATCACCCTATGTCTGAAGATGAATGGTTGAGACACCAAGCTAATGTTGAAGCAGAAGATCAAAATGACTCAGACTTCGATTCATCAGATTTTTATTGTTTATAAATTTTTAGGAAAATGTTTAGATATTTTAGTAGTTGTTAGTAGTTTAAATAATTAGTAGTTCTGGAATTAGACTACTACTCTTTAAAGATGTTAGCATTCCTTTTTAAGGAAGTTTAATAAATGAAATTTTAGTTTCCTTTCTCATGTTATGTGATGTCAATCATATTATGAATCATGATTATTGTATGATTTACAAATTTAGTAGGATGACTTAATAAGTAGTACCTATTTGTTTCTTACCCAGGAAAAAATGGCAAGTAGACCCGGAAGTAGATCTAAGACTCGAGCAAATCTTAAGGAGTTGACTTCTCTAACCAAGAATTTGGCTAAGGCTATGACTACTCAACTGAACCGTCAACAAAAACCTGACCTAGATGGTGATGTGTTTAAGAAAGTAGCCTCTAGGAATCCACTTGTCTATGATGGAAAAGAGGACCCAGCCAGTCTTGAGAATTGGATTAGGGAGTTTGAAAAATTGTTTACTGCTGTTAGGTGTGATGATGAGTTAAAAATCAACAATGCTACATACTACCTAAGAGAGGAAGCTGATTTATGGTGGTCCCAAAGGAAGGAGTCTTTAACGACTCAAGGAGATTTTGGATGGGAACAATTTAAGGAAGCTTTGAGAACCAAGTTTTACCCACCTCACTTAAGGAAAAAGAAGTGCCTAGAGTTTACAAACCTTAGGATGGAGACCATGACTGTCAATGAGTACTATTCTAAGTTCATAGAGTTAATGAGGTTTGCACCTGAAGTGGTTCCAACTGAAGTTTTGAAGGCTCAACTATTTGAGCAAGGGTTGACCTTGTCCATTCAAGGGAAATTGGGAGGGGCTAATTTTGATAGCCTAGATGAAGTGTATAGGAGAGCTGCCCATCTATTCAGGATCAAGGGAAGAGAGATAGAAGCAAATCCTGGAGATAAAAGGAAGGGGTCTAGTAATGGGTTCCAAGGTGGAGACAAATGACAAAAGACTAATGGGGGATTCAAGCAAGGAAAAGATGACAAAAGCAATGGGAATAACAACAATCGTAGTCAGTTTGAAAATGGAAAGTCCAAGAGAGTCTACTACTGTAAAAAATGCCCAAGAAACCACCCAGGGAAGGACTGTGAAGGAAATCTGGTAACTTGTAGGAACTGCAGCAAGTTAGGCCATAGAGAATATGAGTGCTTCCAGAAAGACTCAACATCAGCAAATGCTAAGCCAACCCAGAATCAGGGAGGTAATGGGAGCAAAGGACCCCAGCAGCAGTCAGTGACCAATAACCGTGTTCCTCCTAAGAATGGGAATGGAGGAGACAATCAGGCTAAGGCGAACAATCAAGGTCGAGTGTTTGTCATGAGCAATCGTGAGGCTGAAACGACTGCAGGCGTAGTGACTAGTACTTTCTTCATCTCTTCTATTCCAGTTAAGATTTTATTTGATTCAGGAGCTTCTCACTTTTTTATTTTCAAAACCTTAGTGGAAAAACTTAAGTTGGGAAAACCCGAACCTATAAACATGGATATAGTTATACCTTCTGGAGAAGTCATTGATGTTTCTAAATTATATAGAGATGTTTTAGTGACTATAGTAGGGGCAAATTTTCCTTCAGACTTAATTGAATTTGAATTAGATGACCTAGATGTTGTTTTGGGAATGGATTGGTTAGGGAAATTCAAAGCCCAAATAGACTGCAGAGCCCAAAAAGTGACCTTGAAAGGTCCAAAAGGAGTCAAAGTAATCTACAGAAAAATCAATCAGAAGCCCAGTCCAAGAATGATTTCCGCTATGCAACTCAAGAACTGTATAAGAAAGGGGTATCCATTGTACTTGTGTAGTATACAAAAGTTGGAGGTAGAAGAAGAGAAGATGGAGAATATTCATGTAGTTAATGAATTTCAGGATGTCTTTCCTGAAGAAATCCCTGGAATGCCTCCAATAAGAGAAGTGGAATTCACTATAGACTTAATGCAAGCCCCATATCGTATGGCTCCAGCAGAGATGAATGAGCTGAAGACCCAATTAGAAGAGTTATTAGAAAAGGGTTACGTAAGGCCCAGTGTATCCCCATGGGGTGCGCCTGTCTTGTTTGTGAAGAAGAAGGATGGTAGTCTAAGGTTGTGTATCGACTACCGTGAGTTAAACCAAGTGACCATCAAGAATAAGTATCCTCTTCCAAGGATCGATGATTTATTTGACCAACTGAAGAGGGACGGAATTTTCTCAAAGATTGACTTACGGTCAGGGTTTCATCAGTTAAGAATTGCTGATAAGGACATTGCTAAGACCGCTTTTAGGACGCGTTATGGTCATTATGAGTTTACAGTGATGCCTTTTGGATTGACTAACGCGCCAACAGTATTTATGGATCTCATGCACCGAATTTTTACGCCATACTTAGACCAATTTGTGGTGGTATTTATAGATGATATATTGGTTTACTCTAAGAATAGGGAAGAGCATGTGGAACATCTCCGAATAATTTTGTCAACACTCCAACAGAAGCAATTGTATGCAAAGTTTTCGAAATGTGAGTTTTGGTTGGAAAAAGTGACATTTATGGGCCACGTCATTTCCAAGGAAGGTGTTGTCGTTGATCCAACGAAGATTGAAGCCGTCAGTGAGTGGCCTACTCCAAAGAATGTGACTGATATAAGAAGTTTCCTAGGCCTGGCAGGTTACTACAGACGTTTTGTTAAGGATTTCTCCAAAATAGCCCGACCCATGACTAACCTTATAAAGAAAGAGTCCAAGTTTATTTGGAGCCCAGAATGTGAGAAAGCCTTCACCATCCTAAAAGAAAGACTAACCACAGCTCATGTGTTGTCCTTACCTGATGGAAGTGATACTTATGAAGTATATAGTGATGCATCTAAACATGGTCTAGGGTGTGTCCTAATGCAAAATAGTAGAGTCATTGCTTATGCATCAAGGCAACTGAAGCCATATGAAGTCAACTACCCTACTCATGACCTAGAGTTGGCCGCAATAGTCTTTGCTTTAAAGTTTTGGCGTCATTATTTGTATGGGGTGACATGTACGATATATACAGATCACAAAAGTTTGAAATACATTTTCACCCAAATGGACTTGAATATGAGGCAAAGAAGATGGTTAGAATTCATAAAAGACTACGATTTGGATATCCAATACCATGAAGGGAAAGCCAATGTAGTGGCAGATGCCTTGAGTAGGAAGACAAGTCATACCTTAAGTATTATGGTGGTGGCAGATCAACTGTGTTTGGACTTTCAGAAGATGAATCTTGAAGTAATGCAATATGGAGAAGTAGAAAAAATGTTTAGTGCATTGACCATTCAACCCTCTATGTTTGAACAAATTAAAGAAGCTCAATTAAAAGATGAGAAGATGGAAAAGATAAAAGAAAAGGTGAGGGAGGGTCATGCTGGAGATTTCGAAATCCATAAAGATGGAAGTTTAAGAGTGGAAGGAAGGTGGTGTATACCTAAAGCTTGCGAAAATTTGAAATTGAAAATCATGGAAGAAGGCCATAATTCTCCATATTCGATGCACCTAGGGGGTGATAAGTTGTATAAGGACTTAAAGAAGAATTTCTGGTGGGCTCATATGAAGTTGGACATAGCTGAATTTGTTTCCAGATGTTTAACGTGTCAAAAGGTGAAGAGTGAACATAAAAGACCCCAAGGGAAAGTCCAACGCTTAGATGTGCCAGAATGGAAGTGGGATTCCATTTCGATGGATTTTGTTGTTGCTCTACCTAAGAGTAAATCTGGGAATGATACGATATGGGTAATTGTTGATAGATTGACCAAGTCTACAATGTTCATACCTATGAAGGCAACATGGTCTATGGATCAATTAGCTAAGGCTTACATCAAGCATGTGTTGAGACTGCATGGAGTACCAAAGGATATTGTGTCTGATCGAGATTCTAGATTTTTGTCTAACTTTTGGCAGAAGCTACAACAAGCCTTTGGTTCGAAGCTATTAATGAGTACTGCTTTTCACCCAGCCACCGATGGTCAGACTGAAAGGACCATCCAAACCTTAGAAGATATGTTAAGAGCTTGTGTCATGCAATATCAGGGTTCATTGGAAGATCATCTAGATCTGATAGAGTTCTCCTATAACAACAGTTATTATTCAAGTATAGGCATGGCACCATTCGAGGCTTTGTATGGTAGGAAATGTAGAAGCCCACTATGTTGGAACGATATAAGTGAAACAGTTATACTTGGACCTCAATTGATTGAAGAAACCGTGCAACAAGTCAAGATGATCCAAGGAAAGATTAAGGCAGCCCAAGATCATCAGAAAAGCTACGCTGATCTGAAGCGTAGGGAAGAAGAATATGAAGTGGGAGAAAAAGTGCTTTTGAAAGTTTCACCAATGAAGGGTGTGATGAGGTTTGGAAAGAAAGGGAAGCTTAGCCCTAAGTTTATAGGCCCATATGAGATCTTGGATAGGGTTGGAAAGGTGCCCTATAGACTAGCCCTACCCACTGAATTAAGCCGTGTTCATAATGTGTTCCATATATCTCAGTTGAGACGGTATATCCCTGATAAATCGCATTTATTGCAACCTGAAACAGTCCAAATTGATGAGAACTTGTCTTATGAAGAAAGGCCGATTAAGATTTTAGACAATAAGGTTATAAGTATCCGGAATAAGGATGTTAAAATCGTTAAGGTGCTCTGGTCTAATCAGAAGTCTGAAGAAGCAACATGGGAAGCAGAGGCTGAGCTGCGAAAGAAATATCCAGAGTTGTTTGCAGAGGTTAGTAGTAGAGTTATGGGGGCGTAACTCCTTTTATGGGGGGTAGAATGCGATAGAGTTTCGCGCGTTTGACTTAGAACCCTATTTTTGACCTAATTTTGACTTATTTATGAGTTATTATGTGAGCCAACTTACTTTTATAGGAAGTTGGTGGTATATATGTTTTACTTGCTTTGTCTCTTGCATTGCTTGCTTTTAGTTTCGAGGACGAAACTTCTTTTAAGGGGGGTAGTTTGTAATACTCCGCATTTTTAGTAAGTTATTAGTTATCATTTTTAAAAGGTTTTATATACTAAAAAGGCTTTTTATTAATTATAAAGATTTTAAATAGGCTTTTATAATAGATTATGGGTTTTTCAAATAGACTCTAGCCCAAATCAAATATTGGGCCTAAAAGTTCACATATTATAATCCAAGTAATTAGTTTAGAAAAAATTAAAAATATTTTGAAAAGGAAAATTCAAAAAGGATTTACAAAATAAAGAGAAAAGATTTACAAAAAAAAAAAGTTTGTTTCGGTGCAAACTCACGGGGCGTGAGTTGTATCCAAATTGGTTACTTTGTTTTTTTTATCTTTTGGTTAATTAGCATCTAGCCTATTTATCTTATGGAAAATTCCTCTATTCTAGTTATACGATCATAAAGAAATAGTGTATCCTAGCTAAAATTAATTATCTTTTCTCAAAAACCCATCTTTTAGTTTCGTAACTCTAGTACGACTCTACCTATCCAACTAGTATAAATAGGGGCCTCCACCCATCATATTCTTCACACCAAATTTGAGGAATACATCTCTTTTCTCAAGTTTAAACTCTCTCTCTCCCTCTTAGCCTACCTTCTCTCTCTTCTCCCTAGTAGTTATTAATTTTCAAGGTGCGTGCATGTATATGTAGATCTTTAAATATTGTTCTGCATGCGTAGTATCACGTTTTTAGGGTTATTATTTTACATGTTTTAAGAGTTTACATGAATTTGTTAAATTTATTATAAGCATGGTAAGTGGTCCAGTGTTAAATTTATTTTCAATCTGTAGATTGTAGGATATAGTAAACCATACGTTTGTCGTCATGCGTTGAGTTGTTTATTTAACACTGTTGTCATAGTTTTGTTGCCTTATTACTAAGGTTATCATTATTAGTCTCCAAATTCATGTACTGAGTTGGATTATTATATTGTTAGTAGAAAACTTCCTACTTTATTTTAGTGGTATGCATGTATTTAATCTTCAAGGTTCATGAATCATGGTGCATGATTCTTGCATAGTACGAATACTTAACTCTGTTATTATTAACATAACTGTTATTACTATTCACATTAATATTATCATAAAAATTATTATTTCATGTATGATCAATAAGATTTTTCAAGATTATTTCATGAACAAGTTAAATATTTTATATGCCTTTATATGGCTAAAGTTTTATAAAAGAAGTAATTTTTTTTAGGAGGATTATTTCCGAAAGATTTTTATTAGTTATATGATCTTTTATGATCACAATTATAAAGAGGCAATGGCTTGTTATTTACTAACAAGAACGGTAGCTATGATATTTTACCCATGTACTTTTTGTATAAGTCATGTGGACAAGGTAGTTCCCCTCATAATAGACTCAGTAAGGAATACTAAACTTGGGGGGTGTGCACACTTTAGGAAAGGTACCTAGGCAAGGAAAGGAGTTTTATTAAAGTTATATACCTTATATTATACAAGTATTAATTACAAGTATCCAAGGAAGGTTTATAGAAATATTTTGAATGTTTAATAAAGTATTTAAAATTCCGCATATACATGTACTCAGTATTTTTACTGACACGCGTTTTGTTTATTTGTTTTATGGCTTTGTCCTTGTGATGACCCTTTTGGTGAGCAGAATTTACAGAGTTGATTTGATGCATACTTCACATGGGGGAGCTAATGAGGAATAATACTTAAGCTAGGAGTTGCTATTTTTATTTATTATAGATTCCATTTTTGTCATAGTTGAATAATAAAGTTTTTATTTTATCAATAAAGATAAGTTATTATTATTAGTTTCCGCTGCATTGTTAATTTAGTAGTTAGTAGTTTTAGCGTTTAACGTTATCACGTGGCGATAATACTCTCAAGTTTCTCAAGTGTTTTATAAATATATTCTTCAACTATAAATATATTTGGGGGTGTTACAGTACTTGGCAGCTAACTTCTGATTGGACCTGAGGCTAACTGACTGTTGCGTGTAAGGTTGGAGCTTGAGATATACTCAATCAGCTACCTGTCAACAACTACCAAAATAACTTCCTTCCCCATAGATTTAGGGAGTCCCTCAATGAAGTCCATGGTGACTTCTTCCCAAACTGCTTTTGGAATGTGCAAAGGTTGTAGGAGGCCTGGGTAGGCAGAGTTGTCATACTTGCATTGTTGACACACAAGGCAATACCTCACATAGTGAAAGACAAATTGTTTTAGCTTGGGCCAGAAGCACAAGGACTTCACCCGTTTCAAGGTGGCATCCACACCAGAGTGCCCTCCCTGGTGTGAGTCATGTAACCACCCTAATATTTTATCCTTGAGAGTTGGGTCATTTCCCACCATAAGCTTCCCATTCCTGTAGAGTTTACCTTGAGTGATGTTGTAGTGAGGGTGAGAGTAAGGGTTTGTGGTTCATTGATCATTAATGGAGTCATGATGGGGAAATCTACAATGGATAAGTCCCTAAGGTATCCCTAAGATTTCCTAATATCCAATTAGGCTTATGAGTCTTCCTTTAACGACTTGTTGGCAACTTCAAAACGTTTTCAATAAAACCTTTACAATGAGGTAGTCATATACGCGCTCATCCCGCATAAGCGAATAAAAACACACCTACAATTTGGCGACTCCACTGGGGAAGATGTAAAAAAATTGAGTGGGTGAAACTCGAAAAATACGATTCATACTTGTTTTATGCTTTTAAATAACATTACAATTTTTTATATGCATGGCTACTTATTTGAGCTACTATAAGGACCAATGTCCCTGCCTCATTAGCGCATGTTTTATGCGTGAGGCCACCCCCGGGGGATTTGTGCTTTGTCCTTCCAAAAAGCATCCTCAGCGACAGTGTTGGATCTTAGTCATAAGCAAACCTACCCACAACCATGGTTTGTTCTCTTGTTCCTCACTTGAGAACTAGAGTGTGTCTTACGTGTGGCCACCTTTTTAAGCAAAGGTATGAAGCGTGGGAATCAATCTCTTAGTCATGCATCCTTTCAAGCCCTAACCAAAGCCTGACCATAGTACAAACATAAATCATGTCTCTAGAATGAGAACTGCATATTATTTCTTGCCTATATGACAACATTGAGTGCCTATTTGCTATGTTCCAACATTAAAAATAGATAATTTGGACAACCTGTTAGGATCCCAGTAATTTGATTGCATAATAACATGTCACCAAAAATTAGTCTTTTGTTTGTTTAACAAACCGACATAGAATAATTATTAGATTGCACTAAAATAAATATTATGTGGTTGTTTATTTGCGTAAATATAGATAAAAATCGATATTTAGTAAAGGTCATAAATGAGCGAATTTGATTCTTGATCTTATTCGTACCCTCACCTAGAACTCAATATGTTGTTCATTGACCATTAATGGAGTCATGATGGAGAAATCTGCATCGGATAAGTCCCTAAGTTGTCCCTAAAATTTTGCAAGATCCAGTTAGGTTTATGAGTTTTTCTTTAAAGACTTGTTGGTGACATCAAAATGCTTTCAATAAAACATTTTCACTGAGGTAGTCAAATACGCTCTCATCCCGTGTAGGCGAATAAAAACACGCCTACATACATCATTTCCCTTCTTCAACCATGCGATCGAGTTTATAAGGATAAGGATGGTTTTAGTAGGCAGCTTTTAACTTCTCAACCATCGTTGCAGCAACCACGTTCTCTCAACTACCACTATCGATGATAAAGTCACATATCGTTTCCATGAAATGTGCATCGAGTGTGGAAGATATTGTTGTGTAACCATTCATCTTCTTGAGCAGGGGGTGGCGTTGAGAATACGAAGAATAACCAACGATTCACCTTCATCTACCTGTAGGACTTCTTTGTCATTGTTATCTCCTTGGCTTTCTTCCTAAGCACGCTTTTCTTCCTCTAAAGTTTCTTCTTCAACAAAATTCTAGCATTTGGACATTCTGAAGCAATATGTACAAAACTTTGACATTTGAAACATCTCCTTGATGTAGGACTATTTGCTTGCTTGAGAGGCTTACTCGTTCCAGTTGGATTTTCAGTCTTCTTTGTTGTTGTGGTGCTAGGATTGGCCTTTAGTGGAAATCTTGCTGAGGTGTTTCCACAGTAAGGTGCTTCCACTGTAAGGTGCTTCTTTGGTGAATGCTTTTGAACTTGCTTTCTCCTATGTCTGTTGCCCTTCAACTTTCAAAGCTAGTTTGATGACATCGTTGAGCGTCCAAAATATTGGTGGAGTTATCCTACTTTAGAGACATTCAAATCCAAACCTGTTAAGAATCTTGCAATGGTTTGTTCTTCGAGTTCCGAATTATCACACTTCATTGAAAAATCTTCAAATTCAGCAGCATACTCAGCCACAGGTTTGCTTCCTTTTTCTAGGTGATGGAACTTGAGAAACATATATTGGTGATAATGACTACGCAAAAATTTGTGTTTGAGTTCACGCTTCATTTTGTCCCGACGGCCTTCTCGTTCTCGTTGGCGCTTTAAGTTCTCCCACCATGGAATGCATGCTTTTTAAACTTGATAGCAACCAACTTAATCTTGTGATCATCTCAAATGTCTTTGAAATCAAAGGCATGTTCACCATGTGGAGCCATTCTATGGACAATGAATACCTCCTTTAATATATGGAATTTCAATTTTTATTCCACATTCTTTCTCATGGTATCGGGGATGATGACTTCATCGACCAATACATGATAATGATGATTCACCATCGGACTGGTAAAATGGATTAAATTCTTCTTCATCTTCAACATCTAATCGTTGTTCATTTGATTGATGGGATGAACCTTTTTCGCCTTCGTAACGTTCTAGACGTTGAAGTCTTTGAATTTCACGTTGCATATTAGCTATAACAGTGTCGTGAACATGATGTGGTTGATGATGACCCCCACGACATGTTCTTGGCGACATTTTAGCCTTTTTTTGCCTTTGTAACGTTCTTTTTTTTTTCGCCTTTGTAACGTTCTTTTTTTTCCTTTTTTCTTTTCTTTCCTTTCCTTTCCTTTTTTTTTTTCTTTATTTCCTTTCCGTTACTTCTTTTCTTCTTTTTTAACTAACACTAGGTACTCATAAAATATTCAATATAAGATGAACTAATTAGAAATTAGTGAACCAAGGAGTTTAGGACACCTACTAGACTATTAATGGACCTTAAAATAAAGACTCAGCTCGAATGGGTTTAGTAACATGTAATCTGGACCAAAAGCTGCTTCTTTTTTTTATGTGTCTATATATAATAAAGAAAATAAAGTATGAGGACAACAAGTATCAGACTTCTACTACTAATATTGGCTTCCTAGGAAAAAAAAAAAAAATGATAACGTCGAGAAATGAAAGTGGGTCAAGCAACTTTGCGTGTGAAAGAGGAAAAAAACAGAGGTAACTAGTAAAAAGATAAAGTGGAAGGTTGACACTTAACACTCTACTTTACACTTTGACAGTAGCATAGAGGAAAAGAAATAAAAAAAAAAACCAAAGACTCTAAGGATTCAGGAAGAACAATACATGGTGATTTCCAAGAGTTAGGACAAACATTACTACTAGCGAAGGTTAACAATGGGGAATTTCTTTTTTAAAACAGGCGGCAATTGTGAAGAGTAGGTCTGTAATGGAGGGTAGTTGGTTTTGGCAACACAACAAGCTCCCTATACAAGGTTCTACGGTAAGTGAAAACTTTGCTCTAATACCAAGTTGACACCGTCTAGGTACGGGTAGGATAGTATTGGCCTAAACACGACGCCGATCGGCTACTTCGACGGTACAACTCAACCATTTCTAAATACGGAAACACCACTAGAAATTAACAGAGAAGAAACCTTGGATACACAAACACCACCAAGGAGTAGGGAGATTACACTCAACCTAAACAACACTCAATATGTGTGATACTATTTCGATACAAAACAACTTACCTTCCATCGTTTACATCCATGGTTATTTATAGCCTTAGTTTTATTACTATTACAACTACATAATTAATGCGTAATCTGAATGGGAAGCACAAAGTAAGCATACTTGTGCTACGGGAAGCAATTTTCTACCATTGCAAACAAAGGGTGGCTATAGGGGGTGGCAATAGGGAGGTGCTATTTTGTCAAATGTGGTGTTCTTCTTTGTCATTAGTGGTCAACAAGTAGTGTTGCATCAAATTTGGAACAAAGGGTAATTCAACTATCAAAATTCGAAGAAATTACGAGCATGAATTACAACATATAAATAATGATCATTTGGCAAAATTTTGATTTTATGCATCTCATGATACGGGATCGGTCCAAAATCTAAATTCCGTGACACCGTCAAAATTGAGCTTTTTCAAGCCAGTATAAATACTGTATCAATATCAAATCAATCTAAAGGCTACTTGATGCCTACCACCAACTCTATCAAAGAAGAAAGACACAATGTACCATATTTACAATGGAAAGGCGACTCCTTGTCAGGAACAGCTGAAACCAAGACGCCATCCCTAAAGATGTACTTCAAATCGGATTCAGATTGGTTGTATGAAGAAAGATCGACTTCCTTAGAAAAATCCTTCCCTGAATGACATACACATTCCATGAGTTTTGCCAGTTCATTTGGGGTATTACGTATTTCTTGGGAATCAAGCTTTCTGGATCTCAGCCCTCCATTCTCAGAACTACTGCGTCCCTCAGTGACATACAGATTCCTGATTCTTGAACACAGACTTGATGATAGTGTGGAAACAAGATCATGGACATCTTCAACAGTGCAACAAGATGAAGATAGTTTCTGCTCCCGGGCAACTAATTTTTTCACCAATTGATGAAGACTATAAATGCATCCCATGCAGCAACTGTAACAGCATATGACTTTAGACTCTGATGACATATCAAAGCTCACAGAAGTTCTAGAATCTTGCCGGTGAAGATCACTTGTACACTTTCCAGCTTCAGCAGAAATCTCATTTTCATCCAAAGATTCAGGAATAGTTTGATTGCATAAATCACTGGATACATGGAACTGAGTATTTCCGAGTTCTCCTGAATTACAACTTCCAGCTGTCTGATCGCCAAGGTATGCTGTACAAGCCAATTGACGAGATGCTTCTGTAGACTGCATATGTCCAACAGTTACAGTAATATCCTCGAGATGTTTCAACTCTGACGCACATGAAATTTTACTACATGATTGGTCAATAACAGGATCCACAAGGTGCATACGAGACACAGGATTACTCCTTAAAAGCATTTCATTGGGAGAGTCTTTCTCTTGATTTCCAACCTCTCCCGAAGAACAAATACTCGAGGCAACTTCATTTGTAGCCACAGCTTTTTGTGGAGACTCTTCATTAAAGTTCACAGCCTCCATCAGATTGTTACTACCAATATCTATAGTTTTCATGTTCAAAACAGTAGGTTGAGAACTTTCAGCAATTGTTTCCTGCAGCACTTCTTCAAGTTCTGGCTGTTCAAACCCACTACGTTGGATAATTGGCTGTTTTTCGACTTCCAGTGCATTAGCACCCAGTGTGTTTAAATTAGCAGGACTTCCAGCACTTGATCCCTGCAGACCATCTTTTGCAAGTCCTGGCTCCAAAGTTGGCTCTTCTCCACCCTGCATATGCTTAGCATCTGGCTCTAGACTGCAATTAAGCATATCTTATTTCCGTCAGACAAATCAGGTAGATCAAGAGAATTTATTAGCACAAGAATGAAACCGTACCTTCTTAAAGAGTATGACCAGTTGTTAACCATGTCCTCTAGGTAAGCAATTTGAGATAAAATACGGATATACTGGTATCGGTCTTTTCCTGCCTGAATCCTAGCAGCTATCTGTCCAATGAGGAGCTCCAGCACCTTCCTGACCTCGAGAGCAACTTCCATTGGTGATGTATATATTCCCCGATATGCAGATAAGCCCACAGCAACTAGGCCTCTAACCAATGTAAACTGGTCTTTCCCTTTATTGTTGTTAGTACTGCAGGCAACTGTGTCCCTCGACATCGACTTGCAAGGGCGCACAATGCAAGAATTGAAAGGCCATCCTTTCCAAGTTCCACGGATGTCAGAGTTTGGACCCTCGCTCAACTTGGAAGTGATCCAGCAGAGTTCAGCAAAATGGGGGTACTTCAGAATTTGGTAGCCAAAGGCAGTGATAGCTGATATCAAGGATGATTTTCCTTTGACATTTCTTGGGCCAGACGGAACAGGTAATTTTGCAACAGAGCTTCCTACTGGTTCTTGTTTTTCCCTAGGTTCCTCCACTGATTTGAGATCACTCCTTTGACTTTTATCTTCATGATGAGCTTTACAGGTGATCTTCGGTTCCGGAAAACAATGATTCTCAATGTGAGCAAGTTGCACAAATTGTTGAATCAGATCCCTCGTTAAGTCTGATGCAGACAAATGGATCAACTTATCTTGGTCAATCTCCCCTTCCACCTCCACAACAAATCGCGGAGTTCCATATTCTGAAAGAATTGAGCCTTCAGGTGTTGAAAGCTCACTGCCGAAGAACTGGCGCAGTTCCTGAGGAAGGGCTGAGATTGGAAGCTCTGAAGTCGCCTAATCATATAGCAAATAAGCAATAAAATTAAGGGATAAGAACCTTCATGCCAATTGCTCATTATAAACATGATTTATATTGCAGACACAATAAATTAAAAATGACATGGGAAATAATCACCAAGACCTGCAGCTCCTTTTTACTTCTTTATCTAAAAGGAAAATGTCAATACAAGGACTTTTATGAGAGTAATGGATATACTATGACCTCTAGATTTCACAAGAGTAAGCGAGTTGGACAACAGATGCTAATGAGAATGACATATCACATATCTTTCCTTTTTGTCTTCCTTTAACGTATCACTCCCAAAATCACAATTTGAGAAATTATTATATTAAAGAGAATGTTCCACTCGCAACTAAAAAAAGCCATGTATATAATGTAAGAAAATCTAGCCAAGACCAGCCCGAAAAAAGACAAAAAAAGAACAGAGATAAGCAAGAGAATATATATATATATATATATATATATATATATATATATATATATATATATATAGAGAGAGAGAGAGAGAGAGAGAGAGAGGGAGAAACAGCTGAAGATAAAAGTGTTAGTATACAACCCAGCATATTGGAAATATGTCATGCAGACAACGTGTCAAGCGAGGAAAGTAAACAAATTCTTCAATGAAATAACGAATGATAAAAGGCAGGGAAGGCTAGTAAAGACCAGCAATGTCTACACTTCACAGACCCCTCCCCCGGCTATGTGTTCTTTCTTCCTTCTTCATGATTTAACCTTATAAAAAAGGTGAAGGAAAACAAACTGTGTCAGCAATCAATAATAAAAAAACAAGTTCCCAGACACCAATTCCTTCATGGATGAGGCAACTAAGAACGATAAACAGATAACAGAAAGCTTGATAGAAGACAAGACATGATGCAAGCAACATCGACAACCAAGAATCGGTTGATCTCGTATTAACAAGAAAATATCACAAACTTGCACGTAACACAAGAAAACCCAGAATAACAGTAGACTTGCACATTTATTTCCTGAGAGAAGGAAGAAAGGACAAGAGAGAGAAGGGAGAGAAAAATCACCAGTATGATCAAGGATGAGGAAACGCGTATGCATTCCACCTGTTCCATGAAAGATCTCCATATATGGGAAGCACTGCAAATCTCATCTTGGTAATCTGTTACTTGCATCGATTCAGATCTACTTGACATGGGACTACTCTTCTCAAGATCATTTGGGGAAGATGTTGATGAAGATTCCTTGGATGGCTGATGATATGATGAGACCTCAGCATCTTCCTGGGCACTAGGGTATGACTGTAAGGCCCACAGATCAATTCTAGGCATGAATAGTGTACACAGCTTCACACTGGCACATTTCACTGCGATAAAGACCGATAATGAGAAGCAACTCAAATGTGCTTTTAACATTCAGTCCTATAGGCAGAACTATAAGGCTATATAAGTAATCAACAACTTATGTCTGCCTTGCAGCTAACAGAAAATTTTCTTAGCAGATGAGGGTAGGGTGACAGTAAAAAAACCCACAGAGTATCCCAGAGCTTCTGCATATTATAGCCAATGATTCAATATCACTACTTTTCTTCTCAAGTTTGTGCAAAAGATAGTAACTTTCATACACAGCATATGATGTAAGTTCAAGGAAATATCATGAATTGAAGGCGTTATAATGTTAGTCCTCGATTAACAACCAAACATTCAGTTCATGATTCCATTTTTCATGTCTCTATCCTAAGCCAAGGGACAGGCACAATTGCATACCTCATTTCCTACCCCCACTCCCCAAAATTCGGAAGGACTTAAAAAAACAACATCCAGTTTCCCTTTCTTGCCTTCTCTTGGCCATTCTATGACAAGTCAAAGCAACAAATCCAGTAATCATCACCGATTATTATCTTAAAACATGAGAGGATCTTCAGACAAGCAGAAGCATTCAATTTTTACCCTTTAGAATAGAATGACTTGGAAAAACTGAAGCATGACATACTTAAAATATGTGAAATGCCTTGTTCTAAGTCGCCATGCCCCTCTTGCGAAATTGTAGCCAAATCAATCTTCTGCATTTCAATACTACCCACAAAACAATGAAGAAGGCAAGAAACGATATGCTTCTGGCCAGATTTTGGATCTCCTGAAATCAATATCCTATATCCCATTTTCTTTGATGGTGCATAGCATAAATTTCTAAGCGAACCGGAAGGATTGACATCAAGATCACATGGATGACATCCACCATTGTCAATGGGAGCATCATTTGACAGATCACAACCAGCGGAAGAAGCATCGCCATCTACGATTCCAGCAATACGAAGACTTCTCACTATCTCTTTTCTAGTGTCTGGATCTTGCACCAAATCTTGTGCATGGCACCACCATTTATCAGCCCACATACCCTTTAACTCCATACGAGAAACAACAATCCTTTTAATGGCTGCGCCCGCATTATTGAGACAATGAGGTAGCCAGAGACGGTCATCAAGATACAGAGATATCATCAAGCTGAAAAGAGGCTGAAGCAGGAAAGGAATAAGATGTATGTGAAGGGGAAAGCCAACAACTTCATTTGCAGCCATTCCTGCCTCTCTAAGTGAACATGGGGGAGGAGCAAGGGAAAGAGCTTCCAACCAGTCCCTCTCTTCCACCACAAAAGAAGGAAGCTGTGGACGTCTTCCCTGCTCAGGAGTATCTCCAGCAAAAGAAAGAATTTGGTGCCAGGAGCAATTTCGTTTCAACGCAATAACAGCTGCTTGAGCACAAAGAGCCTGTAGATCTGCACCTGCAAAGCCCACGGTTTTAGCAGAAACCCATTCAAGTAAAGTACCAGATACTGGCTTAGGCCACTTTCTTGTATGAAGCGCCAAAATAGCAGCTCTATCCTTCATCGAAGGTAGTGGAAAATAAACCTCTCTATCAAACCTGCCAGGCCGTCTCAGAGCTGGATCAACAGCATCCGGACGATTTGTAGCACCTATAACAATAACAGACCCTCGAGACTTTAAACCATCCATTAAGGCCAGTAAGGTGGATACCACTGAACTATGTGTCTGGTCTTGCTGCCTCGTACGAACAGGTGCCAACCCATCAATTTCATCAAAGAAAATAATTGAAGGCTGCGACTTCTCTGCAACCTGGAAGAGAAGTCTCAGCTGGCGCTCAGCATCTCCAACATATTTTCCCAAACAATCCGCACCTTTTCGGGCAAAATAAGCAATGCGCTTATCCCCACGAGCACAGGACCCAATCAGTGCTCGCACAACTAGAGTCTTGCCTGTTCCGGGATAACCATGTAATAGAACGCCTCTAGGTGGTGTAATTCCCATGTTCTCAAAAAATTCTGGATAAAGAAGCGGTAAGATGACAACCTCTTTCATGCATTGGATGACATTTTGAAGTCCTGCAACAGAGTCCCAACCTTCAAAAGGATCGTCGTCTCCAGAATGTGGGCCCCCAATATAGACAGGAGCAATTCTCAACAAATCACGCTGAAGCCTTTTTGTTTCACGTCTCAAAAACTCTTCATCCTCACCACACTTCTCCAACCACTTTTCTTCTGCCTCAAGATCTTTTCGTGAAGCATCATTTGATAGTTTTCTCACTTCCAACTTCATCTTTTTGGCCTTAAGTTTCTTTATATGTTGTGCATATTGATGTCCTTGAGGTTGGAAGAGATACCGATGATCAGCACAGGCTATAAGAAATTTACGGTGATCAAAAATGCAGCCACTTGCTCGTGCACAAGGCTGCCGAAAGAAAACTAATCAGCAAAACAAACAATAGATTACAGGAAATTTAAACCTTCCAACTGCAAAAGCATACGAGACAATGTGAACAGAAAGCACACATGACATATGCATAAATAGACAGACAGATAAATGACGACAACCAGTCGGAATTTAGAAAAGAATTTTGGGGACGAAGAGACTTAGATAAATGGGATATCAGCAACATTCAAAAGACTACTTACCAAATGATAAGTTCTCGGACACCGGTCCACACGACACCCAAGAGTTGCCCCAGGCCTCCCACAGCGGGTACATTTCAATGTCCTTCCTCTGCAAAGTGCTGCTTTGATATTTCTTAAACACCCTAAGCCAGCAAAATAAACCTACACACATTAATCAACAAAGAAAAGATTTTGAATGAGAAAAAAGTTGAATGAACAGTATATATCAGAATTCTTAGAACTCCAAAAAAAAGAGTAGCTGGCTGTCAGAGCAGAAATAAATATGAACTAATGTTAACAGCCACGCAGCTTGGAGATGTCAGGAAGCCAGATTTTTGGCATTTCTAAAAGTCACTAGTAAAACCACAAACAACGTGTAATATATGTTTCTGCACTGCCTTAGACGTTTCTGACGAGCTCTGCGCGAGAAAGAGTTATAAAGCAGTAAAATGAAATGCGATTGAAACGGAAGGAACTAGGATATTAGGGATGAAGAGGCTACAAGTTTCAAGCACGCATCTCCCCCCAAAATTATTTTCAAGAAAAGAATTTGTACTAATACTAGCAAGTGAGGGAGAAAAACTCATTTGCTCAGTGTTTTTATTATTGAATTTCTTTCCCCCCAGACAGATGTACTCCCTCCGTCCCTTGTTGTTTTCCCCAATTTCCCTTTTTGGATGTCCTTGAAAGATTTCTCCATACTATAAATGAATGTAAGGGTCCACCACTTTACTCTCACATTCACTACATATGGTCCCACCACTTTGGTCTCTTATCATCTCGACCCAACCAAAAATTGAGAAGTGAACGTACTCCCAATGAAGCAAACAAAAAGGGACATAGGGAGTATTGGATTTTCTTTCTTGTTTCCTTCCCCGTGTTTCCCATTCTTGTTCCCTTTCCATTTCCGATGCCCTTGTGTGAACCCCTTGTTTCACATATTTTAGCAGAAAAGGAAAAAGGGATTCTTAACTCCCACGATTCACTTATTCCAATATTCCAGATTTTATCATCATCATATTGAAAAACTATCTAAAACCCAGAAGACTTTATAAACTTTATAAAATTATACTAACAGAAAAGTTTGGTATTTTTAAGGAATCAAGCACAACTGGAAGTCACCTCATAAATTTTAATTCCAGGCAAACATTCAGGAGATATCCCATTAAGGAAAAGCAGCAAGCAATATACCAAAAATTCTGAGGGGAGATCCACTCTGACAAGGCGGTTCTACCCTATTTTCTAGTTACTCTTTGCTGGTGACGAGAATTTGAGAGACAGAATCAACATCATGCTCCAAAGGCCTATGCAATTGTAGCAAAATTGGATCATTTTGAGCCGTTTCATGCTATTTTTGAGCTGTTATTATTCTATGGTAGTATGGTTTAAGGCAGCTTGTTCTTGATCGTTCATGGCTTAGTTCTAGGTTGGTTTTACTGGTTGTATGGATATGTTGATGTGTGGATGGTAGGTAGTAAGGTGACAAAAGCATGAGATACATTATAGGAAAAATTGTCTACAATAAGTTAACCTTTCAGCGATCTTCCCAAATTAAGTCAACTTTTGGATTATCCCTGAATAAGTCTAACTTTTATACCCATTAATTTTTAACAAGTCAAATGACTGGTGACCGGTTTCATAGGTAAAGATCTTACTTTTTTCCATTTTTGTTTCAATTTCTATATTTTCCTTTTTTTTTCTATTTACTTTTATTTTTTGTAAATTTCCAATTGTGCTCCATTTTTTTCTTTTTCTCCCTTCTACGGTTCTACCGCACCACTGCCAGCTCCTTCACCCCTCTCTTACAAAGACTCTCTTACTCCCTCCTCTACGCCACCACCCAACACCTCAACCCCACCAAAATCCCAGCACCATCCAATCAACACTCTCTCCAACCCCACCACTCTGACCCCAACAGCTCCTACCTAATACCACCACCACCTCAACAACACCATCCAATAGTCCTGACCCCAACACTCTCTCTCCCCACCACCACGACGCCATCCATCCAACAACACCCACCTGCACCCAACATCACCTACTTTTGGGTTAGAATTTAGCAGCAACCACCACCCCAATCGCAGCAAATAGAGCGGCCAAAACGAGATGGTGCTAATTGATGATCATCGATCGATGATGATGCGCGAACACCCACAATGAACATTGATTGATGATCGTTGATCGATTATGACCATTGTTTAAGATGGTGTTGATTTGATGATGAGGATGATTGATGATGCTAATTCGTGATGATGATGATGCGTGATGTTTGATGAGAAGCAAAGAGAAAGAGAAAGGAGTAGTGTGGACTAAAGAGGGAGGAGGGAGGAGGGAGGAGAGAGGAGAGAGATGCAGGGGGAGGGGGAAATGATTAAAATACAAAAATAAAACATTTCATGTAACTTTACCTACTGTTGTAGGTAAAAAATGGAGCTCACCTAGTAAAAGTTAATGTGGGTGCAAACTTGACTTATTCAGGGATAATCAAAAAGTTGACTTAATTTAGGAAGATCGCGAAAAGGTTAACTTATTGGTGACAATTTTTCCTACATTATATTTGTATATGAGAATTACGTGGGATGACTTCTAAAAGAAATTGCTAGTTTTTCCAGCAATGTGCGTAATCCACAGCAAGCGCCCAGAAGGTTTTGTTATTTTAATATACTTAGGATGAAGTAATACAAGTTGGATAAGGCTTGGAGACGTCTCAAAGGTTTTAATTGCGACCAAAGTTTTTGGCTTACACGCCAAATCTAAAAGTTTCGAAGATTCTTTTGTCACTTTAGGACTCTTGCCCAATGTTTATGGGACGTGTGACTCATGTCAATTTCACCAAAGCATAACTACAGGTATTACGAGTTGGATTAGGCTTCATTTTACAAGGATTATTTGCTGAAATATACAGAATTTTGCTAACCTATTCAAAAGGATCTAAGATGTGATTAATTTACGTACGAATTGAGATTAATAGAATTCCTGAGTTTTGTGATAAAATGTGGGAATTTTGAATCGGTTTTACTAAAACCAATTTAAACATATTATGACTTATCTTATTGTGACTTGACGTAGTAGCACTTATCTAAACTTATGTTTTCTCTGAGACTCGAGAGCCATACTTCAAACGAATACTGTTACAAGTCTACAACATACTATTATCCCAATGCTTTTCAAGAGACTCCCAATAATTGGTTAATGGTGTAAGCTTTTCACCTTATGATTGCTCTAAACCTACCTTTGATTAGAAATGGACAACTGACATGCTTCTTCACAGTAAAATACTCCCTCTGTATTCTTTTACCTTTCTCACTTGGAAAATCTTGACACTATTCAAACTTAGAAAGAATCTTCTTAATTTTTCTCAATATATAAGGAAAAATATAGTCATGTGGGGTCTTGTTTGATTCGTCACAATGAGTACTTTATTAATTATCAATCATTATAATTTTAACTAATATGTAATGAAAGATATTTAAAGTCGAATAAGTGCATTGGCAAACGAGCACGGTTAAGGTAGGAAATATAAAAAAAATACATAGGGAGTAGAGTTAGAGAAACTATTACATTTAATTAAGTGCAATGCAATTTCGATAAATTTCACTATAGCGACTCTTTGAACGAGATCATTCACTCATACTCCCGTCTCCAAGTAGGATCACCACATCATCTAACTCGTACAAGGTGCTCAAACAATAAAAAAAAAAAAAAAACTAAAGCATCAAGGGATAAAAGACGTTGTGTGTTCCCTTATAAACTCAACCATTAGTCACATACTCTCACTTCACTTTGCATTAATAGCTACCCACTGTGTCTCGCCAAAGCAAGGTCTCAGAGAGACATATCAGTTTTTTTTGTTTGAACTGGATATCAAACAGCCTTTTTTCATTTCTCGTTAAAGAGACAGGGGATCAGCAAATTCTAACAGGACTTCATCCTCATTTGCACATATACTGTAAGAATTTGAAGTATGCATCCATGCAAATAGGCAAAAGGAAAGATAAGAATCAGTATAGACAAGAGAGTTTATTATTATTTAAATAGCATTGAAAAAGAAATTTTGATTTATAATTTTTTTTTTTGGGGGGAGGGGGGGAGACGGGATAGTACAGTGCTACTTTGCTTTGAAACTTAGTATGAATTAAGCAGGTGAACAATCTTCAACATAAGTTGTATAATGCACTTATACAAAAGGGGTAAAACCAAGGCAATGAACACTTAATACACCACAAAAACAAAACAAAACAAAAAGTGATAAGCACTGAAATCCACATAAGTTGATATATTATGCCTAGATATGTACTTTAGACACGTATTAATAGCATTGTCATGTGGAATAGAAGAAGGCTTTATGAGCAATCAGGATATGAAGAATGCAACTCACCTCTGGACTCCATACAGCACAATGCTGATGAACCCAAATTCCAGCAATTCCATATCGGTCATTTATGGGGCCCAAGAGTCTTCCGAGCCAGCCAGGTTCATCACCAAATCCATCCCATGGATCATAATTGCAATCCTCAGAAGCAGATGAGCCACTGTACGCCTCCTGGTCACTCCCAGCTGAATCATTAGCCATTATCTTTGGAGGCTTTCCATCAGTCCCTCCCCCACACAAACCACAGCGTCTGCCCTTCTCTACACGTGATCTAGGAATCCCACCAGCAGCGACATTGCAGTTTCCCGGATTTGCACCATTCTCAACCGCTGCACGGTTTTCCTTGGCTTCTGCAACAACCTCCTCATGCATGACATCACATCCCACATCCTTAGCTAAATCAGAAGGCACTGCAGTAGCCTCTGCTGCTTGTCTTTGATTTTCTGCATCCTCTACTAGAATCGATGAATCCAGTGGTTCATGATTCTGCTCATGGTCTTCCACATTGGCAATCCTATTCAGTTTTTCCTCAGGACTCTCTTTGACTAAAAGTTGAACAGGACTATCATCCACAATCTCCTCATTTCCAACAATTCTTCCACTTGTTGAGAGAATACAATCACCATCACTATCTTTTCCAGAGGCATCAACCCCATTTTCCAAGCTGTCATCAACTGAATGATCTTCATGCAACTCATCCTCACCATCAACCAAACCCCTAGCACTATCAGGCTCAGTAGACTTTGTTACCCTTAAGCTATTACTGTTCAAGCACGCCCTTTTTTCCTTGGGATCACCCTTTACAGAACTAATTCCCTCCTCATCATCCCAAACGAGCTTCCTTTTCCCACGTGGCTGATTCAGACTCACATTCTTACCCCTCAACCTCAACTTCGACCTCCAAGCTCCCAGTTCCTCCTCCGAGTCAGCAGAACTCGAAGGAGTCTCATCCTTCACTTTACCTTTCCCTCTCGACTTCTTCACCGAAACCCCACCAACTTTCTCCCCTAACTTTCCAACTTTCCTCCTCTTCCTCGGAGGGGGCGGCGATGAATCGAGAATCACCGGCACCCTCCTCGCCCTCGAGCTTCGACGAACCTCACTGTCATCTCCCAAATGTCCTCCTCCACTAGTACCCTCATTTGACACCCTACGATTCCGAGTATATTCATCCTCACAAATTGCATCAAGTTTTTTGTGCTTCTTTCGTGTTCTTACACCCAACCGGATTCCATTCCCGCCCTTATTAGGCGAAATGGACGCCGATTGAGATTTTCGCATGACAAAATACTTATAAAACAGAGCAAACCCACCTATTTTCGGAAATTTTATCTAGTAAACACACAGAAATAAACTTCGATCATAATACATCCATATTCTTTAATCCAAGCTTCAAATTACAACATACAAAAAGTATAAACACAGAAAAACACTAACCTTTTCCCTGATAAATCCAATTTGATCGCCCGAAACAATGCGAGTGAAGTGACTTTAAACCCTAGAAAATCTAGGTCAAATTTCTTCCGATAATGTGGTAAAAATTCAGCTAATACGAACAAAACATTGCATTTTCAAGAATTTTTTTGGGGATTTTATAAGAAGCGCGAACTATTTACACTCTTTCTCTCTCCTCTCTGTTCTCCATTTCACAGAATTCATTGGTGCGGTTATTTACTAGAACGAACTAGGGCAGAGAGAAAGAAGGAGCGTTCATATTTGTTACTAAATGTATATTATATAGTTTCACGCGCTTAATTTTTGAAGAATGTAACGCGCTACTATATTTTTTATTTGTCCAAGATGCTTGGAAAATTGCGTTGGGTTTTTAAACTTTACTTTTTGGGTTTTCAAGTAATATAGGCACACGTGGTAGATGAGAGTGGGGAATTTGATTTTAGAGGAATTTGGGAATTGAGATGATATGTTGTTATTTTCTTCAATGCTTTATATTTTCCCACCAAACCCTTTTAGCGCCAAATGTAGGACTAGCTTTAAATAGAATAAGGGGTGTCTTTTGGTAAAGATTCTAAGCTTTGAAGAGCAAGTAGAGCTGTAGAGGGAAGGTTGGGAAACACTTGGTTTCCATTTGGGCTATGTTAGTACCAATTTGGCATTAAAATTGTATAATTTTAATGCCAATTGTATTGATACTAAAAAGGGTTTAGTTGATACTAAAAAGTGTTTAATTTGTAATTCATTAAGTATGAATCATACATTTAGAATTGCTAAGATATACTTGCAAATGGGTATTAATCATGTCTGGTGAGACTCCACCAGTTAGATGCCTATCACAGCTGTAAAAGGTGAGTTACGTTTCTAAAAGGAGGTCATTTAAAATGAAAGGATTCAACTATTTGTGAAAAGGTATTTAATCTATTCCAACAAACTCCACAACAAATAAAATGAAATAAATCGAATGAACAAAGTTAAATTTATACATTTTGTGTATGCACGTATACATACACACACGTATGCACTATGTGAAAGAACTTTGTTTAAATTGTGTTGTTTATGGTCTAGTATTAAAAGGGGTTTTCATGATTACATGAGTACGTGAAGATATTGTTAGTAAACCTTATAACCAATATATAATCTATTTCGGCTAAATAATAACCATTTTTTTTCCTTATAAGGTCAATCTTCCAAAATGATTACATCTAATATATATATATATATATATAAAGATATATATATATATATACATATATATACATATATATATATAATAATATATATATTTTTTTATATATATTAAAAAATATATAAAAGAATCACAATGAATTACTATCCAACTGTTCTCACGTTCTCATATAAGAGTTGTTCTCATATGAATCTTCTTCTAATTATAAATATATCGTCTTTTGCTTAAAAGAGAACAACTAGCTTATACAACCGGTGAACTTTTTTGGTTTTTTTTAAGTATATTTCGCAATGCATGAAAACTATAATTTCATCTTTTGAAACATATATATTATATGCTCCCATGTATGTAAATGTAATTGGGAAGTCGTTGTTGTCATATACTTTTTTTAGAAGTAGCTATAATATAATATCTCGTATTATTAAAATTCATAAAAAATTATTATAAATGGTATAATTAATTAATCAAATAATTGGTAAAGGATGTTCAAGAACTCTGAAAGAATGTTGGAGGAATACTTAAATGGTAAATTATAATAAATTTACGAGCATTAAAAATTATTACAAGTTAACTTATCAGGAGAAATAGTTTCCATTTTTATGTAAATGGACCCTTTGTAATTGTGTTCCCCAACCAATGGGCTACCCATAATTTTTCTCTCTTCACCTTATTCGTCCACATCACTTTCCACTATCTTTTCCATTTACATACCCTTCCCATTTCCCAATTAATCTCATACATAAATTCATGGGTTCCACATTTACCTTCTCTCTCTTACTTTCCCATGCCCCGCCAATATTAATTAGATAATTAGATTCTTCACATTTTTTGTAGAGAATGTTTATTGAATCGAATATGGTTATTATGTTAATTAATTTCCCTTGTAATTAATCGAATTAATTCGCTAATTGCAATTACGTTCACAAAATCGTTACTTTTAATTACAATAACTAATTTTTAGGCTCATGGTACGCTCTGAGTAATGACTTTTTCATTTTATTAATATTTTACTTTACAATGATAACACTAAATTTGACTTAGTTTACGGGTTAAGACTTTTAATACTTCCTCCGTTCTGAAATAGATGAAACACTTCTCTCTTTTATGTGAGAGCTTTTTGAGAGAAGTGTTTCACTTATTTCAGAACGGAAGAAGTATATGAGCTTGAAGTTACGAGATCAAATCTTATACAATGCATTTTTTATTTTTTTATTGTATGTGAATTAAATGGATTACAAAAATCCTAATGGATAGCGTCATGTGGCACCGTTCTTAGTTTAGGAATGTCTTTTAATATATTAGTATAGATATTATCGATAATTGTTAATTATGCTAATTTAATCAAGAATCTTAATTAGGAAATTTTTGAAGTGTGAAAAATAGGCCAAGATTAGTTTCTATTTATAGAGGATAAAAAATATGGTCAATGGTATAATTTTTTCAATTAATTAAATTATAAAAGTTAATTAATTTTTTTTGTAAACAGTAATATTGTCGTTGATGACATAAATTCAGCCAAAAATCTAGTTGAAACAGTCTACAAGGCGCGCTGAGATTGAGTGTTTAACTGACACACGTCAATCAAAAGTAAAAAAAGAAAATTGAAAAGCTGGTGGGTCGCCATTTGCTTGGATTCTGAAATGGAAACATATCCTTTGCTAAGAGATTCCATTATATGAGGTACTTCCAACAATCACGGGTTCCCCAATTTAAAGGAGAGAGAGAGTGAAATGGGAAACCTATTTCTAACCATTGTGGATGTTCAAAACACCTAAACACATTTATTTACAATGTCATGCTATTGCATCGGTATTGTCACATGCAAAATAATTGACTGACTATATTTCTTTTTTCCAACTTATAATACCATATTTAATTTGTACCTCCATAATAGACCTTTGTGTTATTGTGCCTTTGTTGATAAAAGTTGATTTCCTTTTATGGACCATTTGAAAAAAAAATGCAACTTTGTCATTAACCAATTCAATATCTTGCAGGTCGTGTTTACTGTTTCACACTTTTTTCCTCTTTAAAGAATGAAGTTCATGTGTTGCTTCGTACCAAGCCTACAACAAATATTAAAAAGAAAAACATCCATTTTTCATGGTCTCTAGGATTGTTGTATGACTTGTATTCCTAGAAGGATCATCATTTGTCAAACTCAACTTTGATGGATTATATTTACCAACATGCCGCAACTAGATTTATAATTTAGGATGAACATGGATCATTTCTAGAAAGACAACATATAGTTTGCAATCTAAAAGAACATGAATGGCAAAAGTTACATTTTTGCATCACATGTGCTCTCCATCAAGGCTTTACTCGTATTCAAACAATGGATAATCTTGCTATTAATTTGATCATCGACAACTTTTGCCCAACTTGGAAAATTGAGACTTTGTCGTGAAATACATCTACTCTCTTAATTTGAGTCCTCCTCGACTCACGTTTATCGAGACTTTAATAAAGCAACAGATTGAATTGCTATTGCAGGACATCTTCTTAGGTCGTCTATGGCCGTAAGTTGTGATCCTTCTTCTCAATTTTCTACTATTGTACAAAATAGTATTAGGTATAAGGGTCACCTAATTTCTATTTTCATTACCTCAAGGGGAAAAAATCAATTACAAATGGGTAAAGTGTGCATCTCTCCTGATTTAAACTAAAAGCTTCAAATCTTCCCCCTTCAGTAATTGTTATCTCCATGTCTTCATGCTTTAAAAAACAGAAGCAACTGTAGCTGTTTACAGAGAGAGGGACATCATTTCTTGAACCTGATATTCACCTATAGAGAGAGGGACACCAACTACGATGTTTAGATAGGTAACATGGAAGATGCAACAATGTACAAAAATAATATCGAAAACCAATGTCAGTGTATAACTAAAGTATATACCTAAGGAGTTATAGAATGATACCTAATGCGATTTTTGAAAAGAAATTCAACACTTCCGGGACTTCCAGGGTTCCTTCTGGCAGTAATCTGTATTGATGCGCCATCTGCTAGCATCCGTTGTACCACCCTTGCTATGTTCTTTGTGTCATCGATCCCTAGGTGATGACTTCCCAATAACGAAATTTTAAGTTCATTTAACATAGTCCTCATTCCTGTGGCCTGGCATAATGAATAAGCAAGTCATGCTGATATGAAATCAGAGAAGATAGATTCAGCAAAGGCATGAATCCTGACTAAAGGAAAAAATCATGGGTCAAAACCTTTTACCAAATTGCACAAGTGAATGAAGCAATTATAAACTGCTGAAAATATGCTTATATAAAAGGACACTTCGAATTGCTGATCGATAAGGCATACATGATAAAAGTTGGCACTAAACTCCTACGCCCAGACTCCCATTTTCAGGATCAGTCAAGCTAGTGAACACCAAACATATAGCTACTGCCAGGAACTTACCTTTCTATTATAGAAGTTCAAGTAAATATCCTTCAAATTAATCCACTCCATAAAATAAGGGGGGATCTCCATGCCACAAACTTGACACTGCTGAGGAATTTTTGTTTTGATGTCCCAATTGCCACTAGAACAGTAAAAGGAATGTCAGTTTAAACCACAGCCTAAGTACTTTATTTCCAATGCACAATGATTTGAGAATCAGGAAGTTTCAGGAACAGAACAGAGGAGAATCATGCAATTCTTGTGGATGATGCTGCAAATTAGCTTAATGCAGAAGGAATTACATGCTTAGATATGATGGACCATTATGATAGCTTTTTGTAGTCAAAAATTAATTGCACAGCTCTATAAGTACAAAATTATCAATTACAGCTTTGTAAAGATTGCATAACTTACACAGACATAAAATCCCCAGAAGCTCATAACAGTTTTGTGAGGAAAAAGAATAATCATAACTTCCATCCGAGAATTATGTCCTTTTTTTGTAGTTACTTTCAACAAATAGATAGAGCATTCCATTTTAACTTCTTGTCATCCGCTTCACAAGAGATTGCTCAAGATCACCCGTTTTGGAGTGGTAAAATTTGTCTTGTGATACACAGTAATAATAAATTCACCTTGATGGACAAAAGAATCAAAGGTATGGTTTGTGAAGGTTGGTAGTCAGAAAGATGAATCGTACAAGTAGTTTATGGAGATGAATGTTACAGGGATAGATATACTTCACTACTCAGCTTTTCTGAAGGAAAAGCCACCAAGAATATAACTATATAAGATAAAGAGCATACAAGCTAGCCAGTCTGTTTTAAAGAAAGAATTCCACCCACAAAGCATGAAATTTTTGGAAAGGAAACTGAAAGGAACAACCGTGAGTCGGTGACCCTCAAAGGTCCACCATTGCATTATATAACTATAAACTCAATATTTGCATGTACATTCAGACTCTTTTTACCCTTACTGCTACTCCAATTCCTGGAAATACAAAAACTTAAGACAACTAAAAACATAAACCTAAGGCAAAATTAGTTGTTCTTTACTTTCTTGAGACATAAGTCACGGGTTGGGCAACGCTTGGACTCCAAGCATGCATAAGTCCAAACAATAATAACGTTTGCAGTGTCATGCACTATCTTCCATGCACAAAAGAAATCCCTAAAGCATGATCGTGGACATCTAGCCTAGCTCTTTCATAATATTTCCTTTTATCTTCATCCTAACATGTGAACATGCTAAGACCCAGATTAATAGGCAAACAATTAGGTAAGAACAAGCAGCAAAATTAGCACAAAGGATAGATTGTATTAAGAAAAGCTCTCAAATACAATTCTTGCATTCGAGAGGCAAGGTCTCTCCCGTCACACAACAAACTTTCTCTCACTTAATTTCTGGATACCCCTTGCTGTGAGCTCAGCTCCTATTTATATACACAGCAGTACAAAATATCTAAGGCACCTGCCACCTCATAATTTTCCCTAACACAATCTGTGATAGCTAGAGTCAGGGAATAATTCCTCTAATCCTCTGCAGTATCGCCAGCTGTCCTGTGAGTGGTAATGACTCCTGTGCCCTTAGTAAGTTTCCCTCTCCTTCTAGAATAGGTGTGTATAATTGGGGGAATGGATCTGGTAGGGAACGTAGCAATACCCCCCTCCCAATCAAGCACCTTGTCCTCAAGGTGGAAGTCAGGGAAACGAGCAGTGAATAACTCGGCATCCTCCCATGTAGCTTCAAAAGTAGGTAGATTAACCCACTTAATAAGGACCTCAGTAGCTGCAGGATGGTGAGGTGGATGTCTGATGCCCAAGAGAGCCTCAGGTTGTGTGTCCATGACCAAATCAGGAGTGAGTTGAGTTGGAAGAGTAGGGGAGGCCTGAGCATTGCCCAAAGCCTTCTTGAGCTGAGAGACATGAAATACTGGGTGGAGTTTAGCATCAGGAGGAAGAAGGAGCTGATAAGCAACCTGGCCAATCTTCTTGATTACAGGAAAAGGCCCATAAAACCGTGGAGCAAGTTTCTCATTCCTTGTCTTGGCCAAAGAGTGATGTCTGTAAGGTTGAAGTTTCAAATAAACAAGTTCATCAGGTTCAAAATGAACCGCCCTTCTCTTCTTGCTGCTTCATACTGTTATGAGCCTTCAGTAAATGAAATTTTAATTCATCTAAGGTTGCATCTCTGTCCAGCAACTGATCTTCCAGGGATGAGACAGCAGTACTACCTTTTTCAAAACGAAATAATGGGGGAGGATCCCTTCCATAGACCACCTTGTATGGAGTGTAGTGAGTTGAGGCATGAGTTGAGGTATTGTACCAATACTCAGCCCAAGGTAACCAGGTAGCCCAACCCTTAGGCTTGCCATTACAGAAGCATCTGAGGTAGGCTTCAAGGGACTTGTTGACCACCTCAGTCTGGCCATCAGATTGAGGATGGTAAGCAGTGCTTCTATGCAAAAGTGTGCCCTGTAACTTGAATAATTCTTTCCAAAAAAGACTCATAAAAACCTTGTCTCTATCAGAGACGATGGTGGAGGGAAACCCATGCAATTTCACTATCTCCTTAATGAACACAGCAGCCACTGATGCAGCATTAAAGGGGTGTTTGAGACTGATAAAATGTCCATATTTGGACAGTCTATCCACCACAACTAAGATAGTGTCCCACCCTTGAGACTTGGGCAACCCCTCCACAAAATCCATAGAGATGTCCTCCCATATTTGTTGGGGAATAGGAAGAGGTTGGAGAAGGCCAGCTGGGCTTAATGTGGAGGTCTTGTATTGTTGACAGATTTGACAGTTCTTCACAAAGGTAGCCACATCTTTTTTTCATACCCCTCCAGTACCATTCTCCTGCTAGCCTCTGGTATGTTTTAAACACGCCAGAATGACCTCCCATGAGTGAGGAGTGATACTCTTCCAGTAGGGTAGCAGATAATGAGGAGTCCTTAGGAAGGACTATCCGCCCTTTATACTTCAACAATTGATGTTCTACTGTAAACCCTGGTAGGGGAGACCTACCAGCAGCAACCTCTGCTTTTAATTGTTGTAAGTCAGGGTCCTGGTGAATGGCTTGCGTGATCAACTCCAAATGGGGTGAATGGGAAGAAGTGAGAGCATTGCATTCCATATCAGGGGGTTGCCTCCTAGAAAGGACATCAGCTACCTTGTTGTGGCTGCCAGGTTTGTATTTGATGTCAAAATCAAATCCAAGTAATTTGCCGACCCATTTTTGATAGGCAGGTCCAATCTCCCTCTGATTAAGCAAGTGTCTAAGACTTTGCTGGTCAGAATGTATAGTGAAATGCCTTCCAAGTAAGAAGTGCTTCCATTTTTGCACCGAAAGAACCACAGCCATGAGCTTTTTCTCATAAATAGACTTGGCTCTACCCCTTTCACCTAATGTCTTGCTAAAATAAGCAATAGGATGGCCTTGTTGGAGCAGCACTGCCCCTAATCCAAACCCTGAGGCATCAGCTTCAATGACAAAGGGTAAGCTGAAATTTGGCATCTGCAATACAGGGGCGCTGGTGAGGGCTTGCTTCAACCTGTCAAAAGCCTTTGTTGCTACAGGGGTCCAACCATAAGAATCCTTCTTCAACTGGTCCGTGAGTGGCTGTGCAATGGAAGCATATCCTTGTACAAATCTTTTATAGTATCCTGTGAGGCCCAAAAACCCCCTAAGGTCTCTCAATGTAGAAGGAATTGGCCAATCCAACATGGCTTGGACCTTGGAAGGATCCATGGCCACCCCCTTTTTGGATATTATGTGCCCCAAATATGCCACCTCTCCTTTGCCAAAGTCACATTTTTTTAAGTTTGCGAAAAGGTGATTAGCGGCCAGCAATCCCAGAACAACATTCAAATGGTTCACATGTTGCTCCATACTTGCACTATAAACTAAGATGTCATCAAAAAAGACCAACACAAACTTCCTCAAATATGGCTTAAAGACCTCATTCATAAGGGCTTGAAAAGTTGCAGGGGCATTAGTGAGCCCAAACGGCATCACTAAAAATTCATAGTGTCCCTCATGAGTTCTAAATGCAGTTTTATGAACATCACTAGGCTTCATTTTAATTTGGTGATATCCCGATTTTAAATCTAATTTCGAAAAGATACAAGACCCATGTAACTCATCAAGTAATTCATCAATGATGGGAATGGGGTATTTATCGGGCACGGTCACATTGTTAAGAGCTCTATAATCAACACAAAACCTCCAAGAACCATCTTTCTTTTTCACAAGTAAAACGGGACTAGAGAAAGCACTATGGGAGGGTTGAATGATGCCTGCAGCTAGCATATCATGAATGAGTTGCTCAATTTCATCTTTTTGTGACTGAGGGTATCGATATGGTCTAACACTTACAGGATCAGTGCCATGTTTCAGGTTAATCGCATGTTCATGTCCTCTATTTGGGGGCAGACCAAGAGGCATGTTAAATACCTGATTGTAGCTGGACAATAGTGGCTGTAAGCACGCAGGAACATCTTCAAACGCCACGGGCTCAGGTGCTTTAGGTGCCAAATGGCTGAATTCCACTAAGTACCCTCTGCCTTCCTTCTTCAAAGTGCGAATCATGGCTCTTAATGACACGCCAGATCTGCTCAAAGCAGGATTGCCTTGCAAGGTGATGGTGTGACTGCCATCCTTGTATTGAAGTGTTTGTGTTTTCCAATTGGTCACCATAGTGCCCAACTTCTCAAGCCATTGTATCCCCAATATGATATCAGAATTACCCAGAGGCAGGGGTAAGTAATCTTCCACCACCAATGTGCCTTGGATGCTTAAGGGAACTTCCTTACACTCGCCTCTTCCATGGGCCTCAGCTCCAGTACCCAAAGACACACCAAAAGGCTGAGATGATGAGATAGGAATTTGCAAACGCTTCACAGTATCAAGAGAGATGAAATTGTTGGTGGCCCCTGGATCCACCATCACAACCACATTGTGCCCATGAATGGATCCCTCCATTTTCATTGTTCTTGGGCTGGAGATACCCATAACAGAATTTAAAGAGATCTCGGGTGGTGTAGGCTCTGAATGTGGGCTAATAGGTGGGCTCTCATGCGAATTATCAGCAAATGAGCCATACTCTACCTCATCTTCCTCATGGCCCAACAGAATACTTAGCTCTTTGTTTTTGCAACGGTGACCAGCAACTAGGGGTGATAATGAGCCTGACAAGCTCGCGAGCAGCTCGGGCTCGGCTTGGTCAAAGCTCGGCTCGTTGAAGCTCAGCTTGAGCTCGGGCTCGGCTCAAGACTTAAATGAGCCGAGCCGAGCTAGGCAAAGCTCGGCTCGTAAAGCTCGTGAACAGCTCGATTATTATTTTATACTAAAAAAATATTTTATATTAAAAAAATATTATATATTAAAAAATTATTTATATATATTAAAAATTATATTAAGTATTTCTTTTAAGATACTAACTAAAGTATATATTAGAAGAAAGATAAAAAGAAAAGGTAAAAGCAATTAAACGAGCTCACAAGCCACAATCGAGCTCACGAGCCGAGCATGAGCCTATCCGAGCTCATAATCCGAGCCTAAACGAGCTCACGAGCCGAGCCTAAACGAGCTCACGAGCCGAGCTCGAGCCGCAAATTCTAATCACGAGCTCGAGCCGAGCTCGGCTCCCCCATGCTCGGCGAGCTCATGAGCCGAGCCGAGCCCATGAAAAGTTAAACGAGCTCGAGCCGAGCCCAATGCTATTCGGGCTCGGCTCGCTCGATAAGCACCCCTACCAGCAACCCATTTATCATCACAACGAAAACATAACCCATTCGCACGCTTGAACTGAAGCTCTTTCTCGCTCAATCTTCTTATCTCTCCGAAAGGTTTGGGGACTGGTAGGGAGGATTTGGGTTTATTTTGGGAGGTGAAGCTGTTGGGTGAATTAATGGTGGCACTGGAATATTGTGAGTGTGCTGGAGTGTTAATTTGGGCTTATTGATAGGGAAAAACAGTGGGGTGATATGAGTAAGTGGGTTTGGCTAGAATTTGTAGCTGGGTTAAAGGAAGAAAATGGGCCCGACTTAGACTCCCACTTCTTTTTGGCTCGGTGGTTTAATTTTTCCTCAATTTGTACTGCCAGCTCCATGGCATGATCTAAGGATCTGGGCCCCATAACTCTCACTTCATTTTTAATTTCATCCTTAAGTTTGCTCACAAATTGGGCCTGGGCTATAGATTCCGGAATTCCTTCTAATGGGGCCAGAAGTTCTATGAATCTTCTCCTATATTCCACCACTCCCCCTTCTTGTTCATGACTCAACCACTGCTCCTGCAGTGACCCCAGTGCTGTCTCACGGAATCGCCGGAGCAGCATCCACTTCATCTCCGTCCACCGGAAAATCGGCCTTCTCCGATTCTCCCATAGATACCATAACAAGGCATCGCCATCCAACGAGACCACAGCAGCCTCGATTTTCTCTTCCTCAGTCAACCGGTAAAATTGGAAAAAACGTTCAGCCCTTATGATCCACCCGTCGGGGTTGACGCCGGAGAAGACGGGTAGATCTAATTTCTTGGCTCGCCAGTTACCACCTCCTCGGAAACCACCACCGTAGCCGTCTCCATCTTCGTCATCATAATCATTTCCATCACCTCGTGCTCTGTTTTCCCCTGCTCCAATAGGTACTCCACCTCTTCCGCCTTCGAACCCCCCCGCCACCACTTCTTTCCTGAGCCTTCGCTACCTCCACTCCGAGCTGTTGGGTAGCCTTCTCGAGGCTGGTGGCGATCTGGGCCGCCAACGACTCCTGCAAAGCCTCTACTGCTTTCTCCACTGCCGTCGCGACTTCCGTGGACAAGGAGGCTCGCAGGTCAGCAATACCTTGTTCGAGCTGATCAATTCGTTGACTGTTCGACAGCACCACCATTTTTTTTGGTCAGAATCTACTGCTCTGATACCACAATTGCTAAGACCCAGATTAATAGGCAGACAATTAGGCAAGAACAAGCAGCAAAATTAGCACAAAGGATAGATTGTATTAAGAAAAGCTCTCAAATACAATTCTTGCATTCGAGAGGCAAGGTCTCTCCCATCACACAACAAACTTTCTCTCACTTAATTTCGGATACCCTCACTTGTGAGCTCGGCTCCTATTTATATACACAAGAATGAAAATATCTAAGGCACCCGCCACCTCATAATTTTCCCTAACAGAATGCGTTATAGCTAGAGTCGTGGAATAATTCCTCTAATCCTCTGCAGTATCGCCAGCTGTCCTGTGAGTGGTAATGACTCCTGTGCCCTTAGTAAGTTTCCCTCTCCTTCTAGAATAGGTGTGTATAATTGGGGGAATGGATCTGGTAGGGAACGTAGCAGAACACTTATCAAGATAAAATTGCAATATCCTCAGGCCTTTCAGTAATAAAAACCTAAGCAAAAACTTCAGGAAAAAAGAGTAAACCTATGACACTTACACACTACCATGAAGAATTTGGCAATGTTGTTGATCTATTTCCATAATGAGTATTGTTTTACCCATGGGGGGTCTTTTACCCACTCCACCAAATAGGCCAAGAGTCTAATTTTTCGTCTTGTGTAAAGAAACAATGTAGTTTGAAAATAAATTTTTTCTATCCCCTTTGTTTCTATATTAAGTTCCGTATAGACAGAAGTCCATGAGTTCTTAAGAAACATGTCGAGTGGATACATCTCTAATTGGAATAAATGCTAAAATTTTGGTTCTTAACTTCAGCTCTCAATGGATCTTAAAGGAATTTGAAGGGGAAGTCCTTCCTTGTGGATAGTCAGTTGTAAGGATTAAGGAATTTGTAGCATACCCAAAAATTGATTTTTGTTGTTTTGTGGTCCAACCATCTATTTCACTTAGGTTATGCTAACAGTTCTCAGGAGATCACATCCACAATAATCATGTCCAGAATTAGAATAACATTCATACCATACCAGAAGGAAACAGATAAAGGAAATGTTATTATTGTAGTCTATATGGGCAAGATCCCCCCCCTCCAAACTTCCAACTCAAAAATGCAGTCTTCATTTTTCATCAACCCAAAAAGTGAAGCTCACTCAGGGGTGTTAGAGAATTAATTTCCACAATGCCACACTTCCTTACCTCCATTACTTGCGACCAAACAACCACCCAAAATCCTGCTCCTAGGACTCTTGGAGTTAGCAAGTTGTTGAATCCATTGTTAGAGATACCATTGATATAATCGCCTTTGCTAATATGAAAATGGGCATGGGATACCCAAGGAAAAGAAGGGAGTTAGGACTGCTTACAAAGCGCGCCCAAAACCGATTGGCAACAAAGGAGTAGCTTCTCGAGCTTAAAAGGTGATTAATTTCTCTCCTCTTCTACAATGTGGGACTGCTCAATTATGCACAACAAACAAGGGGTTCAACATAAACCAGACTATGGAACAATTTACCTCCTGAGCACATTGTTTTGTGCCTGAGGAACAAGTCATAGACCATATGACGAAGAAAATTTTGGAAAACATTTTCAAAGATCAGAACATATTGTACATGTACTAAATGGTGGTTACCATATTATTTCCGCACTATACCTTATAAGGTTTGGCTTGTGGCAACATGCTGTAGTTTAGAAACTAGCGGATAAAAGATGTGTTTGGCAAACGAATTTTAGCCAGCTTTTGGGTTGAATTTAGACTTTTAGCTTGTTTATATGGTCAAGAAACCAAATGATATGTATGCTACAAGGTTGTTCCGTTGCCGAAAAAATCTGCATGTGAGCCAATAACAAATACAAATTGATACATCTTTATTCTCTTTGGCTTTTCATGAATGACTATTTTGCCAAAAACAAGCCATTTTAAATACTAACAGCTAGAGCAACAATGATAACACTTTTTTTCAATGTGTAGAAGATGCTTTCAAAGAAATTATTTCTCCCAAGTTCCAAAAAGGTTAGTGCAACACAAACACAGATGCATGCAACAAGTTCAATCATCAAGTAAGAAAGACATTTGAGCATGTGTATAATCACCTTTGTTGAACTTTAAAGCACATTGAGGCAAAATTTTCTCTAATCTTTCTTTATAGCAGCTTTAAACAATAGTGGAGGTACAAAGAGTATACTGTATTTCTCCCAGATACTAAAAGACACTAAAGGAAATTCTGAAAATATTTAACAAGATTTCTCCCTATCTGATATTCTCTATTGATAGACAAACTCATACCCTATTCCCTCTCTACTCTAACTAACCAACTATCGTTCTCTTCAAGCTACTCTCATGTCTTAACAGCTTACTACGTATTACCTACATTAACCTTCCTCATTAGGCCAGCTCATTACACATTTGGGGTGTATGGCTTTGCACCTGAGTTGCACACCTAGGAGTTTTGGGCATTTATGCAACACCTCTTACTAGGCCTCCAATCAGGTTCACCTATGCTAGAAGAGTACGGAAGGACAAGAGGGGATTAATTAAACACTTTTCTATTTTACACACATGCTGTAAATAAACGAGGGATGATGTAAGGAGTTTGTTAGTAGTGGAGGGAATCTTTTCAGAGTTGGTTAGAATACTGCCAGAGGAGTATAAATAAGGGGGTGAGATATTTTGTCAAGGTATTCAGAAAATAGAAGAGAGAGAAGTAACTTGGGAGAGCTCACATTCCTCTCGAATGAGTGTGAATTGTATTTGGATTACTTCCTTGGTTGATCAATACAAATATCTATCTGGTCACTAATATTGCCTTAATAGCAATTTAGCTTTTTTTACATTATTATTCATAGTGACTACCAATCTATCAGACTAAATGCTAATCAGTGAGAACCATGTTCCTGAATTTGTTTGATTAACCACTTAAAATCCACTATCTGGTCCCTCATTGATCAGAATACTACTACAACAACAACTACGTCAACAACAACAATGCCAAAGTCTTAATCCAAAAACTGAAACTTAGCATTAATCCAGCTTTAGTCTCCTCCACCAATATATCCACAGACAGCATTCACCACAGAGGCTTGAAAAGAATCCAAATTTGGCCATACTTAATGAGTTAATTCACCACTGGTCCCTTCTCTAAGTATCCCCTTACTACTAACACATACCTTTAACTGACAGGGTCTAATATCAAGAAAACAACTCAAATATAGAAACAAAAGACATACCAAATAGAAAAAGTAGGGAAGAAACAAAAACAGGTTTGGGGCCTTGGGGAAAGGATAGGGTTAGCAAGTGCATGGTTAAACTCATGGTCAGAAGCTTGCAAATCATTACTTTACAAACTGTCACCACAGACTTGGCACTTTGTAGATTTTAAAGATCTAATTTATCCCAAACATAAGTTGAGTGGACAACTTGGGTACGATAATGTTCATGGAATATCATTTGATCTAAGTTATTTATCCAAATATAATTCTAAACCTTGGTCCAACATCCCTATGACTCCTTTTTATATGTTATGCAAAACTGACAAGTTGACAAACGCAAAGGAAAGAATAAAATTTCAATTGAACTCGAGGAAAGTTCTTGATATTTGATTGGACCTTATTACAAACTTCCAAGTATGTAATATGTATCATATAACTATAATTAACAAATACATGCAAAAATTTTAATCATAAACCACCTCCAATCATTTATGTTCTTTCCAATTACTGTAGGTACAAAGACCAAGAGGAGAAGAAGGGGGAGAGAGACCACCCATACGGGATTTATCTACTACTTGGAAGAGAGAAAAAAACTAAGACATAATCAATGGGTTCTAATGGGTCCCTCTTACTGGGCCAAGGGAAGACGAAAGAGGGACATAAGTTTACTTTAAAAGGAATAAAGTGAAAATTGTTAGAACATAAAAGAACGGATGAAAAGGGAAAGTAGGTAGAACAACGATGAACAGAGACAATATTAGCTAAAAGCCTAATATGACTATGTAAATCTTCAAGCCATACACTCCAAAGTGAAGCTAACTACACATATCGCCTCTAGCTTAAATTGATAACAACAAAATTTCCAATTGTTAATCTCAGACGAAGCTCATAAAGCAATATTCTTTGAAGAAAACCTCACCAAGTCACAAATGCAGCTTGGGTTAGGGATCCACCAAGCTCCTTTTCCCACAAGCCATGGCCAGACACCCAAGTCTCGAATTCTTGAATGACTTCGTTGAAAGGCATAGCTGTATCATGCCAAACACTGCAACATTTAAAGATCACATCACCTCCTTACCACCAAGACTCTTTAACCCATCAATTTGTTCAATAATGACCTTGTCAATTCTGTTAAAATGAAAGAGCTCCTAGATTAAAGGTAAATTTGAAAAAACTGATGGGCCATGGATTTGTTAAACACTAATCATTATAAAGGAGAATGTATTTGGTCACGATTCAAGTTAAAAAAGACGTAACTTAAACTTACCGGTCAACACCTATTTTCCCATATTTTCCTTCAATATATTCTTTTATCCTTTGCTCACTCATTTTTGAAGGTCTAACAAACCTGCAGAAGATATAAAGAAGAACTGAATAAGCCCCTTAAACGCAGGTTACAGCCTGGAAAAGATTATAGATCAAAATTTAATGAAGGGTATTGTGATTTACAACCATAAGGTGACAATCAGCATTCAACAAAAGCAAATTTGTGTGCTTTAAACGGCATAAATCCTAGAAGGTTACAGTCGAGATATTGAAATAAAAAATGCTCTGTTGTAAATTTCAGAAAAGAAAGAAGAGAGAGAGAGTCAAGATACCACAAAGATCTGGCCTAATCACAATGCTAATATTAAGCATCCTTCATCTAACTTTCTTTTTTCATTTTTCCCCCTAAAAGAGGTTTGACTGAAGAGAAACAAAAAGTAAAAATAAAACAGCATTATTTGAGTAACATGACAAGCGACGCCACGCATAAAGACAAAAATTATGGGATCCTGCATCACAACAGGGAAGATTATAGTAAAAATGGTATTACAGTTCGTAAGAGAAGAAAACCTGTGGAAGAAATCAACAACATGCATTGTTTTGGCATCGATTATCATAACCGGGAACTCAAGAATCTCAACTTTTCCTTCCAAATCGAGCACCAAAAAAAAGTCTACGTCCTGTGACCGCAACTTTTGAAATTTAGAAATATTTGCTTCAAGGGGCAAAGAGCAATCATGATTGAACTTGTCAAGGTGCAGAGGATCACTCATCTGCATAAGAAGTACTGTTTGAATGTCAAATCTTAAAACACATTTGCTAAAAATGTATCTTATGTCTAGTTACTGAGTTTCCATTTTCCTTAATTAGAAACAAGAAGTGTGACCAAACAAAGGAAAAATAAATTCATTGGAAAAAATTAAATAGTAGAAGGTGGTGCACTAGCCACTAGCACATATGCAGGCAGTATTTCTGTTAAAATTTTCCAGGAAATGTACGAAGAGTACCGTTTTACTCCCAGAAAACTGATAACATAGAAGATCATAAATCCTTGAGAAAAATATGATGTTCTATCGTTATCATCCATATAAGAAACGGGTTGATTGTCATTCTTAAATACTGAATAACTGACTAACAATTATTGAATATGCTTCTCACAAACATAGAGAGCCTCAGAATTACTAAGGCCCTGTTTGGTAAAGAGAGATTTGGGGCAAAATTAGAGGTTTGAGATCATATTAGAAGATTTGACTAGTCAATCCTCTAATTTGCGTGTTTAGTAAAGAGAGATTTGAAATAGCTTTTTGGGATCAAAAAGCTCTTTTTAAAAAAACTGGGGGGAGGAACTTTTTGATATTAGAGGTATGAGAATGAGGGGAAATTACATTTATGTCCTAAAGTTCTCTAACATTACTACTCTTAGAGTCTTACTAGGTATCCCTAAACCTAACATATTTCACAAATTAAAACCCATTCGTTCTCAGTTGTTTTTGTTGCTTCTCCATTCTACTCTTGTTCAACTATGGCAAAGGTAAGTTCCATTCTACTCTTGTTCAACTCTTGTTCAGCGATTTATATATATGCACAATGATTTAAAATTAATATATTTGCAAATTATCAACTCATAAAATTTGAATATTTAAATCATGTAGTGTTTATATTCTCTGTAATGCTCAAGGTGAAGAAAATTTCTTTCGTTTTTCCTATGCTAAAAGCAACAAGAAACTTCAAGTAATGAAGTCGAGAAATATACAGCATACAAGAAAGAAAATGAATAGGACTCATAGGAAAGAAATTAAAATACACCCATATTTAATATTGGATTTTTTAAAATAAAGAAAATTTAAAAATAATATTGAGTTTTTTTTATGTGGTTTATATTAGTTCTTATTAGTATGTCTTATCATATATTCACCAAACATATTTATTTTATAAACAACAAAAAGTACAAGAGTGAAAATTATGCCAATGTCTTTATTGGTCATTTTACACAATCGATTAACAATCAGCTATCAGCTATCTACCAAACACCTTTATACAAACAACTAATACAATCAGCTAGTCAAATCAGCTAATACAATAAGATATCATATATCAGCTAATACAATCAGCTAACAGCTATCCGCTAATTGCCAAACAGAGCCTAAATGACTTTATATTGAAAAGAGCTCATATAAAACTCACCAGTTAAGAAATCTGAAACACAAAATGTTCTGTAATTCAGTTTTGGGCATAAGAAAAGTGTTTGAAATTATGCAAGCACTAATATGTATAGCAAAAAATTGTGACAATGTTTATTGTGCATCTACGCTCAAATTTATCGAGTTATTTATTTTCATCTAATTAATTCCAAATATTAGAAGACAAAAACTAAACTCAACAATGGCAAATTATCATTACAGTCATACACTTCACAGTAAGGCATTTTATCGAACATTTGGCGTGCAACATGTAAAACAACAAGCAAGTAAAAACCCCACAAAATTACCACCAACAACATTCTAATATTCACCTTCTTCATTTAATTATCATAAAATTCCCAAATTATTCTAGCTTATTGAAAATTTAAGGAGAAATAAACAGCTTTATGAAATAAAAGACAAGGGTAATTTTGGAATTTACCATGGTGCACTTTCCTTGAGTGTAGTACAAGCACAAGGGTTTCCAGGTGGGTTTGAAGGTTTGGGGAGCGGGAAATTTATCAGTAGAATGATTTGAGTTTTGGGTTGACAGAGAAGCTGAGAGACTGAAGTTGCGAACTGAGAAAATTGGAGGAGAGACAGAGGGAGAAAAACTGGAGAGAAGGATTGAAGAGGAGAGAGAATAGTATCTAAGCAGTGGAATTCTGGATAAATAAGCCATTGTTGAAAGCTTTAGAGTTGAAGTTTCAACAAGAGTATCAAGTGCAGCGGTCTCAAATTTACAGAAACGTTACGAGTTGCGCAAATTCAAACGTTAGTTCTTGGTAGAGGTAATCATGGGCCGGGCCAAAATTCGGGCAGAAATTTTGTGCCCAAAGTCCGTTATTTCGGGCCAAAAAAGGCGGGCTTTTAGCGCCAAAATTAGGCCGGGCCAAAAAATAGACTAAAAAGTCATTTTTAGCTTACCGAAAGCCCGTTCCAAAAAAAATCGGGTTGGGTTGGGCCGAGCCCGATCGCTGGCCAAAAAATTATGCCCAAACCCGCCCAAATTCCAGGCCGGGCTGGCCTTTTTTTATCAGCTCTAGCTCTTGGGCTCGGAAGTTGTCCTGGGTATTATAGTGAGACAAAAATGGTTATATCATCTAGTGTTGTCATTTTTTTTTTTTGAGGGGAAGTGTTGTCATTTTATTATGAGTACAAGTCATAACTTGGCGGTTAAAAAATGAATTATAAAGTAAGAGGTCAATGGTTTGAAATTCAGTGAGTTCAAGTCATATTGAATTTCGAGATAACATTGGGTTATCGTTTTTGGGTTCAAATCGGGTTTTTATTTGGGTTGAATCAGCTTGACCAGATCTATATGGGATACCTCCGAGGTCCAAGTAAATCAATTTGAAGTTAACTGGGGCGAAGTATGGGACTATCAGACATGAGATTATTTTTTGCAAACTACTCAATACTGATTGGTTATGGCCCTTAATGCAGGTTAATACTTAATAGAGGCTGCGTCAATCATGGGTCAATGTTGTTAAAATAGTCAAGTCATGCAGGTTACGGGTCAATAGTTGGTCCAGCCAATCGAGGAGCGAGGAGAAAAAACTCAAATAGAAGGGAACACATGTATAGGAAATCAATCCCGAGTTTTTCAATTACCCTAGTTCTTTTACATAATACTTCTTTGGGCTATCATATTTGTCATATGTTGTCCAATAAATATTTTGTTCAACAAAAACTCGTCCGATAAATACCCTTTTTAACTTGATCCTATCATTGTGCCAATTGAGATTCCTTTCCATTTTAACTAAGCCTAGTCATCAACCATTTCTAATGGTTATTGTTTGACGTTCTTGACTGAATACAGTTCTAAATCGATGTTTTTGAAAGCATTGCTACATTTGTTCTACCTCTACAAGACATATTGTACAAGAAAAAGATTACATAACAAACCGTTTGTTAGTGAACAAGAGGGATCACATAATTGTCATTGAGGTGATTCCACTTGTATGGCCTCACTCCATCTCTATTCTTTTTTATTGCAAAATTAAACCCATGTTGTTTCTCCGTACTCTATGGCAAACCCAAGCTAAGGCCTAGTGGCGAACAACTCCGCACTTTCAAGTTTTAACTAAGAACTTTGTGATGCCTTAAATTTTTAAAACTAGAATATGTTTGTTTCGAGCGTTGTGACTTGTGAGCATCGTTTTGATATACGGAGCACCAAATGAGTTGTCGTAATCTAGAAATCTAAAAAATGTGAGAAAAAAGAAATCTTATGAGATGTAACTTCACAAATGGATTCAGGTTGGCATCTTATTTCAATCATGTCAACAACATTCTAGATCTGATGCTAAGTGCTAACCAACACATTTGACCAGTAATACTTATAACCAATACAATAACATTGAGAACAAACATTCAACCATGTTTACCTGAAGTTGTGGAACCAGCACAATTGACTAGTAATTATACCCAATACAATAACATTGAGAAAACAGAACAAACACTTACCAAAAGAAGATACTGAACATAATTCAACTGTCTTGGGGCTTGAATTTTCACCAAGGTGATGGCATAAAATTTTCATGTTAATTTTCATCGTAACAAATCTCTTTTACCCGAGAAGGTGGGATCCAAGAAACATGAAATATCACATCCCCCTTCACTGGTACTGATTACGATTCAGTTAAAAATAGCAATAAATTTAATCTTATTTTACGGTAAATCACAATCTTAGGAATGGGAATCAATATATATTACCACCGGTACTATTTATATCCAATCTCAGGGAGTACTGATGATTAGTCAAAGATAACAGTTAAAACACTATTACATGTTAAGAATGCTGTCGTAGAAGACAATAGCTTAGCCAAAAATAAGATGCCAGCCACCTGAAACACTTCAAAAACAGTCTACCAAACTAAAAACAACAAAGTAACTCCTCTAATGTATTTCTTCTCTTCTGAGTTTAAGAGTTGCAAACTGAATCATGCCAGCAGCCAAAAAAGAACAAAAAAAGAAAAAGAAAAAGAAAAGAAAGACAGCATATGAAAATAGCAATACTCTTATCCAGGTCCAACAAATGAAAAGGTCAATGACAGTTAGTTCTAAATCAATGAACATGTCATTGCAGATCTTGCATAAAACACAATAGTTGTTTCGTTCAACAGTTCTGAGCAGATTACAGCTAATAAGCATCTAGAGGAAAATCCCTAGACTAGTCTTCCAAAATCATACCTAATGCTGAACTTATCACCCTTTCTTGGCAGAACGGGAGACAAAAGGCAAATGGCCACTTTGGAGCACTTCACACATCTACATCATCCGCTAAAGAAAATTTCAGAGGAGAAGGAGTTCAAATGTGATGGCTGTGAAAGATTAGGCATTGGGCAGAGATACCAATGTCAGGAATGCAGTTTCAATCTGCATACGCATTGTGGCCATTGTCCTGCTGATCTTACCTCGTTTATGCACCCGAAACACCGACTTCACTTGGCCTTAGTGCAAAGGGCACTAGCCACATTCTCCAATGACCACACCTGTGAAGTATGTGGGGAGAGTGTAGGGGGGCTATTCTATCAATGCAAGCGGTGTCAAATTTATGTTCATCCACTTTGTAGCCAATTGCCTCAATATGTACACTACGTGGCAGATGTAGGGCACAATTTAGAGCTACAGCATCAAGAACAATCTAGTTCTTGCACCGTTTGTGGGGTACAGTGCAACCACTGGTACTACAAATGTGGCATGTGCCCTGTAGTCCTTCATATAGACTGCCTATTATCAATGCTTCTGCCCCTAAGGTCAACCTGCCGCTTACCTTCATCATCACAGAAAAAAAGGTCAACAGCTGCGGCTTGGTGGTGGTACTGTGCAGCTTTTGTTCTGGCTTTGCAATTAATCTACCTCGTAATAAAATTCTGATACCAGTATGTTACAGAGAAATGAAATTTACATGGCAGAGGTGAGCATGCAGTCGTGCTACAGGTTTTTTTTTTTTTTGTTTTGGCAAACAGAGAAACTTCATTACCAAAACAGAGAATACAACCTGGCAAAATGCTCACCAAAGGCAAGGGAAAAAAGAATCGGTATACATCCTTCCCCCACCTTCTAGGAAGGGTAGGAGAGATGTACTCTTCATGTGCACACAAGCCTGCAAGCAGCTCGACTAATTACAAGCAAACTCTCCTGATCTGTAAATGTACAGGACACTAAGAATATATTCTCTACGCAGTTGATGAACTCCTAAGTCCTAGCAACTTATTCTGAAAAACTTAACTATTCCTCTGTAACCAAATGAGACTTCTTTCAGGATAATTCTTGTTTCTAAATTTTTTACCAAATGTTAAAATTGTGATTATATGTGTTAAGATATGTTGACCTCGTGTTATGCAACACTGATGGTAAAATTTCAGACAAGAATTATATTCAATGAACTCTTAGCAAAAGTAATCTTTACGATGTATTTCTAGGGTAATCAGCATTTTAACACACCTATGTAAAGGCATTTTAAGCATTTAATACAGCTAGCTAACTGCATTTTTAACATTGCAAAAGGTACCTCTATTGTATTTTACACAGGATTGAGGAACACTAAGAACCAAAATGGTGAAAGATCTATATACAGCCTTCATCACTCATGTGACTCATCAATCTTCTTCATCATCAAGTGCAGTGAAGTCTTCTATAGCTTCAGTCTCAACAGTTTTTTTACTCAAAGAACGCAATTCCTCGATTTCCACAGGTAATAGAGGGTCACACACCACTCTATCAGCCAGCAATAATTTGGGACAGCCTGAAAGCAAGAGAATTTAATTGTAGTAGAAGTTAGAGCTCAAGAAGGTTTGATGAGCTAAATCCAAACAACTCATGTATTAAAAACCTGCTACAGGGCATTTTGTCGATCCTTTTTTCTTCATATATTGCATAATTGCTTTCTTGTCATAGACATGCTTGCAGTCCATGCTGTTACAGAAGAAAAAAAACAAGTTCAAAGATTCGGCAGCAAGTAGCTACAGTAGACAAAAAAAATACCTCAAGAAAGTTGGAATGCTTAATTTTTTTAATTTTTTTTTTTGGCCAGCAGATTTAAGTTAATGTTCCTAAAACCAAATCACATATCTGCAAAGCCAAATATAAGTATGTCAACTTCAGTAGTAGTACATGCAATAAGTAGGCATCCTTTGGTGAGTTAACAGCCAGAAATAAAGGGTGAATATCTTGAGAGACCATCGTTTCAACTCTCTTAGGTCTTATCTTCTACTTCAATCTAGTGAAATTCATAATAAGTTTGCAACATAACAACTGGGAACCACTTAACCATCAATTTCCTCTTTAGCTCTTCACGATATAGACAGGCAAAACTAATTTCCATCTTTCAAATACAATTGCTTTGTCAGTGTACACCCTCTAGCAGGCCTGTTCCCTTCTCTGCATTCTGCAGTAATAGGGATGCACCCTACTCTATATGACACATATGACAGCCCATAAGCTGTGAAGTGCATGATCTGCATTTTGACGATGTGAGACAGATGATCTACCAACATGAGAAGACCAAAAATTAAGCAGCAAAAAGTCAATGTGCAGGGCATATAGACAAGTGCCGATCCGTCTCTGCTAAAAATATAAGAACACGTTTTGGTGAAAATGCCTGATTGGTTATTCAACATGCAGCTTACCATATAAGTGACTCTCTCCAACATAATCACCACAAAAGCTTTAACTGCTTTGAAGCCTTGATGTTCCAAACAAAAGTGAAAAGAGAAAGCCGCTGTGGCTTTTGGTTTTATTGCAATGTTTAAACTTTGAAGACAAACTATATTGGATTCCAATAATCTTTGTTACAGAACTCTACGTGAATTAGCACCTCAAATAACTTCATTCTTACCAATCATATAAGAACAAAAGCTGCATGGTATAATCAAAAGGCATAACAACATTCTTACAATATGGGACCTGCTAATTTCCAACAATCCTTTGCTTCTCGGGCCTGCTAATTTCCAGGATATAGTCACTTCAATAGGTATCCACAAGATACGGCACCTGAATCAGCTATCCAAATAGTTTCTGTGGTCCATGTGTTAACCCAACTGAGTGACCGACATTAGTGAGATAAACACACGAAATGATAGCAACCTATTTCAACTCCCAATCTAGAGGTCACTCTTATAAGGGAAGAACCTGGAGATGGAATGACCACTTCCCAAGTTCCCGGCATGAAAGTCTAGATAAGTGCATTATGCAATAAGCTGCCAAAGCGTGGATAAAGGTAACTCCCCTGTCTGAGATTCTTCCCCAAAAGAAATAAAGCCACCATTAACAAACCCATACCTTACCAGCGGAAAAAAGTAAAGCAGAGACTTGAGTAACAAACTTCGAAGGCTAGTTGTGGAATGTAAGCCCTAACTATTTCGTCCAGTCAAATGATAATACTTGCTTAAAATACTTGTGTCACAGAAAGTGGGTATTTAGATTCTAATGGGAATCAACATAACCATTTACCTAGACGGAGAAGTTCTGGGATATCAATTCACCAAAACCTAGGACTTCATTTTGGGCTTAGAAGACTACGTCAGTGGATGATCTCTTAAACAAGGATAAGAGCTACAAAAGAAGTGTGGTTTGAAAAATAGAGCAAGTGTACTAGAATTTCTTTCATAAGGATGAATAAACCCTCTTCCAAGTTCCAATCATAAACTCTGGGTGACTCTTTAGAAAGAGGATCCCAAACAGCACTCTTCTTAGAATTGATATCTATAGGAAGCCTGAGATAAGTCAAGAGGAAACTCTGACTAACAAAGTTAGACAGGCATTAGAAACTAGCAAAAAGTATCGTAATTCAAACTAACAAAAAGTGATGCTAGACTCGGACAAAGCTAGATAAAAAATCCTGAAACCAGCTCAAAACACAAAGAGGTGTCAGAATATTTTTGCATTCCTCTAAACTGAAATAAAAAGCACTGTATCATCTACCAGCTGCAATCTGGAAGTGAGAGAACACAAGCTCCTGCATAGTACAAACAAACAAAAAAAGCTACTACCCTTCTGAAATCAACACCGCAGACAAAGTAAGAACAAAAACAAAGACACACTAGCGTTCTAGCCTAGAACCACAATATGCCCAAAACCACCTCATTGGACTAAATTAAGCACAATAGCAGAGAAAGAGATAAAACAGAAAGACAACCCTGAAACACCTTCTTCACCTAGATCCACAAACTTGGCTCCCCATAACCTTCTCCAAAAAACTCATCCTATCACTAATCTCCTCAAAGTCCAGCTTAAAAGGGACACTGCACAGCCTATCCTTGTAAATTAATCAACTATCTAATTAGTAATAAGAGCCACAACCTCATGATGAATTTAGCGGAACAAACTATCACCCTTGTTCTGTTCAACTTTACAAATACAAATAGCTAATTTGCATGTAATTATTACAATACAGGTTCCGCAAATAAAAACAGATGTCACACATGAAATATAGGATAATGTGTTACCTGCGAACTGGATCGGCCAATTCAATGACAGACTTCCCAGTTATTGGGCAAACTGTATTTGAAATGCCAATTTGTGTACTGGTCATTACAATGTCTTCATGCTCTTCACCAGGCATTGGCTGACCTGCATGGTGGACATTCTGCAAGTAAACACATGTAAAGCACTCATTTGAGTTAATAACCCATGCGTTTATATCAAGTTTAAGAGATGTTATGCATGAAATATTCCATCTTTAATGTTTTCAAGTAAAATTTACTCTAATCAGATAAATCACTTCTTGATTTAATTAATGAAAAATCAACGCACATAAGTAATGGACATATATGATATATACAAATGAGGGCAGATAAATAAACTCTTTCAACCATCTGGACGAGGTATTAACTATTTAACTGTTTGAAAGTTGTCTGGATCAGAGAATACCCAAACAGCTTCTCTAAACTGTCGTAGCATAGCACCGGTTTGACGGTTTGAAGAGTAACTACCCTTGAGCTTAGAAGCTTCATCCTCAAATAGTTTCTTAAAATTGGTTAACTACAAGGGGAAAAAAGGCATAAGGAAACAAAGAAGAATATTAGGGGAATAACAACATTAAAAAAGAAATATTACACACAGAAAAAAAAAAAAAAAAAAAAGTTAGTTTGAAGAACCTGTGGACCAGGCTGGTAATTGTTCCCAACCGATTGCATCACATTAGAAAAATTCATGGATTCTTCATATGTGTTCAATAATTCTACAACAGCGTTTTGAAGTTCATTCACCTGCAATGTGTAACTGTTAGTTCATAGACTGAACCTTCAAACTTGTGATGGTCATGGATGGCATCATTCAAAAGCACTGAACGACCAATTCATAGACATATATGATTCTCACGGTGATCAATACACGACAACCCCTTACCCTTACAAGATGCCCCAAAACAACCTGGAATTTTGTGGGTTTATTCCTCAAACCCAAGATGACCATCTATTATGCATTACAGTAGCCATATGTCTCCCAAATAATTCGATATGTAAAAGATATTCTTAGACGAGTGAACCAGATGGTAGTACCTTGTAATTTGATTTGTTATACCTATATAAACAGAACAATTTACTACATTAACATCCTTATCCCATGAAATTACACAATAAGTAGGCATGATTCCCGACAAAAAGTAAAATCACTGACAGAATTTTGGGGCACATGCGGAATTGTAGTGGACTCATAAATAAACTTTACCATTTCTTATATTACAAATAATTGATTACATCACAAATTGTATAGGTACAACAATATTTTTGGTGGGAGACTTACTCCTCAGTCCTCAGCTACACAACTTGTATAGTTGTATTTTGTGTCACATTATTCACACATTCTATAGGTAGGAGTACATGACTTCTCACATACACAAACTCGTAATAATCTTGGTATGAGACACGCTCAATACCTCGTCCGTGAGAGCCCTTAGCTTCTCATAACCTTGTTAGATTACTTTTATTTTTACACCCCATTACATATGCCTAGCTCTCATATTTATACTTGTTGATTATCTCGGTTAATAAGCTCTTCAATTTACTGGAACTTTTCAACAACCTCTGATTTCATCTTACATCATCCACCACTAGATTTTTCTTTGTTTTTCCACCAACATACTTACTTGATCTTTTGCTTCATATTCCCACCCTATTTTAATATTTTCTTTCTCCAAAACATTTCTTACAGACTTTTCTAAAAATATGTCATTTTTCTAAAATTTCTTCAACTATTACATACACTAAGAAAAGCTATATAAAATAACAAGTGAACTAAATAAGCTTTACCCAATTCAGTACCGTTCTACACATTAATTGTACATATCAATTAAAAAAGTTGTATATCACTATGTCTAGTAAAAAAAAAAGCTAGTACATTTAATCAGAGTATAATAAAACCAAAACCATCACCGTGATCATAAAAACTATGACAAGTCATATGTTGGGTTTATATATACTACTTTTTGTAATAAATATACTATATTTTCCAGATATAACACCAACATAAAAAGTTTAGAACGGTTCTGATTTAGGCATTTCTCTTAACTAAGTAGGGTTCATAATCTTCAAAAGGCGAGCCATTTAACGACAGTCCCCTTTACTGGAACTTAATAACATAAAATCATAAAGAATTAGTCAAGGATTGTGAATGTGATTTAATGAAATTAAGTGAACTAATTAGGGTTCATTATCTTTCAAAGGGGAAAAATCATGTTCATGGTGCAATAAGAAGGATAAAAACGATTAAAAATTCAGCAAATTAGGGTTTTATTCAAACCAAATTTAATGTATTTACCTCCTGAGTTCGATGGAGTTTCTCCATTTCAACCGCAATCTCCTTCATCGTATTCAATGCTTTTCGAATATCCTGAAGAAGAGAAAATCCTCACAAAATTCAAACAAAGAAAAAGAAGTAAAAGGGAGAAATTAAAGGATGAAAAGAGAGATTTAGAAGAAAAAAAGGAGTTAAATTTACGGAAATAAGTGTCTGATTATCGGAGGATAATGTATTAGTAGCGATTTTTATTTGAGCAGCAGCTCCACCGGTCGCTCGAGCAGCAGAGGTCGACGCCATTTTCTCCCGCTCTCACTTTTTCTCTCTCCTCTGTTGCTGAAGTTATGTTTTTGGAGGGAAAAGATGTACCTAACTAGTCCATTCATGGTACACCCGGCCTGAGGGCATTTTTATACTCCCTCTCATTCGTTTCATATTAGATGCTACGGTTTCTATTAAGGGGTGTTTCATAATAGATTCTACACTTTTTTTTTCTTTCCTTATTTGTTAAGTTTTGGGCTGTGAAATTAGTTAAATACCCTTACTTTATAAAATTAGTTTTGATTACCTACACTAATCTAAAACAATTACACTAATTTCAGCCTCCACCCATCTAACTTCCAGCCACCACCCTTCTAACTTCTTCTCTTCTTCCACAACCCACAACCCACCACAACCCAACTTCCACAACCAACAACCACGACCACCAACCACTACACCTTCCTCCCTCTCTCCTTCGCCGACCACAAGCCAACCCTCCTCCTCCCTCCCTCCTTCGCCGACCAATAGCAACCCCACCATCGGCGATCTCCTTCTTTCTCTCTCCTACGATCTCCTTCGTCTTCATCTTCTCTGCGCCGAACCTGGAAAAAGGAAATGAACAAACGCAATTCTTTGTAGATTTCCTTCTTTCTCTCTCCTTCGTCTTTGATTTGTTTTTGGTGAATCTCTGAATGAATTTTCGTGAATTTGGTGAATTTGCTCACATAGAAGATCTGTTAGATCTCCTAAATGGGTTGTGGTTAGATTTGTTTTTTTTTTTGAATTTGCTCACATAGAAGATATGTTAAATCTCCTAAATGGGTTGTGGTTAGATCTTTTTTTTTATTTGCTCACATAGAATATGAAGATCTCCGTGAATTTTCGTGAATTTTGCTCACATAGAAGCATTGGGTAGAAGGATTTGAAAGAAATGGAAGATGGTGTTGGCGGGGTGGTTGTGGTGGTGGTTGTGGTGGTGTTGGCGGGGTGGTGATGGGGTCGTGATGGTGGTGGTGTTGGCGGGGTGGTTGTGGTGGTGATGTTGGCGGGGTGGTGGCTGCTGGCGGTGGTAGGATGGTGCTGGTGGATCCTAGGTGTTGGTGCAATGTATTAGTTGTATTATTAGTTAATCTAATCACATACCGTTACCATCTAATTGTACACTAAGAAAAATTGTCTCGGAGTCTGCAATCTCAAAGTGTAGCATCTAATATGAAACAAAGGAAGTAGTATTTATTTCTTTTTTACACGGTTTCCAAGATATACCTTTGACCTTCAATATCTTCAATTCCATATTAATAGAAAATATAAAAAATTAATAACACATTGTGGCGAACCTAATAAGATCGTACACTTTTCTTTAATCTTGCACTTTTCTTCCTATGGTTCTATTCTTGCGTCAAAATCATAGGCTACAAGCTACTATTACTAAAGTAACTTTTAGAAACTTTTAGGTTTTGCTTTATGGCATGTTGGGAATTCTGATGAACTTACATGATTTTGTTTTGTGCGAGAGAGGCATGATTTACGCTGTATTTTTAAAGAAATAAAACACTTAAAAAAATAATGCGGGGGCCCTACATAACAATTTTTATTTTCTAGGTATGAATGAGGATTAATGGTCAAATGTTACCCCCTAGAACATCCATAACCATGAGTAGGAATAAAGATTTTGATGACAATCTTTAATTTTGGACCCTTAAATATGAGTAGAACAAAGATTGTAGGATGATTGGGGAAGTTTAGAGTGTTGGACCGAGTGAAATAACGATTAGGCGTGGGTGGGCCTCCCACTGCCTGTTCTAGTATGCTTCAATTTGTTTTGATTTCCCTCTAGTCAAAACGATGTTGTTTTGATTGAAGTTGTTTCGTGAAACGACGCGTTTTGGCTAAAGGGAAATATAAAAAATTTAAAGTTGCAGCTGACACGCGTGACAGCGCCAGTTATAGCACGCCACTTGTCGTTGTGTGATTGGGGAGAAAGAAAAACACAATTACAAATATTGAAAATGTGATATCTTAAGAAATACAAAGCAAAAAAAAAAAAAAAAAATTTCAATAGCTCTATTTTTCCGAGCTACAAATAGAGACCCATTTTACAATATTCTTGACAATTTTTTTACAGCTATTTACTACTTTTATCTAATTTTTCTTATTTTATATGAAATATCTTCCATTTTTACACTTAAAAAAAATCTCGTTGTGCATTTAATTTAGTTAATGATAAAGCACTAATTATGTATTTAATTTTTTATTATTAATTATTTATGGATATTTCATTTTTTTTCCCTAGATATTGTCAAATGTAGTTTTAATTCCCTCTATGTGCCAAAGTTGAAATTAATTCCTTACATACCGCCCACGTAGAACAGCACGACAAAAATTTGTTTTTTTATTGTACTTAAGCAAAACCGCTACTCAGGGTAGTGGTTAACCACAATGATCCACAAATTCCAGTAGCGGTTAAGGAAAAATAAAACCGCTACACAGAGCAGCGGTCATTTAACATGATAGCTATTCTTAGTAGCGGTCTACAATGCGCCCCCAAACCAACCTGGGTCACCTATCCTCATTTCACGAAGGGAAACTGCTACTAAGAGTAGCGGCTCGTTAAACAATAGGGAACCAAAACTAGGTAGCAGCGGCAGCTAACCAAAAGGGAACCGCTACACCAAGTGGCAGTTTAGATTAATAAACCGCTATTTTCAGTAGCGGTTTCCTCTTGTTGACCGCTACTCCAAGTAGCGTTTTGTCTTGTTATTAACCGCTACTTTGGGTAGCAGTTTCTTTTGCCGAAAGAAAAAAAAATTATGGCGTGATCTACATGAACGATATGCAGGGAATTAATTTTAACTACGGCATACGGAGGGAATTAAAACTCCCTTTGACAATATCTAGGGAAAAAATTCAAATATATTGGATAATGGTGGTTAACTGATGATAGAGAAAAAGTAGTTGGGTAGAGTCAAAAAGTAAGAGAAAGAAAAAGGAGTTGGGATGATTTTTTTCCCATTCATAGTTAAAGAAGAGGAAAATTCTAAGGTGATCATAGTTCAAATATGACCTTCGAAAATGTGGGGTCAAAATGCATGTGAGCCACAAGTTTGCAATGACCCATTTTAGATTTCTTTTACTCAAAAACATTTGTAACATTTATGAAAATACCTTAAATTGATTTCTGAAAATTCCAAAAATACCAAAAATACTAAAAATATTTTCCAAAAAATAATTTCGATAATATATTTTTCTAGAAATTTTTTTTTATATTTTTTTGGGAGGGGGGTTCTTTCTCTTCTTCCTTCGACTTCCTACGGTTCCTCTTTCCCAATTGTTCGTTCTCCTACCCCTCGTGGAAGGACTCTCTTAGCTTTGTGCCGGCGGATGACTGATGCTCGACCAGCGACGATAATTGATTTTCGTGGAAGTTGATTTATTAGCGTCGTTTTTCTAGTATTCCCTTACCCTTACGCTAGCAATGCTGACCTCCACTGCTCTAGGATTTATGCACCAGATATTTTAGGTTGTAGCTTGAGATATGTTATCGGCGACAAACTGATTTAGTATATCAGATCCCCACTAATTAAATAAAGGAACTCGCTTTATTGAAGTCTTAACCACTAAATCAAGTAATGTTTAGTGTTACAATTTTAAAGTAAAATATTAATAAATTAAATATTATAATTACCCAGGGCATAGCCTGGACTTTAAAACTGGTAGAATTTTGAAAACGTAGTTTTTTCAAATTAACTATTTACTAGGTGATGTTCCAAGAAAATAAAAGGACACGTCGTAAGTAAAAATAAGACGTTGTCCTAAACAAATTACAAAAAAAGTGACATTTGCTCGCCCGCAAGAGGAATCGATCCCGCGCCGGATAGTTGAATAAGAGTTTCGTATCAGAACTAGTGACCACGGAGACGGGGATACCAGCACGTCCAATACTTCTACCCAATTGATTATGTAATACAGTTGTTAAATGCATGACAAACATTTGATACGCGGATTTGATATTTGCTAACAAGAAAACATTCTATGTTATCGGAACATAATAGTTGGGCCATCACTATGGATGACAATGGGTCGACTCTGGACCGGATCCAAATCCGTTTTTAAACATTGGATCCAGACCCAATATGGATCCATCGGGTATGAAAAAGTTGGACCTGGATCCGGGTCCAAAATAGGTCCAGCGCATTTTATGCAATTTTACCTACTTTTTTATATTGAAATAGTTTCCGAAAAAATAAAATAATTTCCAAAACGATAAAATACTAATTTTTCACATCTGCAATGGAAGAAAGATCAATTTTATTACAAGTTTACAACTAACTAGGGAATAGAAAAATCAATAAAACAACAATAATGTCTACACAAATGTCTTTCCAATAACAATAAAAAAAGACAAAGTAGATCAACGACAACAAGTCATCAACATTTCAATGTCAAAAGTTCAACTTCCACACCCCATCCAAAGGTGCACTTCACCTGGTCTCCAACCGAAGGACAATAGAACAAACACATACATCTTTCTTGGCTGGTTATTGAATGGAAATTTTTTTTGGCTGATTGCAATTTTACAAACCAAAGCATAAACTTAAATTGCCAAAACAGTTAATACTCATATTGATAATACTACTCTGTAGTGGAGATTAGAGACAAGACAATAATCATCTTTTTCTTTTTTATGGGCAAAAATCATTTTTTATACTGTACCAAGATAAGAAATCTTCATCATTCTTCAAAGTTCAAACAGAACAAAAATAACGGAATTGGCGGCGATTCACAACAAAAATAACGAAATTTTTACGAACAAACGTGGATGGTGGTGCGCTCGAACAAAGAGTGGATGGTGGTGCACTCGAAGCCTCAAACAGACGGTGGATGGTGTCGCCAGAAGGGGAGTGTGAAGGGGAGGCACGTGAAGGGGAGTGAAGAGGAGCTAAGGTTTAGGGATTGTGAAGGGGAGTGTGAAGGGGCGTTAAATGTGAATGAAATGAAATGTTTAGAGAGAGTTAGAGGCTTAGAAGCCCAGCAGCCCAGCTAGTTTTTTTTTTTTTTTTTTTTAAAATGAGTCCATGGATCCGGGTCCGGGTCTCGACACAGATCTGAACCCGGGTCTGCAATCTAAAAGTAGTATCCGGATCCAACGAGTCTGAAATTTTAGGACCCAGGTCCGGGTCGGGTCGAGGATCCATTGCCATCCCTAGTCGTCACACAAAGCCTCATAGTTGGGTCATCACCCAAAGCCCCATATTTAGGTCGTCGCCCAAAACCCCCCGATATTGAAAAAGCCCCAACAGTCGAACAACAATACCCTGTTTAATTTGATAAAACACTGAAAAAACCATGAAATCGATTAAACCCAATTCGATATTAAAGAACATAGAATATCAATAATTAGTGAAACAAATGGTTTTGTTCATGCGAAATGGAATAAAGATCATAATAAAACAAATGAAGACATCTGAAATCAAACTTTCTCGAAAAACTAAAACCCTACGTATATAGACTACTGAAATCGAACTTTCCCTATGATGTATCGTATTTTTATATACTTTTTTAGGTACATTTAGGTTGCATTTTAGGAGCAATTAGGTGCATTGCAATTTATAATTGCATATAATTACTTAAGTTATGAAATATTACTCCTTTTGCGCGTTTTCGGTGTTCTTTGATGAATTTTAGGTATTCAGAACATAAATGGAGTTTATTGGACAAGCTTGAGTATTTAGGAGCAATTGGATGAAAGCTACATTGATAAGGATCGTTATGAATATCTTTGAGTGCAAATTGGAGCCAAAATGAAGTTGGAATTTGACGAAAGAATTGTGGAAATTAAGTCATGTCTACTCTTTTGTCCATAACTTTTGACTCAATTATGATAATTTAATAATTTCAGCGGCATTGGAAAGTAGATGGCCCTAGGTTACACGACCCTAGGCGAGTTATATTCTAGGAAATATGGGCTTTACAAGATCGCACTGTTTTGCTGGGGCCTGTTGCGCGTACGCGGATTTGTTATATTCGCCTATCTAATGATTTAATTGATCTTCCTTGTCTTGTAACTTACTTTCCTAGTTATATTAGCTTACCTAGTCTTATATATTAGGAATCGCTCATTGTTGAGACTCTCTCTCTTTTCTCTCTCTCCTCAGATTGTAGGTGATTTTTAGTGTTCGTAGAAGGTTTCTTATTGGTCTTCAAGACTTCATCTTTCCATCATCAATTCAAGTATTTTCCTTTATTTTATAACTTTGATTATTAGTTACGTTTTCTTTTATATATAGTTTAGTTTATTTGATTATTATATGTGAGTAGTTTTCTAATCTAGGGTTAAGCAAACCCTAGCCATGATTAATATGTGATGTATTCCTTTAAATTTCCAAATCAGTTGATTATTTGTTCTTCCTTAATTGATTGTGCAATTTCCAATACTAGATTAGGGATAATTAGTATTGCTATCATTTCATTGTCTTGATCACAACGAGAGGGGGTTTTGACGGATTTGATTATTTCAATTAAGGACATGAAGTTCTCCACGGGAGTAGGTAGAATGGATTGTTAGGAAGTTAGAGTGTCGCGTTTAATGTCTTTAAATTGCATGATTCCACGGGAGTAGGCTTGAGTTCATATTAGGGAAGCCATAGATACTCAGAGAGAGATTTATGGTATTTTATAAGGTGTACTTTTCCTTGTGACCATTTAATTGATTAGTTTGGGGTAGAAATTATTATTTTATTAATTCATGATAGTGGGGATACTAACTCTAGAGTCTTTTATTTATATATTGATTAGTATAGTTTATTCCACCATCATTGATATTAATTTCCTTTAGTCATACCATTATATAAGGGTTAATCATAGAACAACTTTCTCTCTGTGGGATCGACTCTGACTTACTCTACTATATAGTTAGAAGGATTAGTTAGGTTATTTATTTTTGTTAGGTGCACGACACGCCTATCACCCTAAAACCAAAACCCTAGATCTTCATGATAGAATGACAAAAGAGCAGTTGATTGATCGAAAATGGTGGAGGAAGGAGATGAGATGATTGAAGAGAGAACGCGAGGAAGGAAGAAGGTTGAAATCGGGGTTCAAGTGGAAAAAGTGGAGAGAGAAAAAATTAAAGATGGGAATTTTTTTTAAATGAAATTAATTGATTTAAGAAAAATGAAATATCAATTTTTAGTTTTTTTTTTTTAATTTTAGGGAATTTACAAAAGTATTTTGAAAAATGATAAAAAGTATTTCCGATTTTAGCAAAAGAAATGAAAAAGAAAAGGGGTGACTGAGTTAGCAGAACTTGTGGTCCTAAGGCCACTTGACTTTTATTGACTTTGGTGATCATATTTTTACTATGATCACTAAGAGCACCATTAACCATGAGTGAGAACAAAGATTGTGAGCACAATCTTATTTTTTGGGCCCTGAACCATGAGTAGAACAAAGATCATGGGTTGATTGGGATGAGTGAGTTGGTGATCAGGCGTGGCTGGGCCCCACCAGCCTGATATGCCAACCCACTTTTTTTCCTTTCATGCTATTCAAAACGATGCTGTTTTTATACTAAAAATTCTTACACGCATGCAGCAGCACACTATTTGTCATGAATGGAAGGAGGGGGGCACGCCATTTGTCATGCCATAAATGGTTAGTATTAAAATGTAATTATTGTAAAATTTACAACATTTATATTTTAAAACATACAAAGTAGAAAAAATATAAGAAAACACCAATGGGTCTATTTTTCCGAACTCTATATATAGAGACCCATTTTACTATAATTCAGACAAATATTTTTTCAGATATTTACTAGTTTCCTCTAATTTTTCTTATTTTATATGAATTATATTTCATTTTAACACTTCAAAATAAAAACAAACAATTTCTTTATACATTAAATTTAGTTAATGATAAAAACGCTAGTTATGTATTTAATTTAATTCATTAATAAGTATTTTTTTATCAATGAGCAATGAATATTTGATATTATTAAAAAGTAAATAATAAAAATTTTGTATAATGGTGGTTGGGTGATAAGAGAGAAAAAGTAGTTGAGTACGGTCAAAAAGTAAGAGAGAGAGGAAAAAAGTACTGTAGTTGGGATGATTTTTTTTTTGGTTTATGGTTAAGAGGATAGGTGGAAAAGATTGTGAGATTTTATTTTTTAGAGAGAGAAAGTTAGAAAGAGAGTTGAATGATCTTATTTTAAGGAGTTAAGCAAATAAATGAGCCCTATACTATCACCTTTTTCACCATTTGGGACCTGTTAACTTTTTTTTCACTGTTTGGGACCTGTGGTTGAGATGTTAACTCAACGTTAACCCAACAAGAGAATTTATACTTCTAAAAAAAATATTAAAAATGATAATGTGGTCGTTGGAAGCTGTGGGAACAATCAACAGTTGATTACATTGTCTTTGTTCATCATAAAACCCAAAAAAACAGAGAAACAACTTCATTTGCCAAAACTTCAAAATATTCAAGCATTTGTTGCAACTACAAAAGTGATATAGCATCATTAAGGAACTAGTTCCTTTCCATTCACATAAAGACCAACACACTGCCAATGTAACTAGCTTCCATAATTTCACAACTTTGTAAATTCCTTATTGTCTTATTCAATGAGGTAAGATCCTCTTAGTAGAATAAGACTACATGACGACATCTTTCCACTGAAAATTGGAAGAAAATCAATTTCAATAAAACTAAATGCTCAGTGATTTTTCAAAGTATGTTGCATGAATTGATGTCTTTCTCCAAATGACGTATATGTAGAAGCGTGTATAACTGTATATTGAATATAGAGGATCTCCACTATTCTGTCATGGTTTCACGAATTTATATGTTGTGAAGTTGTGCACATATTATTGGTCATTTTTGCTGAAGCTAATTAAATGTGCAACACTGCATCTTCTGTGGTGCTAGAGAAGAGTATTTGATTCTTAAAGAGCCACTGGTGGAGTCTTTTTAGTCTGTGGAAGAATGAATGTCAAAGGTGCTTGTACTCGTCTTTTCTATATGGTGGACACTCAACAATAAAAGAATCTACATGTATATTTTTAGTGAACCCGTATCTGAATTGCGAAAATCAAAATGGGGACTTCTATTATATTGTATGGACTTTGGTTTCAACCTTCTAATGTGGACACAGGTCATTTTTGCGACGCATCTCTTGCAAATTGGATTTCTGAAACTGTTTTTCATGAATAAAAAGGAACCACATATAATAATTCAACCATTATACCATGAAAATCCATTTCTTAATCAAACTAAACATTCCCCCTGTTATAGAATAAAAATACCCTTCTCAAACCCTAACTTAAATTCAACATTTATTCATAAAAAAATATCAAGCACATTATAAACATAAGTATACCATTATCTAAACACATCAACACCAAAGAAACACAATTCAATAGCCACAATTTCATAATGATAAACCTTCCCCTGTTATAGCATGAAAATACCCTTCCCAAACCCTAACTAAAATAATAGAATTTCATGATGATAAGCAAAAAATAGATGATCAAAATACATACCTTGATGATTGTTGTGTTTTTATATAAAAAAAACTAGCTTGAAGGACCTTCAATGGAGTTCGTGATTTTTTTTAGGAGATGGAGTTTGTGAATGGAAGAAGAGAAGCGCCGTTTTTTTTCTTTTCTTTTCGGGAGAAACAGTATTTTGGATTACTGTTGGGTCCCATAGTTAACCACAGTTAACATTTTCCTTCTCAAACTCATTCTAGGTCCCAATCGGTGAGAAAAAAAGTTATAGGTCCCAAACGGTGAAAAAAGTAATAGTTCAGGGCCCATTTATTTGCTTAACTCTTATTTTAAGATCATGAAGGAGGGTGCTCTAAAGAATTATCCGAAGAAGAGAGTATTTTTTAAGAAAGAGAAAGTTACAAAGGGAATGAGATGATTTTTTTAAAAGTGTGATATAAATTGAAAATTGAAATACACATTTATTATATGAAAAGATTCCATTGAAAAGTCAAAATCTTTTCATATAATAAATGTGTATTTTACTTTTCAATGGAACCTTTTCATATGATAAATGTGTATTTCACTTTTCAATATAATATTTTCATATAATAAATGTATATTTCACTTTTCAATGCATTTGTTAATTTTTATGCATATCCCTTAGGGGTATGAATAGCAAAACCTTTTTTTAAAAGATTGTGAATAATGGTGCTCTTACCCAAAAAATGAGGCATACCTATTGTAAGACGGGAGTAGAATAGTAGATGCGCAAATTCGAAGGTGCGCACGAATGGACCTTCTTCTAGGTGCGCACGATACAAAACAACACCGTTTTTTATGCCAATGAACATTTGCAATTTTAGAATGAACATTTGTGGAACCCACCTCAATTTATCTTTCCTCAACTTTTTCACTCCATGTGTGTTGTAAACCAATAAACATCTTGTTTATTCCAATGGACATTGTAGTATAATGAACACACGCTATTGTTGATTGAACATTTGCAATTTCGAAATGAACATTTATGAAAATTCAGTGTAATAAATACATTCTTTCTGTTGAATGAACAATTGCAATTTTGGATTGAACATATTCGACTTATTCCAAAATCAGTATGTTTACGAATTTTCAATATTCAAAATTGCCGCTGATTTTCAAGATTCAAATTTCACAATATGTTTCAAATTTACTATTCTTCATTTCTCACTTCATTCAATATACTGTTGATTCAAATTGTTATTTTGTTCATCCAAGTTCTTCAAAATATTCTTTCAAAGTACTTATATGTTCATTTGAATATTTATGTTGTCATTATTATTCTTTGTAATGTACAAATATGATTCTGCAATGAACACCATTCTATCTATAATGAATAACCTAATTGAATAGTTATATAATTATAAAAAATAATTAATTACAAAAGATGGTTAATTTAAAATGTAGTATGTACCCAAAGGTAGAAATATAACTAAAATAATACAATATGTCCCATATGAACACCATGGTCTTACAAAAGAACATGCATGTATTGCTAACTAAACACTATTGAGTTCATTAAGAAGATATTATTGCTTCTGAGCTTCCTCCCATTTCCGATTGATTTGATTTGTGAGATCACGACACCGTGATAACGTCTACTTATATTTGTTATGCCCCTAAATTATATTAAAAGTAGAATTCTTGCATTTTAATTAAATACTAATAACTACAACTATGGGTATTACGTGTTATATTTAGATGTTATCTTATCATGAATGACCAAACTCACTATTAATATTATTTGCTTTGAATGGCGACATTATCAACTAAGGACACAAGTTACAAAGTACCCACTACCTTCTACGGCTCATGAAATCTCATGCACATAAGTGGAACTTTTAAGAATCTCATTCAACAAAGCCCACTTAATTCTAGTCCACAATATAACTATACTTGAGAATTATGAATTAAGGCTAAAGTCTTTGTTCTAATTCTTGATCTACGGTGGTCTACCAAGGACAAAGTGGGCTTTGATTAAAACACCCAATAACAATAAAAAAGGAAGCGAAGAAAAAAGGAAAGTGGCTTCCTTGAAGCAAACTCACGCCCGCGAGAGGAATAAATGGGCCAAGCCCAATGCTATCACAAGACACGCATCAAATGTCATGGTCTTCAAAGATTAAGTAAAAAGAGAATAAAAAAAAACAAAAAAATACTTTTGCTAGGAGGCAACACGTTGGGTTAGTAAAAGAAGTTAAGGTGGCCTTTGGTGGAAAACCCACATAACAACAATAATAAAAAGCAGGAGAGACGAGGAGGCAGGCGACGAAAACAACGAAAAGTACAACACGAAGCCTTCATCCGATTTCCCATGGTTTCTCATACTTTGGTGATGTTTCTCCAATTCATGAGTAGCTAATTTATTTTTCTAGGACTTAGATGAAACCCTAGTATTATAAATTGATAGTTTTAATTGTGTTTGAGAATTGATTTTGGTTTATGATTGCATAGCTTTCGATTATTATCGGGGTTATCATTGTTTGCAATATAAATTGGTAATTGTTCTTGTAGAATAATTTATTAGTGTATATTGTTATTAGATTTACACACTTTGTTCTTGTAGTTCAAAGGGTGATGTTATGCAATGGTATTTCATGATTTGTGGTTAAAAGTTGAATAATTTATGCTTTGGTTAGATAAGTTATGTCACCTAATTGATCACAATACTATTTCTTTAAGTATTCCGGCTTGTAGTTTAGGATACTGATAAACCTATTAATTCTCATTCTAATTAACTATGGTCATATTATTAGTGGTGGATTCGACCGTCCCAGATTCCGTATTATTGTCCGTTCTCCGATTCACTTTTGTTATTGTTAAGTTTATTTAGTTGTTTTATATTTCAGACTAGTTTAATTAGTTCACAAACAATCCATTATATATTTTATTTAGGATAAAATTAGTAGACATTAGGTTTAATTTTAATCAACTGTTCCCTGTGGATACGATACTCTATTATTTATCACTTACTACTAAGTCTTGTACACTTGCAAGAATAGGGTTTTATAACTTGTCTAAAATCGCTATCACACCGTAACGTATCATTAGTTGTCTGAACTAGTCGAATTGAACTGATACAAGAAAGGAAAGAACAGTAGTTAAAACAAAATTATTCAAGTTTATAATACAATGAATATAATAATCTTTCAAACATACAATTAACACATTTTAATAATACAATGAACATGCTCTTAGACACATAATAAATATATTACCAAATATAACGAGCATGTGACTAAAATGAACATGTTAGTAATACAATGGACATCGGCCTAAAAATATGAACCTTATACTTGTAAATAGTACAATAAACATCACATAATCATACAAAGAACATTTGAACAAGTACCACACATTTATAGACAAATATATGATAATTAACCCATCATTAATTCATATCATTTCATTGAATATATTACAAACACATAATGAACATATGACTGAAATGCAACAAACATATGACCAACGTGTGTTTCAACGAACATATGCTAATAAGACAATAAACATATGTCATAATTAATGTTATTAATGTAATTAATATGTGTCAAATACACAATGAACATATGAACAAGTATACCTAACATCTGAACAAACACATAATAAACATATTGCTAAATATAATAAACATATGACCAACACGAATTCAATAAATACATTATAATAATACATCGAACAGATATTTACTGTAGAATGAACATTGCCTTGTCTTTGCGGCCTTTTTTCCTGATGTCGAGCTCATTCATCCCCTTCATTCATACTTCATTAGGACATCAATTACAAGGTTGTTTTAATTTTTTCACAAACCACCATCAAGATCTTCACCATAAAAGAGGGAAAAAAAGAAACGTAAGTGCAAAATGTAAAAATTGTTATCTTTTCTTATCAAATACATAGATCTAATACCTTATGTTGTTGATTTCGCTTTACAACTCGTTGTGTTCATATTCATGTATGAAAATTGTGTAAGAAAATGAAGAATTTGAAGAGTTTGATGAGAGAAGTTAGAGAGATGTTGGAGGATTTGGGAAGAAGAGAGAGAAAGTCTATGAAAACTTGTGTGGGAAAATGAAAGTAATGAATTCAAAAAATAGGTTTTATGTTTTTCGGTATTCATTGGATATCAACAGATGTTCATTCCGTGCGTCATTGGTTTAATGAATCAGCGTTTTATGTTATATTGACCTGCGTTTTGACCCATGCACACCTTTCTCTACATACACCCGTGCGCACCACATATGGTAGTAGACTAGTAGCTGAGTACAACATGAATCCCTCGGGCTCGGTGATCGACTGCTACAAAATGAGCTCAACTGCACATACTGACTTTTACCAATACTTGGATTTCGTCGTCACCTTCCTTTCCCCTAGTTCGTCAGCACCCTGCATAGTTGAAAATCTGTAAGTTCCTTTATAATTCCTTTTTCCTTGTTTTAATTCCATGGTATAAATCTTAATTGCTTTTCCTTGCATTTCTTGTTCAGTAAGTGTTATGGCTGAAGCAGACATTGTCAATGTTGGAGAAGTCAAAGTTCATGTTTTCTCATCGACTGATGAGGTACAAGTACAACGCAATAAAATAAGAAAAGTTTTGAAGGAAGGATTGTTTAGCATCTATTCTGGGTTACTTTACTTTACTTTAACGATACTTCCTTTGTTTCATTAGAATTTAGAAAATAAGAGGGTTCATTGATTAGGATAACCTTCTTAGGGTGTGTTTGTTGGACGGAAAACATTTTCAATAGAAATTGGTTTCCATGAAAATCATTTTCCAGAGGATAACTCAACTCTACCTTGATTTTCCTTTGTTTGGTTGAACGAAAAGTAGCTTTTCTTTGAACCCATTTTTCTTTATTTGTGTTTTGTAAAGTTGATAAAGTGAGGGAAAGTGTGGCTTTTCTTATATAAAGTTCCACCTATATTTTTCCCTCCTTGATCCGGTCCAAACCAAACAATAGGAAAGTCCTCCCAATGGAACACACCCTTAGTTCTTACATTTTCACTATTCTGCAAAATTAAATTATTATTGTTTACCATTTTGAACAATAATTGTATGTTCTTTATTTAAATACTCCCAATTAATGGTGGCTAACTGTCGTAGTTGGCTAACTTGGCTCTTTGGAGATCAATCAACACGTATTTGACATAGTTTACATTTAGAATAAGTGGATTGAGATTTGAACAATTGTTCGTTGTTAGTTTGTTACCCTTAAGTAAAGTTGCATTTACACAGTAATACTTCATGTTTAAGTCTATGTTGTTTGAAGATTTTAGAGTGTAAGGTGACTAAGTCGACGACAACAATCACAATGTGATAGTGTGAATACCTTTTGGTCATATATTCTGAACCGATTGTGGTTGATTGGTAATGGCCAATGCCAAGGGGCTTAAACCATGTTGGGTCAAATTTGCCGGTATTGAGCATGATCAAACATCTTAGTACAAAATAAGTCCGTGACTAGGCAGGATAGACTAAGAGGTAGAGGAGTATGGTCGAGATAAAAGGGTTTTTTGTGGATAGGGTCTTTAATGGACATGGTCAATACAAGGCCAAAATTGTAGGATATTACATTAGTAAAGGACAATAGGGTAAACAAAAGTGCACTTATAGATTTTTTTTACATATATATGCTTGTTTCTTTCTCTCCCTTAGTCTACTTGTTCGTCACTTCTTATAGCATGTATGAATTTGATTATACATCAGATGATCAGAACAAGTTAACCAGCTTGTCCGGTAGCCAAACACATACCTACTTGGAAGCCTATGTACAAGTTATGTTTATTAAGTTCGCAGCACTATTATACTGTTGTAATATTTAAAGGTTAAGTTCAGTTCAATGAAAAACATGTTACTCTAGTTGGAAGGTTGAACCTTTTTCCTAGTATAATCAAGAGTTAAGACAATGGTGTAAGCTGTATCTTTGGAGCATCTTTTGGCTTGGGGGGTTAGGGCGTTGTTTTTTCCTTAAACCATCAACATCTTCGTTGGTCTGTACAAAGCTATGAATGTCAAATTGATAGGAAGATGTTAACGAATGATTGCAAAGATTAGTGGAGGTAATTGCTTAGAATATTTTGAGCTCATAGTTCAAATTCCAGTCACAAACTCACAGTCACTCTTCATGCATTGTATTGCATACTTACATTCCTTTGAGAAGAATTGAACTTTATTCCTAGTGTTTAGTTGTAATATCAGATGTTCTGGTCATACACAATTCCATAGCCGCTATGTTTGCTAATATGTTTTCGTTCTTACAATCATTCTTGAAAATCTTTCTTGATATGCTTTTTTTCTCTTTTTTTGGGTGGGACTTATTACATGGACCCTCTCTTTCCTGCTCGCTTTCAATTTAGTTGGTTGAAAAGCTGAAAGACAAGTGCAATAAAGCTAAGGATCAACGCTATCCTGCAATGTATTCCAGCATCTTTGGTGGCATCCTTCTAGATCCTATCATGATGATGATACCTATTGATGATCATATGGTGCATCGAGGGCATGGTGTATTTGATATAACCGTTATTTTTGATGGGTACGCCACTTTACTGACCCTGCTTGTTTACATTTATCTCTTAAAATTTACCTTGTATGTTATAGCTAGAAGTCGAAAATGTGCTATAGCTGTGCTTTCTACTTTCTATTCTCATACTCTTAGTAATTTGCAGTTTTTCTTCAAAAGATGAAGTATAGGTCAGAAAAGGGATCTTTGGTAATCCTGTGTTCAAGTAAATCAAGCTTGAGACAAAATGGCTGTAACATTTAAAATCCATTCTCCCAAAAGGGAAAGGTGTGAGTTCTTTTATTTACTTACTCTCCTAGCACATGATTCATTTAGAGTTTATGCTAGGTAAATACCGAGCCGTGTTCAGTTTTTTTTTGATTTAATTTATGAAAAAATGGGCTTTTATACATTAAACTCTTAACTTCCAGTGCTTATCATTAAACATTTGGGTATTGTTCAACTAAAATCTATTTTTAAATGCAGACATTTATTTCTATTAATTTATGCCTAATAAGACCTTTGCTTACATCTCCAATGAAGTCATCTATTACATGTGCTTAAAGGGGAATTTTAGACGGGCAACCTGCTTTAGCTGCTTATGCTTTAGTACATAACTAGTTGTTGACCCGGGCGATGCCCCGAGGTTAATATATATATTGCATTACATTTTAGTTATTTAAGATGGTTAATGTCGTTCTTTTTTTTTTTTCTTGTTTCGTTAAAGAATGTAACCGATTAATGAGAGTTTGTTGTTTAGGGGTATTCATAACCGGTTGCCTAGTTATTCGGGTACCAAATATACGGTACCAGAATACGTGGGTACCCCCTTTTCGGGTAGCTAGAAAAGCAGCCCATGACTCGACCCTGAATAACCGGGTTCCCGCAAAAGTGTCATAGCTTTTTTTTATGAAAAAAAAATAATTGGAAGAACGATAGAAGAAGCTACTACTATGAGTATCAACTACCGATCCATGTTGATTACAGTGTTTGAGTTACTACCATGAGTGACAATTGTCAATTGCGTGCCAACTCTAATCCTCATTCCTCAAAATGATCTACAACCAATCAACCATAACGTAAATATTCTCACTTGCAGATTGCATCACAAATAATTTTTTCATTAACATGTTGATTCATCCGATCCATTTTTTTTCATATTGATTCATCTGATCCAACTTCTCCTGTAAAATGTTGATTCTTTTTATTATTCATATTTTCTTTCCCCTCTTAAAGTCACAAGCACGACAATGTGGTATTGGGTAGCTTATAAGATAACTCAATACATTTTCAGAATTGTTTCTGATCTTATAAGAGGAGATTAAAGTTACTGTGAAAAAAGAAAGAGAAAAAAATATAACGATGCGTTTATTCGGGATACACGTGTAACTTAAAAGCAAGCTCATCGACCCGATTCTTGCATCTTTTTCCTGAGCCGGGTACCCGACCCATAAAAATGAAATTTCATATTTATACCCTTTTTAGGTGACATGTCAATATGATGAGTCAAACGTATCGGTTCTCCTGAACACCCCTACTCACAATTTGGTTCTTAAATTAGAAGCAATGTAGTTAATTGAATGTAATGTTGGGTTTCCTTAATAATTGTGGGGTATATCGTCGGATGTAAGTTACCATATCTTTAAATGCTTTTCTTAGATGTATGTTATAGTTTTTTTTTTTTCGCCCCATAAAAACCAAGAAAGTATTGTAGAATGGTGGTTAGCATGTTTGTATTTCAAATGAGAGGTTGCGTGTTCGAGCCTTCATAAATATATTTTTGTTGATTACTTTGTGTCATTTGTTTGGGAGGGGGAGGTACATGTGGCAGCATGACATTTGTTTGCTTTGAGTTTTAGATATATATATATAGATGTAGATATAAGATGTTGTCAATATCTTTTTACCTTACAACTTCCTTTATGAATTGGATGCACATCTAGATCGGTTTCTCAAATCAGCATCACTAGCTAAAATATCTCCTCCTTTTCCTCTCTCAACTCTTCGGAGCCTTCTCATCCAACTGACAGCAACATCAAAGTGCAAGAATGGAGAGCTTCGATATTGGCTTAGTGCAGGTTCAGGGAATTTCTCACTCTCGCCTTCAGATTGCCCCACATCAGCATTCTATGCCATAGTCATTATCAAAAATGGATTTTCACAGTGGAAAGAAGGCGTCAAAGTCATAACATCCTCTATCCCCATGAAAGCACCACTATATTCCACGATGAAGAATGTTAACTACCTTCCCGATGTTCTTGCACAGATCGAAGCTGAAGAAAAGGGAGCATTTGCGTCTATTTGGGTTGATGATGAGGGTTATATTGCAGAAGGTCCAAATATGAATGTTGCTTTTGTTAACCATGACAAAGAGTTGGTTATCCCTAAATTTGATAAGATTCTTGCTGGATGTACTGAGAACAGGCTTCTACAACTTGCATCCGTGTTGGTAGATCAAGGGCGTCTAAAAGCTGTCAAAGTAGCTGATCTTTCGGTTGAGGGAGCAAAATCAGTTGCTGAAATAATGTTTGTGGCAAGTTCACTTCCAATTGTACCTATAATCATGTGGGATGAAAATCCCATAGGAAACGGTAATTCTATGTCCTGACTTCCTTATCTTTACTGTTGTTTCTGTGGAAATAAGTTAAGTGTTACTACTGGTTCTGATCTCTGCTTTCGGTGTTGTGTGTTTTGAACTCCACAGTAAATACATAGAAACACAGACCTACCAACTAGATAACATTAACACCCATTTCGTATTCATATGTAATTTTGTATAGAAAATATCATATCAATATCTATGGTAATGCTTGTCCACCCCAAATTGTGATTTTCTTCTCCATTACTATGGTAATGAGTAGGTAATTTTCCTTTCAAACTACAAATTGCTCTTGATTTCATCACCATTATTGCCATTTTGTATCGCTTACCAATCACTAAGGATTCTATGTTAGTAATGTAAATATGGCAATCAACACTTTGGTAATTATAATGAATGACACTATGTATAAATGGCACATACAAAGAGGGGAATAAAAGAATGTCAAATTAGTATTTTTCCAATGCATTTTCAGGGATTTGGAGGTGTTGCCAAAGGGGATACAAATTCGGTGCTGCATGACCCTTCTCTGAGAAACATTATATTTTTGTTGCCAAAAGAAAACAAAGCATAATATATGATGCTATCTATATTTTCATTTTGCAACAGCTAGTGATGCAAACAAGAATTTTGCTATTCCTTCTAATGCGTTTAAGTGACGACCCTTCTAATGCTTTTTTGTCTTTTGTAACAGTCTTCTAACACACGAACTTGCATTGTTTTTTTTTTGAACTGGAAATTAACTGGCAGAGAGGGCCAACCCTGTTAGAATGAGGGGATATAAAGGATACCCAACCCACAAGAAAACACAAGTCATTTAGATTGGGAGTTTATACCCGTAAGGAAACATACCCCTAAACTTGGGGGTGATGAGATCCAAACCCCCAACCTTCTCAAGGTTGGGAGGTGGGAGCTCTACCATTGATCCCACTTGATCCGAAAAGCCATCTTTTTCGAAAGAATGTCTATATCATTTGAGTCAAGAGTGTTTCGATTGGAACAAATTTTATAAGTGATGACTCTCGTATTGAGTATTAGAACGGAAAGATCCATCAGATAATGAACTAATGAGCTTGCATCGTTGGCCATCTTAGCTAAGGTAGTTTCTCAGATGTGACTTGTTTTGTGAAGGTCACAAATTATGACAGCGGGGTGATTCGTTATATCTTCTCTCAAAAGATTTGGTTTGAGACTGCTTCTAGAAAAGGTGTATTCGGTAAAACTAGTTGAAAGCTGAAAAGATAAAGGTGTGTAACAGTTAAAATACTAGTTGACTTTGAGAAGTTCTTTTGACTATCTGAGATGATATAAGCTGGTTGAAACTTGAAAGGGATGAAATGATGTAAAAATGAGTTGTAATTGGTAAGTGCTCAGGCAGAGCTTAATTAAGAATGTAATTCCACTTGATCTAATGCTCCAATGTCTAATAGAGTAAACCCATGGGTTTGATTGCTGTCAAGTGCACTTGGTAAAATTCATCATAATCAGATTAAATACACTTTTAGATCTTTTGTTGATCTTTACTGTTTGATTAACTGGTGTACTGTGTTTTAACTTTCTTGCATACCATTTCTCTTGGCAGGAATGGTGGGAGAACTGACTGTTGCACTCTCAGATCTGCTGTGGAATGACATGGCTGTAGGACCTGAAACACATAGGATCTGCATTCGCTACAAATAGGATTTATGACATCTATCTTACTGAGCTCTATTACCATCTTGCTAGTATAGTTATTTCAATAAATGGTACCATGATTGCACCAAAAAAATAAAAAAAGGTTTAAAGAGCTGGTGTAGTGTGCAAATCAACGGTTCCGATATCTGGTTCTTGGAACCGGTACCTTTCTATTGTTAGTCAAGTTAGTTTATGATAGTGGTAGTACTATTTGTGCACAATAAGGAAGGCACATTGTGATCATTACAATGCTAATAATTGATCTTTCTATCATCATCATCATGAGCAGCACTACATGATAATGCTTTATTAAGTTGAGTTATCTGTTGGGTAGACTACCGGTTTATTCTGTCGGTAATGTTACCGGTTGTGCATATTGTTGGTACCATCTAACTTCATCATCTTAAAAGAACTGGAATACCAATATGTTGGGCTGACTTCTATAATATTTATAAGGTAAAAAACAAGGTCTTTATTATCAACAATTTACCATTATGTGTTTGATCAGCATCCATCCTTTAATCAAGAATTAATGTATTGAATTATAAGATCAACAAGGTATCCTGCGTTTAGAGAAAATTATCCAGCATTTAGGGCCCCCATCAAAAATTAGTATTTTAAGCATGGATATTATTCGATGATTCTGCATCTTTTGTTCAAGTAGGTGCCTTCACAATGCATGTAATTGTTTGAGCTAAAACTCTAAGTGATGAATCAACCATTTCCAAAAGCAGATTGACTTCCCAAATACCACAAAACTTGCAACAAAAGCCTTATTTGATAGACAGAGGAAAAAACCTACCAAAATGATAGAAAGACTATCACAAATACAATGAATATTATAAAAGAGCTAAAGCATTGATAAAACTAGTCCTAAAAATCTAATTCGCGTAGGATCATATGTTCCCATCTCTAAACTGAAAAGGGAGTCCTTTTCTTTAGCCCTTGCTCTATTCTGTAATGTTTAGTCTAGTCAATAAAGCTTAGTTACACCTAACAAAATTATAGATGTTTAAAACAAGCTTTATTTGTTTCGAGAAACTCTTGGCGTCTCACTGTTGGAGTCCAAAATGTACTTCAACAAGGGTATTTTAGTAAATTTACAGGTTGGAGGTATCAAAGTAAAATGTAAGCTAGTACCAAAGCGTAGTCAAATACATTTTGGTACCAAGTAAGAGTCACTTTGGTATTGGTACCACAGTGACTATTTCAATACCAACTTTACAATAATTTGGTACTAATTTACATTTACTTTGGTACTCCAATCCAACCTACAAAATTATTTAGGTATCCTTGTTGGAGACTCCAACAATGAGATGCCAAACCAACCTCCTTTGTTTGTTCCATATAATATGTGTTTGTTTGTTCCATATAAAATATGAAATCAGAAATTGGAGGGTATACTCATGAGTCATGAAATAGAGGATGGAAATGGATTCGTTTAACGGTAGGGAGAAAGACTATGTCTAAACCTCAACATGCACGGTGTTATTAATCTAGCAATTGTTGGTCAGACACTTAAGAGTTGAGAATAAGCGGAAAAGTAAGGGGAATACCTACTTCTTAAGTATTGCATTTGAGAGGATTTGACTTTGTGAGCTGAAGGGGTATATATCTCATTTTAAAACTCTTATACATTGAACTTCATTCGTTTCCACATACCACAAATGTTGACGAGTAACGCCACTTGATTCCACTCGTGCTAAATACGAAACGATACAAATCCCCCCCAAAAAAGTACTGGACACAGAACAAATAGAAAACGTTTGACTATATAAACTCCATGACTCATTTCACATTACTCCCAAAGAGAGAAGGCAGAAAGTGTGAGAGAGAAGCTAGTAAAAGGAAGACAAGACTATTTCCTAGATTGTTGACAATCTAGGGTTAGGGTTTCTCAAAATCTACCGTAACCAAACCATCAACAATGTCATCAACCAACAACACTACTTTTCAAATCAACAACAACAACAACAACAACAACAACAACAAGAACAACAATCACAACAACAACCGGGAAATGTGTTGTCGAAACCGCCATTGAGGAAACCTACCTTTATCAAAGTTGATCAACTTAAACCTGGTACTAGCGGCCATAATTTGACTGTCAAAGTTGTTAGCTCTAACACTGTGTTGAAGAGAGGAAGGCCGGTTTCTCAGAATCTTCGCAACTCCAGAATTGCTGAATGTGTTATTGGTGATGAAACTGCCACCATCATTTTCACTGCTCGTAACGATCAAGGTTATTTTCTTCGAAGTATTATTTTTTTACCTCATTTTTACTTTCTTGATTTTCTTTGTTTACTCCCTTTAAATTTGTTCCCCTTCATATTATTGTTTTATTGGTCACGAAAACGATTTCTTAAACCCAAATCATTTGGGACTAAGGCTTTGTTGTTGTTGTTGATGTGTTCGAATTATTTGTTGGAATTGTTTGAATTGGGAACCCTAGTTTCTCCTTTAAAGTTTGTTTATATTTGAATTTTTGTTTGCAGTTAAGAAATATGAAGGTTAATCATGTACATTTATTCCTCTATTTTTACTTAAGGGTAGCTCACAAGTCACAAGACAAGTTCAAAATTTCAGCGTTATAAAGTTGGTAGATTATCTCGTATTTGAAAATGTTTTAAATTGTATATGATTGTGATTGAGGAAAATGGTGCATAACTATGGTGGATTTGAGTTCTCACTTACAATTCTGTGTCACATTGAGAATTTTTGCGGATTATTGAAATGACGTGTTCAATCCTTATCAAACACTTTGTTGGATAGGAACGATGGAGGGAAGAGTGAGCTTGCATTTATCTTCCCAATGTTTCCAACATTAGAGGAATTGATTTTGAGAAGAGAAGGGATTTAGATTCTTCTAATATAATGCCATTCCCTTCCCTTCCCCCATGTTGTATACGTGTATACTCTGCTGGGGGGTCGGGGGGATAATATGGATCCTCTTCTCCTACAAGTCATTGCGCCAAAAAGGCTTTGTCAACAGTATGAAAAGAATTGGAAATGATGATTTCTTCCTTTAATTTTAGATTGAGACAGTGCTGATCGACCAAGTGCAATTGCAAACGCTTTTTGATATAGAATTTTGTAAACCAGCAAGGTGTTCCCCACATCCTTAGCTGTCTTTGGGCTAAGTGGAAGCTTCAATGGTAGCATAAGTGATGTGTCGGGAACAACTTACGATAAAATGGATAAGAGTATGAAACTGATATCTCAATGATTGGTTTAATATGACAATTAATAACTGAGTGCCTATCCTTTGCTTTGGGGAACATATGAACATATTCTTGTTGATTCATAGTTTTGAAGAATTATAGACCTTGCAGGAAATTTGCACCTTTGTCCCTTTACAAAGTTTATTTAATGCGTAGATAATGTTGAAGATGGTTAATTGGTTATGGAGTTGAAACTGAATTGTTGTTTTGTATAAATATGGAAAGTAAGAACAATGAGACTAGACACTACTATCACATGTTCATGATACTATGGTCAAGGTATAATTATACATGAAGATCAATATGGTAATATTGACTGAATCTTGTACTAATGCTCAAGATGGGTAATTTAGTGATTGTTAATAGATGACGAAGAAAAATGCGTGTATGAAATGGTTTGGCATTGAAGATTGATATTAAATAGACAATGAATAGCCACTTTTTGTACTTTGATAATGGTGTTTAAGCTATGGATATAAGGTATAGCTTATCTGATGTGATTTAGATGCAATTTTTGTGGCTGTCATTCTATCAAATGTTTGTATGACGTGTGTTTTCTAAACTTGGCAAGAAATTCCCTGCAAAGTAGTTGTTGTAAAGTTAAATGGGGAATTTAGATTTCAGAGGTGTTGGCTTTGATATGATTTACTTCATACTCTTTTAAGCGGGATTCCGACCCTAGTGATTTACTGTTCAATATTAGTTTAGTGGTTGCAATGCCCTTCCAATAAAGAAAGATAAGAGGATCGACACAAAAAATAATTGAGATGATATTCGTCCCCGACTCATTTGTTGATCATCGTGGTATATTTAGATAGTATGAGATGTTGCCTTTTGCTCTTCACTTGCTCACATGTTACATATTTAATTGTCTGCCCTGCTGCCAGTTGACATAATGAAGCCTGATACAACTGTTATTATCCGAAATGCAAAGATTGACATGTTCGAGGGAACAATGAGGCTTGCAGTTGACAAGTGGGGACGTATCCAGGCGACTGAACCTGCGAATTTCATAGTGAAAGAGGACAACAATCTGTCATTAATTGAGTACGAGCTTGTGAATGTTGCTGAAGATGAACAGTAAGTTCTAAGTGGGTAGATAATATCCTGGTGTGAGGGAAGTTTTGAGGCTAGTCTAACCTATTTGGTAATCATGCCCTTCAGCAATCGTTGAAGGGGCTCTCACTTGATTGAATGAATATATTATTAGTAGGAATATTAGCTATTAATTGGTATACAGGTGTGCTAAAGCCATAGTTAGGCGTAAATTTCGGCATATGGTATATCTAAATTCTGATGTTCACTTGATGCTTGGGGTTGTTGCTGGACATGGGATTGTAAAGAACTTTGGTGCTAATGATGATCATGTTATATTTATATATATATGCTTATTTATCTCTTGTTATTGGCTTTAAGCTTCTCTCTGCGTTGGTCATACTTCATTTCAGTTTGATTCCGGTTGCTTGCAGGGCTTTATAGCTGATTAGCTGAATGGGTAAAAGTGAACTTTGACCATTTTCTAAATGAACGGAAAAAACAGAGCAATTAACTTTTGACTCTATTTTTATCTCGGGAGAAAACCTTTGCCTACAATGTTAGGTTTACCACTTTACGTCTAAGCTTCTAACAGAGGACATGTCATAGTTCTATTTTGTTGAAGGTGATAATATCTTAATCGTTAATGTCCTTTGGTCTTTCCGATGTTCCCAACAGATTGCTACGAGCTTACGTAAAATGAGTTTTAATCTGTAAGAAGTTGATAATTCTACATAGCAATCAATAGTGTCTACTGTCTAGTGAAATCGGTTTGAATTAGCAAATATTAGTTTTGAATCAATGTTAGTTATATTTAATTTCAGTTCACATCACATGAAGTGAATAAGGAGTAAAATGCAACATGAATGTGGCAAAGATAAGATTACATAGGAAAAATTCACAGAACAATATTAATAACATGGGGTCTTTTATAATCATCCGAAGAAAAATTTGTTGAAAGGTTCGTAATATATACTCCCCCGTTTTTTTTTTTTTAATTGTTACACTTCACTTTGGGAGAGAACCAATTGTGCAAAAAACAAGGAAAAAGTACAATAAAAGAATGTTTGGTTTTGAGAAACGAAACATTAAAATAATGTAAGAGAGAAAAATAGGGTGGATGAGAAGGTTTTGGGTAGATTATTAAAATGGGTGGTGGGGTATATGAGGTGGAAAAGTGTGAAAAGTGGATGTAATTGTAGGCGTGGAGTTTTATTCCTTTAATGGCTACACGCGGTGTGAGCGCGTTTATTTGATTACCCCATTGTTAAGATTTTATTAAAAATATGTTTTGAAGTCGCCAACAATTCTTTAGAGGAAGAATCATAAACTAATTGGATATTGAAACGGAAGGGATATCTTAGGGACTTATCCAATGTAGATTTCCCCATCATGACTCCATAGATGGTCAGGAACCAAAAATTGAGTTTGGGGTGAGGGTACAATATAGTCAGGAACTATATTGCCCATTGCTGGCCTCTACTAAATACCGATTCATTACAGATTTGATGTAAAAGAATAATCATATAATGTTTTAATACACCCTAAAAATAATTAATTTAGATTGGTTCAGGAAACACATAAAAAGACTAATTATTTAGTGATAAGTTAATTATGCAATCATATTACAAGGTTCCTATCAGGCTGTCCAAATTATCTGAATTAATTAGAATAGTTCTTTAGGTCTTGTTTAGCAATAATAACTTGTGGGTGATAGATACATGCATAGGACAAATAAAACAATCAGGAATATTATATACAAGAATAATAAAAAGGTTAGAATTTACAAAGGAACGCGATTATTAATTAAAGATCTACATCATGACAAGAAATTGTTAGTAACTTCAATAAAATAAAATATAATTATTCAAGGATTATCAGGATTATACCTATGCGGTTTAGATCGAAGAGCGTAACGACTTTCAGGCGGAGCAATCGTGGAACCAGAAATATAGTATGATTAGGAACAAGAATTGATTCGAAAGATTGAAAGTGTTTGAGTATTTGGAGGTTTGAAATGTATTTCGGAAGTATTCGTAAGTTTGTGTGTGCGTAAATCTTTTTTTATCAAAAGTCGTATCTGATTCGGGAAATCAACCCGTATATATAGGCAAAAGAATCATGCGCTCCACGCAAGCCCTGCGCCAGGCGCAGGTCTACGTGGCAGACGCAAGGACACGCGTCAGGAGCAGATTGGCGCGCCTGACGTGGTCCGTCCAGTTAAAAACCTACACGTGGAAACGCGTTTTCGAAAAGATAAAAAAGTAGCTTGCGTCTCACACAGGACTTGTGCCAGGCACAGGACTATGTGTGAGTCACATGTACACGTGTCAGGCGCTTATTGGCGCGCCTGACGCAATCTGGCCAATGTGCTGGACGCACGTGGCGCGCTGAGCGCAGCCGCCGCGTCTGACGCATATTCCAATATATCCGTTTCTATTCTACGCGTGCTTTTAAGATGCTATTTCTATCCCTAAAAATCCGAAGATTGAATTTTACGGGTTGAAAATCTGATTTATGCTCTAAAGATAATAATAGAACCTTTTATTAAAATATTTATTAAAACAATAAATATTCAATTGGGCTTTTAAAATGGAATTAAAAACATTTTACGGATTTAATTTGCAATTAATCATCATGGATAATTAATTGAGCTTTTATAATATTATTTCAAAACACATATGGCTTGGTTATTCGAATTGCTCTTCCATTAGGCCGTGCAAACTAATACTGCGGTATATTTTATTATCGGGCCCTTAAATGAGGAGACAAGATTATGTGCCTACAATGATAGGTTACTATATAAGGAAAAAGTAGAAGTATAACAATTAAACAAAACATACTAGAGAGGAAAGCGTAACAATTAAAAAAATCGGAGGGGGTTATATATTTAGTGCGCCCTCTATTTTTCTTTACTTGCTGCATTTATATATTTTATGAGATCTGAAACCGACATTCAACTATTAATATCCTTATATACGTGTAATATGGAGTCATAATTATGTAAATTCAAATTAAAAAATCTAACAAGATATCTCTATAATATCTTTCTTATACATAATACACTAATGGGAAAAATTGGTCAACTATAACTTTTTATTAAGATACAACGATCTTTTCGCAGAAAAATCAGATATAAGATGCATGTTTTAGAGAAATTTCAAAGCACAATAGAAAATATAGGAGGGGAGGTTTTAAGGCAAGTCAGTGTCACTATTGGCTGGAATTTAAAAATTTATTGGCAAAATGTATTTAATATTAATGAGTAATTCGTGACAGTATGAACCTGCTGTTTTCAGAAGGTGCCATATGTTAGATATTCGCTAACAATATTTTTTTTTTTTTTTTGGATAAAATCGAACATAATATAACTAAAACAGGAGATTACAAACAAAGCATTCAACCATGGTCATCAGAAGACATGGTTGACATATTACAAACTTGAATGTCTTCAACTAAAAATTTAATACAATCCGGGGGAGGGGAAGATAGTTCTTGCAAAATATTTAGGCTTGCTCTTTCCCCTTGCGCATGTTTTGCTACTGCATCCGCAAGCCTATTTGAATTTCTTCTTTCATGCCGAAGTTTCAGTCCTGCGGTTCCTTGGAGCAACACCCTACAATCATGGATACTGTTATAGAAGTTACTTCTAATAGTTTGATTTTTACCAATCTCTTCCACGACATTTTTGCAATCGGATACTACAATGCCCAAATTCCAATGGTGGTGCTTAACCCATTGAAGTGCCATCAGGATAGCACGGGTTTCAGCCTCAAGAGCACTTGAACAGAATGTGGTCATGGTAATCCCTCCTAGCCACGAGCCAAAGGAATCCTTGCAAACAGCTGCTAAAACGGTCTCTTTTGATTTAATAACGAAAGAGCCATCCACATGTATTTTTAGATGTAAAAAAAGGAAGGGGGGGGCAGATTGGGTTCATAAGGTTAGAGATACTCGGGTCGGTATCTGGAGGAAGAGTGACGAGGGGTGGGAGTGGGTTGAGATGAGTAGGAGGGATGAGGGGGGTGAGATGAAAGAGAGGAGAAGGAGGGGAGAGGGGGGGGAGAGGGGTTGGGAGCTTTTCCCACTTTAGGTTGGCTCTTGGAGTAGAACCATTCAGTGGCGGCCCAACGAGAATTTTTTATAGAAGAGGAAGAAGAGATATTCTTCTTGTTGAAAACCCAAGCATTTCGTCTTAACCAAAGACCCCAAATCATGAAGATAAATTCAACATTAGAAGGGACTAGCGTAGGATTGACATTGATATCTTGGATAATGTTGCTTTTTAACCAATCCTTAAAGGAGGTGGCGGGGATGGTTTTCACATTGGCATTAGACCACACTTCCACCGCACGGTGACAACTCCTAAGAATGTGGTTCATGTTTTCCTCTTCATTAGGACAGAAAGGGTAATACTTAGTATAGGAAGTAACACGATAACTTATATTACCATTGGTTGGTATCCTATTCCACCAAGTTTGCCAAAGGAAGAACTGGTGTTTCGGGAGTCCCAGGGATTTCCAAAGCCAGCCCCACGACTCCTCATCCCCTTCAGGGGATAAGAATCTCGTTGCAATTCTTGAGTTAAAATTCCCAAGATGAGTCCATAGTGAGTAAGTAAAGTCGGGGTTACGGGAGAAAACAACTGATATAACTCTGTCGACTAACTCACGAGGGAGGTTTATGGAGGAGATATTCGTTATATCACAATTACTTATAACATTTGCTGTTAAGTTAAGCTCACTTTGTTGTAGAGGACCTTGGATTAGTGACCTTAAACTTTCCCCATTTATCCAGTTATCATGCCATAAGTTAACGTTTGTTCCTTCCCCAACAACCCAAGCTATGCTATGCTTATAGGTATCCCAACCAACACCAATATATTTCCAAATGTGAGACCCCTTCTTAAAACTAAGGGGTTCATTCCTTTTATTGATGTATTTTTCTTTAATGATTTTTGAGGCCCACATGGTATCATTGTCCAGCTTCCAGCAAAGGCGAGCTAGGTTTATGTTATTAATGTTTTTGTGAGTTAAGACCCCAAGCCCCCCTAAACTTTTTTGGGTACAAATTTTTTTCCAAGCAATCCAAGTAATTTTTCTTCCATTATCCTTACTATTCCAGAAAAAATTACTACATATTGAGTCCAGTTTATTCTTAATAGCTATAGGAAAGTCAATCATGTGCATATAGTACCTAGGAATTGCTTGAAGAGCAGCATTAATTAGAATGGTCCTCGCTGCCTTGTTGAGGCTCTTTGCTTTCCAAGATGCTAGTTGGGAAGCCACTTTATCAATGATAAAAGTAAGTTTATTTTTTGAAGGTTTTCTATGACACAGAGGAAACCCAAGATAAATGCCTAGGTCTTTTGTGCTCGAGATATTCATTTCCTGTTCGAAATCATCTCGCACATCAATGCTCGTATTAGGGGAGAAATACAACATACTTTTAGAGTCATTAGATTTTTGGCCCGACAAACCAAAAAACTTGTGAAGGATATGTCTCATGGCAACTAAAGTTGAATTGTTAGCTTCTCCAAAGAATAGGATATCGTCAGCAAAGAAAAGATGTGAAATCTCCGTACTACCCCCCCCTAACCTTGAAAGGGGTCCAAACTTTAGAGGCACAAGCTTCGTGGATGGTTTTAGATAAATACTCAAGGCAAATGATAAACAGGTACGGAGAGAGAGGGTCACCTTGTCTTATGCCCCTAGAGGGAGTGAAAGCATTTGTACGGTTGCCATTAACCTGGACACAAGTTTGGCCTGCGTTAACACAACACATGATAAGCTTTATGGAATCGTATGTGAAATTTAGTCTTTTTAGACAGTGTTCTATGAAGGGCCATTCCAGTCTATCATAGGCTTTTTCTAGATCTAGCTTCAAAGCAAAGAGACCTTTTTTCCCTTTCTTTTTGTTCATTGTGTGTAGGATCTCCGAAGCTATGATGAAATTTTCCTCCGACCCCCTTCCTTGTATGAAACTATTCTGGTTAGGTGAGATTATGTCCTTGAGATAGGGTCTTATTCTTTGAACCAAAATCTTTGTAATAATCTTATAAGAGGTATTAACCAGGCTTATTGGTTTAAAGTTATTAAGTCGCAAAGGGTTGTCAATTTTTGGTATGAGGGATATGAGGGTTGAGTTCATTGATTTGGGCATATCTAGGGAAGTGAAAATGTCTTTTACACAATTAAAGCACTCCATCCTGATTGCCTCCCAAAAATGGTGATAGAAATGCGCATGGTAACCATCGTCCCCAGGGGCTTTGGACCTACCAATGGAAAAAATTTCTTCCTTAACTTTCATCATAATCGGAATTTGGCTGCAGTTTAATGACTCATTTGAAATGATGTCGGGGGGAAGGAAGATGCTTAGACGAAAACAGGTTCTGGTAATGCTCCATTATAGCCTTATTAATATCATTAGGATTCGTAATACAGTTATCAGTTTCGTCTTTAATCATGAGAATTTTGTTAGTTTTTCTCCTAAAAATGGTTGATAAGTGAAAGAAATGTGTGTTTCGATCACCATCCATAAGCCAATTTGGTTCTAGAACGAATGTGCCAAAAGGCTTCCTCTTGGTCAAGAATTGTATTAAGCTCTTTTGTTAGATTCTCCTCCAGGTCGAAAAGGAAGGTATTTGTTGGGTCAGTTTCTAAGGCCACCTGCTTGCCATGAATGCGGGCCTGGAGAGTTTTTTTATTTTTAAAGATGTTATCCTCTTTATGGACCCAAAGAGGGATCTCCTTACTAAGGACGCTAAGTTTATTAGACAAGCTATTTGCATTCAAGGCCCACTGATCTCTCACCCAAGGATCAAACGGAGGGTTTTCGAGCCACATGGGCTCGAATTTAAAGAACCGAGTGCTAACATTTGGACTGGGCTTTTTAAGGCTTATGAGAATAGGGTTGTGATCAGATGACATTCTTGGTAAATTATGGACAATGGAATCAGGAAAATTAAGAGCCCAATCGGCACAGGCCCAACATCTGTCTAATCTCTCAAAAATAGGATAACTCTTTCTTTTATTAAACCATGTATATTTACTGCCAATAAAACCCAAATCATGCAAACCACACTGAGCCATAGTATCTTTGTACTTACGCATTTTATACTCTTTAGGGGGTTTACCTCCAAACTTTTCATGCACATAAGTTACCTCATTAAAATCCCTAAGGACCAACCAAGGAAGATTTACATTATTACTCATATCAATCAGATTATCCCACATTTCTATACGGCCATTATATTTAGTATTTGCGTATAAAGCTGAAATAAAAAAGGGAGGAAAATTTTGAACCTGTATAACACCGTGCATGGCTCTCGGTTCCTTTGTTATGGATGTGAAGGAGTGAAGTCCCTCATTCCATTGCATTAGGATGCCCCCCGAGTAGCCCAATGGTTCCACAGTCTCAAAGGAGTTGAACAACAAGCTACTCACTATCTCTTCAATACTTTCCCGGGCCACTTTCGTTTTAGTGATGATGATGATCATCGAGTCATGGTCCCGAATGAGTTGTCTTATATTCCTCCGAAAGCCTTGCCGAGCCACCCCCTAGCATTCCATAGGAGGATTGACATCCCGGGGTTTAGGGGGGGAGGTTCATAAGCTCCGCATGAACTTCCGGGTGAGTGTAGTAATCCAACGTGACCATCCTTTGGGCTTTGGAGCTGTAGAGAATTTCGCCATTTATCTTCGTTTTTATCTCAGACATTACTCCCCCATCTTCCTTTGAGTACCCCCATGCCATCTTCAATGTGATTTGTGTGCATACTTTTGTTAGACGGAGCCATTTGACTTTGTCGGTTTCGCTTCCCGCTTGCACCATTAGCCAGTTCTTGGTAATTGACAGGGCTTTTCGCTCTTGTGGATGTACGGGTACGGGGTCGGAGAGAAACTGAAGCTCCCATGGAACAGCCTCGTCCGAGAATTCGTCTATCGTCTTCATCATCCACCATTTGAGAAATATCCCAACTAGTTCCGAAATCTTCATTACATCCGCAAGACAAGATAGATGAGCTGGCACTAACCTCCCCAGTTCTTCGGGATAAACCATCATCATGTTCTGCAGCATTGGGGGGGTGAGTGCAGGCTTGAGGATTATCTCTTTTAGCACTCGAGGGTAAACTCGGGACCATTTCCCCATCATATCCATCCTGTAGTAAGAGTACCTGTTGACCCAAACCTCTGGGAAAGTGAGGTGTGGTCGAGTTTTCGTGGTTATGCAGGTTGTTCTTGAGAGGATGACATGAACTGGAGAGGGAAATTTGGGAGGAATCATAATAAACCCCCTGTTGTATGTCGGGTCGGATAACAAGGGAGCAAGTGCTGGGTCTCTCTCCTCGCATGGAAAGGGAGATGCCATGGTACTTTTTGTTGAGGTTTTTGATGAGAGAGAAAATAGTAGTGGATGGGGGTGATGATGTTTGTAAAGAAAGGTTGATAAGGGGGTGGTATGATCTTTTAAATAAATTAGGACAAAAAATTTTGGGCAGGCGAGGTTTTAGATTTTGGAAGATTTGTATCTGTACTTCCAGAGGGCTTTTTGAGATATGGCGGAGGAGAGAGGTTAACTGAGATTGGAGACTTTGCACTGGGCATCATTTCTCTACCACACTCTGTGAGACTGAGATAGTAGGTGTCCTTGAGAGCTACAAAGGAGTTCTCTACGTCAGTTGTAGCCGACTTTGGAAGTTGAGTTTTCTTTTGAACCCATATCTTTTTTTGTGGCCCCAGGGACAAACGGTTTCCCTTATTAATTTTTTGTTTTACCCGGGTCCACTTGTCATCCACTATGGAAATATCACTAGGTTGTGCTGGGTTTTTTGAGACCGTTACATCATTTCCCTTTTCCGGTGCTGATTTCTTTGGTTGATGCAGGCAGTCTTTATCATGGTGGTTCACCCGACCACAACTTGGGCATAACATTGGCCATTCTCTATAGGCTATGTTTTGTTTGAAGTTTCCAAGCCAGATGGTTTCTTTACGGCCTTTAGAAACATCCATCATAACAAAGATGCGTACGTACCTCATTTTATTCGCATCAAGTGCTTTCATATCCGCCTTGATGAAATTCCCAAGGCTGTTACCGATTCTTCTCAGTATAATTTCACAGATGAATTCAACTGGTATTTCATGCATTTCTAACCATATTGGAAACCAATGGATTTTTGCCGACGACGCTTGGAAACCAGGATACCATTTTTGAACTGAGAGGAACGTGCCATTTAAAAACCAAGGACCATTAGAGATGACCCTATTAACCTCTTCCACAGAACCAAGTTTTGAAATGAAAAACCCTTTTCCAATGGGAATAGTAGTGCATGGATTGGAGACTTTCCAAAGCTTTTTAAGAGATAGAGCGACGTATTCTGAAGAAAAAGATTTACCACATGGTTTGGAGAATATGGAGCACGCCCATGGATTACACAAGGATTTATAATCCTCTGGAGATATTGGAAGAAACAAATCAGTAGCCTTATTGAATAGAGGAGGTGGGAAAGAGCTTGCATGAGTTTCCCCTTCGAATCTCGTAGGCGAAATTATAGCGTCTCTGAAAGATTTCGTAGATATGTGAGTAGCTTGACCTTCTGGGCCTTTTGAACCCACGGAGACCTGCACAAATAACGAACAAACAGGGGAGTTAAGGAGGGGAAGGGGTGGAGGGTCAGGTGGCTTTTTTGTGGTGGGAGAAGAAGAGGGTTCAGGTAGGAGGGGGAGGGGAGGGGAAGGGGGGTCATTTTTTTGCTAACAAATTTTTATGATATCCTAGAAATCTCGTTATTGGAAGTGCCCTTAAAATAATATCAAATTGTTGATATATATACCCCCATATTTGATTAAAATATAAAATAATATTTTAACTAATGTAACTAATAAATTATCAAAAGAATTATAAATTTACATGAAATTAATATATACTATCATATCAGGTTCAATATCTTTGATTTATTTTATTACTAAACCTTTGGAAATACCATCTTTGATCTATTTTTCATCTTTTTTTTTGGTTTCAGTCATATATATATTACTAGTTCTACATGATTGTTATATCATACTAAAGATGAAATATCCAGTTGATTCATTTGATATGATATTAGATGAGCAGCCATACTATGATCGTTAGGGAGATATGGCGTGCTACACACGAGAATGAATTGTTATGTGGTTGACACACACATCCATCAAGCTCAGTTTGTCGAAATGGCGGTAAAACTACATAGTTATATAAACAAAAAAATAACTTATTATAAAGAATTCAAAAACAATACTTTAATAAAAAGGCTATAATAAGTGGCCCCTAATCCAAACCAAAACCCGTATACGTTCCACGTATATTTACCTGACCCGAATCACACCTTCGATCGATCCATTTGACACGTTTTACTTCAATATATGTTTGTTGAATATCAACTTTTTATAAGTTTATTAATAGATAATCAAAGATATTAATGGAAAAGTATAAAAAGTGGACAATCATATATGCTCTAGAATTGGAAACATCGAAGAATAACCAAGTTTGATTCTCACTTAGCTCAATTGTCCTTCTTTCTTAACTGTCTTGCATTACCTTTTCCTCCCTTTCTCCCTGGAAAAATTAAAGCAAGCTCCTTCTATTTAAAACATTAATTATTAGCAAAGCATTCCTCTCCTCTTACTATTCAAACCATTGAATTATTGGACCGTGTTTAGCTAGCATATCATGAAAGGAAAAATAGAAGAAATAGAAGCTCAGTATCCTCCTCCTCATCATCATCATGATCATGATCATGATCATGATCATCACCACAAAGACGATGAAGAAGAAGAACAACCGAGGCGCGGTTGTCGGCCAATAGCATTCTTGCTTGGATTTCCATTTGCTCTTTCTGCCTTCCTTCTATCTCTTGCTGCTGGGATTGTTTGGATTCTTGGGTATGTTCTAATTATTTCATCTTCCCCTTTGCACCCTCTAAACTGGTCCAGAATTAATTGTCACGTTGATACTTTATTATACGATTTAAACTAGTAACGTGACAACTAAATCTGGACAGATCGAGGCAGCTTATTTATTACTATCGTATGGTACATATAAGTGATAGCTTTTTTTTTTGGAACAGGTCATTATTGAGTTATGTGTGCCCATGTTTAAGCTGTTGTGCAGATCTGGCAAATCAAGCCATGGACGTTATAATGCTTCCTATTACTGTCTTTAGATGGTTTATTGATAAGATTCCCTGTTGATAGGCTGAGTTCATAATTTCCTTTTTTAATTTATTTGAATGAGTTTTGCGTATTTTGATTAGTGAGTTTGTAATTTAATTCAAAGTTCCAGTGTTTGACTTCTAATTCATCAATGTAAGTTGTAACTTGTAATCACTACTGAATTAGTGAATTGTTTATCTGTTGGTGAACAAATGAACAATATTACTCGTATGTCTTAAGTTCTAGGTAAGGATACATTTTCGTTGTTCAAATTTTTAGATATTTTGGGTATTGTAAATTGCCATGTTCTTAGTTTCTATGTGTACAGGGCCACAAGGATGGGCCCCTTGAATATTTTGGCCTCTAATTACAAAGTACACTATCTCAACTAAAATTTGATTTCATTACGTATTAATATAAGTTTTTTATTAGATTTTAAATCTTTTCATATATGTTTCATTTTAAAATAGTATTAATTAAGGGGCCCATTTTATTTTAACTGGGTTGCAATAATTGAACTGCCCCTTTTTATATTTTATATGCTAAAATTTGTTTCAGCCATTCAGTTTGAGTCAATTAGCCTATCTGTTTTCGGTTAAATTTATTTTGTGTAGAGACTAAAAAATAGTAATACCCACGACTGTGGTAAGTTAGTAGCATCAATTAGACAAAAAACCCCCACAATTTCAGGCAAGATTAGCTAAGTGGTGGACCTTTGCTCCTTTAAAAGCACTAGATCTAGGAGTCTTAATACTACTACAAACCTGGAATATATAGGGAGGAAGTGTTACCTAGGCAGATATTTCTTTATGGTTGGACCAATCACCTCCTTGGCTGTGGCTCAATATGCTAACTCATCCTACCACATAACTAGTAATCACTTAAGTTGGATGAGTTCCTCAACCAGATCAAGGATCAACAAAGCTTCACAAAGGGAAGCACTCAAGACATTGCAATTTGTCTATAAAACAACATCTTTATTAAGGAAATATAAGATGGTTTAATTATTTGTTTAAATATTGCCTTAACTATTAGCTACATCCATCGAGAAACTCCTGGTTCCTAATTGTGAGCAACACAATTTGGTCATCACTTTTTTATCATGGGAGATTTTCGGATTTTATTAAAGGGCATAAAAGTATTAGAAAGAAATATTGAACTCGCAAATACGGAGTACATGAGTGAAAAAATAAATTATATCCAACTCACAAGAGTACCAGGATTAAAAGCACGATTTTTTGCAAGATTATCAACAATCATATTAGCTTCTCCTTGCCTAAATTGGAAGCTCACCTTGTTCATGATAGAAAGAATATTTCTCAACTTATTGTCATACAATTTGAGTTCCCATGGGCGTGTATCAACGTTGAGTACTACTTAAAAATAGAACATTCTTTGAGTATGATTCTACTATGATTAGGTTAGGGCACTAATTTGTAATATGAAAATGTACGGCCAGTAGACGTAGATTAACAGATTTCTGGGCACAAACTTATAATTTTCCAAGAAAAAAGGCTAATTTACCAACCCACATTTACCACCTTATAATCTTCAAAATGTATGCTCAAGAAGACATGTACATATAGATAATTACAACCCTAGCTTTCAGTGTGACATGAGATAGCTTCTCCTTCTTGAATATGGGATTTTGTTGGTTGAAAAATGAAATGCTTGTGTTATTTGTTTGTTAATCTTTATTGTTTCACCTTATTATTTCATCGATTTTCTCTTTCCTTTTTTAAAAACACCTGATCCTAACACGCTTGTCCAATAAAATTTTTAAGCATTCGAGTTTATTTATGGTATGAAACAACTTGCAGTATAGGTCCAAGGTATTGATATGTTATAGAAAATTTCATTTGGATCCATTTAGAAACATATTTGGATTTTTTTGCCGACAAAAAGTCATTATGATTTCTTCTGGGGGTACTATTTTTTTTGGGCCCAAGTTTATCTTGTCTTTACTACGAACTATTTTTATTCACCTCAAAAAAGATATAAGTTTCAGGGCTAATTAATCAGGCTGAAATCAAGTGTAAACACAAGGTTAAATAAGAGTTGTTCAAATCCAATAAGTTCAATTTAAATAAGTTCAATTTAAATAAGTGAAATGAACACACCTTTAGTGGTGCACTTGACTTTTTTTTTTTTGCCAGAAAAGTCCTTTAATAATCATTTCTGAGAAATTTTTTTAAGGTATTTTTGGTGAGAAAATACTTTATATGTCACTACTTATTAAAGTACTTACCGGTTGGGGATTTCGGCCAAAAAGTTAAATCATTGACAGTCTTTTCTTTTACCCTATTTGTGTCATTGTGTGCGAAAGTCAAGTACAACAAGGGGAAAACGGACTGGAAGCTTGTCTTTTTGTTTGAAATTTTAACGAGGTAGGTATTTGATATTAAGTGTAATATAATGTGCTTGTTTTACATTAAAAAATTTAAAGTTGCTTTTTTTACAAAATTTGTAGCAAAGGTCTCTTCTAAGTTCTAACAATATTTCCTCACTACAATTCATGATTAGTACGATATTTGATGATATTACATTCTTTCTTTCTTTTTTATTTCCAATAATTATTAGTTGTAATTCTCAAAACTATTTTTTTCTATAACTCGTTTACATTTCATATCGTGCATGTATTAACCTAAGCACAATCTAATTTTAGATGAATTAGGACTTTTGCTTATGAGAAGTAAGTCTTATTCTTTTGAACTTGATTTCAGTACACTTAATTTCTATTCAATTTAGTAGACTAAAGTTCAATTTTGCTTAGTTTAGTTCATTTCAGTCCAGTACAGCTCATTTAAATTCCAACTCTATTACTCCCTCCGTTCCTAAATGATGTTTCTAGTTTACTTTTTGGGATGTTTCATATTGTCAATCTTTTCCATTTTGGTCAATTTTCATTCTCTATTTTACCCTCAAATGTAAATTGTAATTCTCACTTTGGCCATGTTTGGTAAATGACTTTTTCATTGGCTTTTGGCTTTTTAATTTGATCAAACAGCCAAAATAGTGTTTGGTTATTGACTTTTTGGTTGGCTGAAAAGCTGGCTTTTAAGCCAAAATAAAAAAGCTGCCTGGAGCAGCTTTTTGGATTAACTTTTGGCTTGTTGGCCCACAAACTCTCTAATAAACAGCCAACAACCACAATTAATTTTGCCAAACACTTTTGCAAACAATTGGCTTAAACAAGCAACTTAAAAGTTAATACATATAGCCAATGCTTCCAGTCAGTCAAACAAGCCAACTAAACTAGAGCCAACAACCAACAGCCGATTGCCAAATAACCCCATTTGTTCTAAGTTTCAGAATCTACTTTGGGCCCATCACCATTATTAGTTACCTAGTAAACAATTTTCCAACAATCATCTTTACCCATCCTTTAATGTTTTAAACACTGGTTATAGGTCCCCTTTTTGTAAATATTTCCTCCGTTCTTTATTAATTGTTACATTTACCTTATTAAGAAGATTCATATTAATTGCTACATATCCATTTTTGGTAATATGTTATATCTATCTCTCTTTTTACCACATATATCCCTCTTTCTATCTCTCTTATTCCTTAATATGTATGTCACCCCTACATGTAGCGATCGTCATTCAACCCAGTTCACCCTTTTGAGTTTTGACCGACCTTACATCTGGAATTTTCTACCCCACACTCTCTCCTAAATAGCTTTGATTTGGCTTTCTCAGTCTCGTCTTCAGGCTGCAAGTTCTCATTGACATTCAAGGGTGTGGCAGCAACTTCACAATTTTCCATATTAAACTCTTCAGCAAATTTACAGCAATACTTCTGATGATTTTAAAAAGTAATACTACAAGTGCACGGTGTCTGTTATTAGCAAAGACTAGCAAATAAGGGTCGATCCCACAGGGAGAGGATTTCTATCGATTTTCGCTTAATTATATTAAACTATCTCAGGAAAACGAATGTTTGATTTGATTAATAACTAAACTAAAGACAAATAATAACAAGAATATGGTCTAATCAATAAATTAAAAGTTTAGGGCATACGTTCGATCCACCATGCTTATACCAGTTTAAGAATACGAATCAATTCAATAACAAATAAACTAGAGGGTGAGTAATTAAAGGAATGGTTAATCCTTCGGTCGGGTATTAACACTTTCAATTCAACCTATGCAGTACGATCACTAACATATTCAGAATTGCCAATTGTAATGAAGCCTCTAAGAATATGATCTTTCAATTCTAATTCCTATTAGCAAATTAATTAACTCTTGATATTGACCAATTACAAGAATTAAACTATTAAAACTTATCAATTGGAATTACTCACAACTCTAATTCATAAATCAATCAACTTCAAAGTATAAACATCATGGTAAAAACATGGCTTCCCTCACTTTGGCCTAGAAAAGAGACTACTCACTCATAATTGAAATAACTAGAGCAAAATCAATAATTAACCTAGAATTCATGAATGAAAAAAAATGAAAACAATAATAACAAACAACAATTATAAAGAGGAAGACAATAGCAATTATTAATGAAGAAGAAAACAATGGAAAATACCTCTAGAACTTGTATTAATGGAGGAGAAGCAAAAACTAGGATTCCAAGGAAAGAGATGAAGAATAAACGTAATACTAGCGTTTTTAGGAATAAAAGCAGCAGAGAGAAATAAAATAAATCTCACTTTTATACTTTCCTCTAATCTAATCTCTCAATGAGTGAAAGAAAAGAAAATAAGAAAAATAAACTAATAAAAGAAGTTCGATGATTGGACGATAGTAGCGACAACGACCACGAGCTCACGTCCAGCACTTAGGCGAGTCGAGGCCCGACCATTGGGCGCTGGCTGGCCAGCGGGCCATGCAGCAATGCAGTCGCAAGAGAAGAAGCAACCCGTTGGGCGCTGGTTGTCGGGCAGATTCGCAAGGTCAACTTTCGAAGGCTGTATCTCGAGTTCTAAGCATTATCTATGGGCGTGCGACCTATCGTTGCGAAGATATTCAAGTCTAGTTTCCAACGCAACTTAAATCACTTCAATACAATCTGTATAACTCGAGTTATGATCAAAAGAGTGAACATGTGTCGGTTTTTATCACTTCGGAACTAATGCATTTGTTTGTTTTCAATTCAAATTCACTCTCGAAAGATATGCCGTGATCCTCATGGAAGATACTTCACTTAATATGATTATAAGGATCAAGAGAAGCATTCATGAACATAAATTCATCGATCAAAAGTCTCTATTCATCAACTTTCATTGCAAGAATCATCCAATTTATCCAAAATCGCTTCGAAAGCGTCCAAATAGCTATGAAACTACCTGAAACATTAAGAAAACCACAAACGAAGCGTAATAGAGCACGAAATAGATAATGCATGCTAATGACACCTAAAATGCAACTATATGAACTAATGTGCTTTAATAATGCAACCTAAATGTGCCTAAAGACTCTATATAAAAATGATTTATCAAATTCCCCCAAGCTAAACCACTGCTTGTCCCCCAAGCAATAAGATATAGACATTGGAAAAGAAAGATGACCTACAAAATGAGACTACGATAGGGCCAAACACTCAATTGAAAGCACGAGAGATATAATAACTACACAAGCCAAGCATCGAAACAAAGCCGAACAAAGCCGCATAGCAACCGACTCTCCAATCATACCACAAACCATCTCCCCCAAGCTGGATTTAACCAATTCTGACATACCTCACTATAGTCATGTGCGCTCAAATCTCATGTGTTTAAGGGGCAAACAATGACACTCAACCTAAATCAAATCGACTCAGATGAAGCACATACTCTTTAACTTTTACTTTTTGACTCACTTAACACTCAACAATACAATACATATGACTGAGAGGACTTTTAAGGGTTGTAATGAGGCATAGGTTCAAGGGTATGGAAAATAATTTGGGAATTGGTGGAAAAACCAAGAAGGGGGAGCATCAAATAACTGTAAAGGTAACCAAGAAAGGTCACAACTCCACGCAACAACCAACAATTCTCCAAAAAATAACCAAACTTTTTCGATTCAAGAAATTCAATAGTAACCCTTTTTCACTTTTGTTCTCAACTCATATTCACTTATTTTTCAATTCATTTTTCACTGTTTTTTTTTATCTTCTTTTTGTTTTTCTTTTCCGATCTTTCAATTCCATTTCCAAGCTCACTAAACATACTTTTCCATTCATCAAAACCACAGATATAGCAATTCAATTCAATACAAATCGAACCAAAATTAATACTCGCTCCCCCAAGCTGGGCTTAGGACAAGAATCAAATGAGATCAAAGGTTTGTAATGTAGGTATCAACCAAGCATAGTTAGAAAGGTTCAACAGGCTAGAGAAAGGATAACATGAACACAAGAATACTTTGGAGCTAAGATCATGAAATAAAATGCCTCAATCATCTCAAAATGTACGCACTATCAAATATCAAGGAGTACCAAGTCAAAATCAAGATCAATGCCACAACTGAGGAACTAATCACACATGAAATAACAGGACTGACACAGATACGTCAGTTCATCAGGCACAAAGCTCACTTAGGTTAGGTGTCTGCACAATAAAGTTAAATCGAGCCAGAGAGAGATCAATCAGTCTTACCACAAACAATCAATTGCAAAACAATCATGCTATGAAGAATCATGAACAAGATGAATTATACTTAGGAATTGTAGTAAAATATCAGCAAGGTTCTCAATAAGTGCTAGCAATAGTCCCATAGATGCAACTAAAAAGAGATGAAATCTAATATGAGATGAAATATGCTAATGCAACTAAGAAAGCAGTACATTTTTTTCCATTGTACGTAAACTCCCACCCCTAATGAGTAGTACCAACCGTACAACATCCTATGAAAGCAGAAAAACTAAACTAAGAAAGCAAATAAAGATAAGTATTCCTCCCCCAAGCTAAATGAAACACATTGTCCTCACTGTGAAAATACATAAAACAAGGGAAAAGAAATGAAGAAGCTCACTCAGTATGAGCCTCGTCTACCGAGGAGGGTTCAGTAGTAGCGTTGACGGAAGGAGCGGCGGTGCCAGGAGCTACAACTGGTTGACGAAAATCATGGACCTCAGCACGAAGGTCCTTCACGTGGTGTTCAAATTTGTCAAGGCGAGAAAGCACAAACTCCTGAAATGAGGAGCAATAGGCTATGAAACGTGTCCATTGTTCCTCCCATGGACAAGGAAGCTGTAGTGGTGCTAGGTGGAGGGTCCCCAGAGACCTCAAAACCTTCGGCCTCATCAGCGTCAAGGCCATCTGAATCAAGAAGCGAAGAATCTATCTCATCATCACCTTCTCCTTTTGAGGCTCCAAAAGCAAGAGTAGTCTCCAATGGATTTTCTAACAAGGCTCGAGGAGCATCATCTCGAGTAATCTCCTTTATGACATCGATCCTGCGACAAGTGTTCTCAAGCATAAGAGACTTTATAGCATTTGTTAGCTTAGAAGTCACAGTATCATCACCAACACTCAAAGCAAGAGAACCAGACTTAACATCAATAACAGCACCTGCAGTACATAAGAAAGGTCTACCTAAAATAATGGGAATTTGAGTATCCTCTCCATATCTAGTACTACAAAATCAACAGGAATGTAGAATTTCCCAACCCTAACAGGTACATCCTCTAAAACACGCAAAGGATATTTTATAGAACGGTATGCCATTTGCAAAGTGATTTGTGTGCATTTCAAAGCTCCCATATTCAACCTATTACAAATAGAAAGAGGCATGACAGACACACTAGCACCTAAATCACATAGAGCCTTATCAATAAACAACGCACCTACATGACATAGAATGGAAAAACTACCAGGATCCTTAAGCTTTGGTGGTATTTTATTTTGCAAAATAGCACTACATTCTTCAGTCAAAGTGACTCTCTCAACACCACCAAAGTCTTTCTTTCTAGTGATCATATCCTTGAAGAACTTTGCATACATAGGAATTTGAGAGATTAAATCAGTGAAGGGAACATTGACATCGAGATTTTTTACCATGGCCATAAACTTACCAAGTTGTTGATCCACCTTAGTCTTTTGCATTCGATGTGGGAATGGTAGTTGAGGTGTGATAGTGGGAGAATCAGTAACCTTCTCCTTTTTCTTGCTTGAGTCATCCTTAACAACATTCTCAACACCAGAGGTTAAAATATCATCATCTACCATCTTGTTCACAACACCTTCATTCACCGTGGTAAGAAGCATATTATTATTAGGCATGGGAGGACCATCATACATAGTATCACTTCGAAGAGTGATAGCATTGGCAGTCTCCTTCGGAGTGGGTTGTCTTGGTAATTGGCCTGGCTGCCTTTGAGCATTGTTCCCAGCCACCTGAGCAAGTTGAGTCTCCAAATGTTTTGTAGTATTTTTCAACTCTTTGATGCTCTCATCATGACTCTGCTTCATAGAAACCATCATCTTCATCAAATCAGACAGAGTAGGCTCTTGAGAGCCAACTTTCTGAGGAGGTTGTTGCTGATAGCCTTGGTGAGAGGGCTTATTGAAACCAGGAGGAGGGTTCGGAGGGGCCCCTTGGTAGTATTGTTGTCTAGCAGCATGTTGTGGTGGGTTTTGATGAGGTGGTTGATAGGAAGCTTGAGGCATATGTTGAGGGTTCTGAACATTGTTGTTTTTATATGAGAAGTTGGGATGATCCCTCCACACTGGGTTAAATATATTGGAGTATGGGTTGTATGGAGGTCTCTACTAAAAAGCATTTGCATACTCCATCTGATTCGGGTCAGGTTGATTGTAGGAACAATCATGACCAAAGTGGCCTTGAACACCACACACCTCACAGTAAGAAGAGGTAATAGGAGCCATGGAAGACATCGCATTAATACTCATAGGAGGAGTACTAGACTGTGAAGATTTCAGTGCATCCATTTTCATGCTCAACTGGGCTACTTGTAAAGACAATAGGGCATATGCATCAGCATCCAACTTTTTCTTAGTAATAGTTCTAGAAGAACTATGATCATTTGCTGCTAAGTTGGCCAGAAAACTGTACCCTTCATCCACCTCCTTATCTAGGAAAACACCCCTTGCAGATGAATCAATTGTACTCTTAATATGGGGTTGTAGACCATTGTAGAATGCTTGGGTGATGAACCACTTGTCAAGATTGTGGTGTGGACATTCTCTCTGCAGGTCCTTGAACCTAGTCCATGCTTCCTTCAGTGTCTCATCAGGTTCTTGTTGGAAGGTAGCAAGTTTATGTCTGATTTTTGCAGTTTTGGTATGAGGGTAGTACTCTTTCAGGAATGCTTCAGAAATAGCACTTCATTCAGTTGCTGTAACATCGTTCAACCATTTTTAAGCTTTGTCTTACAAAGAAAACTCAATTACCATGACCTTCAACTGATCAGGAGTGACCTCTTGATGCTTAACGGTACGACAGAGTTGTTGAAACCCTTGTAAATGATTTGGAGGGTCTTCAGAGGGATGCCCTCCAAATTGGTTCTGTTGGATCATATTAATGAGGGCAGGTTTGATCAACAAAGTTGGTCGCTTGTATGTCAGGCATAGTAGGGCTTGTGGGAACATTGCTAGGGGAAGGTACCCCATAAGACTTCAATGACATAGGAGGCATGATTGACTCTGAAGGATCTTCCGTAGATTTTCCCTGATTACTAGACTGCTTTTTCTTCTTCTTTTGCTTTTTCAGTTGCCGGATGGTTTTCTCAAGATCGGGATTAGTTGGAACTGGAGTACCTGTTCTTTTCGACCTGGGCATAAAAGAAACAAAGAAAATAAGTGCAGTGAGATTGCCTCAATTGGAACTTGAAGTTCCAATGAGACAGTAGAAATAGTTCAAATAATTAAACAAAAGCGATAGAAACTAGCCATTTCCTCGACAACGGCGCCAAAAACTTGATGATTTTAAAAAGTAATACCGCAAGTGCACGATGTCTGTTGTTAGCAGAGACTCAGCAAATACTGGTCGATCCCACAGGGAGAGGATTTTTATCGATTTTCGCTTAATTATATTAAACTATCTCAGGAAAACAAATGTTTGATTTGATTAATAACTAAACTAAAGACAAATAATAACAAGATTATGGTCTAATCAATAAATTAAAAGTCTAGGGCATACATTCGATCCACCATGTTTATACCAATCTAAGAATACAAATCAATTCAATAACAAATAAACTAGAGTGTGAGTAATTAAAGGAATGGTTAATCCTTCGGTTGGGTATTAACACTTTCAATTCAACCTATGCAGTAATATCGCTAACATATTCAGAATTACCAAATGTAATGAAGCCTCTAAGAATATGATCTTTCAATTCTAATTCCTATTAGCAATTAATTAACTCTTGATATTGGCCAATTACAAGAATCAAACTATTAAAACTTATCAATTGGAATTACTCACAACTCTAATTCATAAATCAATCAACTTCAAAGTATAAACATCATGGTAAAAACATGGCTTCCCTCACTTTGCCCTAGCAAAGAGACTACTCACTCATAATTGAAATAAGTAGAGCAAAATCAATAATTAACCTAGAATTCATGAATGAGAAATAATGAAAACAACTAGTTTTTTTGGCCCGGGCGATGCCTCATATAAGTTACAGTAAACAAATTTGTTATTGTTCTTAAATTTCATAATTTATTTTGCTACTTTTAGTATTTTTTGTCCTTTAAGAAATTGAAAAATTCACGTCACGATGTGATAAGTAAAAAAATTTGAAAGGTTTGAGTTTGAAAATAATACCTTAAAAGGAATTGTGGTAAGAACATATGACATCAATAGTCTCTTGTTACGTAATAAGAGTGTTAGAGATGTATATACTTGTTTAAGTCTTTTTAGTTAACTATAATTATTATAAGACTTTATCATATTTAATTTGAAACATTAGACAATAAAGCCATAGTGTATTGATGGTTAAGCTCTTACTTCCATTTCAAAGGTCACGTGTTCGATATCTTGTAGTTACACAATATTTTTTTAAAAAAGTGAGGGGTACACATGGACATAAAACATTTGCATTTGAAATTTGAGGAGAGTGCCACGTGGCATATAGGCTTTCTTAGGCACGTCTTTTAATATATTTGTATAGATAATAACAAACAACAATAATAAAGAGGAAGACAATAGCAATTATTAATGAAGAAGAAAACAATGGAAAATACCTCTAGAACATGTATTAATGGAGGAGAAGCAAAAACTAGGGTTCCAAGGAAAGAGATGAAGAATAAACGTAATACTAGCGTCTTTAGGAATAAAAGCATCAGAGAGAAATAAATTAAATCTCCCTTTTATATTTTCCTCTAATCTAATCTCTCACTGAGTGAAAGAAACGAAAATAAGAAAATAAACTAATAAAAGAAGTTCGATGATTGGACGATAGTATCGACGACGACCACGAGCTCGCGTCCAGCACTTAGGCGAGTCGAGGCCCGACCATTGGGCACTGGCTGGTTAGCGGGCCAGGCAGCAATAAAGTCGCAAGAGAAGAAGCAACTCGTTGGGCGCTGGTTCTCGGGCAGATTCGCAAGGTCAACTTTTGAATGCTGTATCTCGAGTTCTAGGCATCATCTATGGGCGGGCGACCTATCATTGCGAAGCTCTTCAAGTCTAGTTTCCAACGCAACTTAAATCACTTCTCTCCGATCTGTAGAACTCGAGTTATGATCAAAACAGTGAACATGTGTCAGTTTTTATCACTTCGGAATTAATGCATTTCTTCGTTTTCAATTCAAATTCACTCTCGAAAGATATGCCGCGATCCTCATGGAAGATACTTCACTTAATATGATTATAAGGATCATGAGAAGCATCCACGAACATAAATTCATCGATCAAAAGTCTCTATTCATCAACTTCCATTGCAAGAATCATCCAATTTATCCAAAATCGCTTCGAAAGCGTCCAACTAGCTATGAAACTAGCTAAAACATTAAGAAAACCACAAACGAAGTGTAATAGAGCACAAAATAGATATGCATGCTAATGACACCTAAAATGCAACTATATGAACTAATATGCTCTAATAATGCAACCTAAATGTGTCTAAAGGCTCTATATAATAATTATTTATGAACTTCTTTTTACTCACAAAAATTCCGACTGTACCTTGCTTCAATTCAAGGACCAAAAAATTATTGTAATAATCCCAAATCAGTCATCTCAAAATACTTCATCATCATACCAGAGTTAAAAAAAGAAACCAAAGACTCTGAGGACCCAAAATAAATTATGGCATCTACATAAAGACACACAAGTAAAATCCACCATTACTTTCCCTCTTTAAGTAGAGTGTAGGCTAATTTTCCCTCTTGGTAGAACCACTATTTACACAAAAAGTGTCAATTTCACTTTCCCTCTTTAAGTACTTCCTCCGTTTTCTTTTAGTTGCAACACTTTTTTTTTGTGGTTCCCAATGCAATTTTTTGGTTAGAGTATTATGTGAGTAGAAGGGTATGTAATTAGATAAAGTGGGGACATTTGCATGTGGTGTTTTCTGTGGAAAGTATGAGAGAGAAAGGAGGGACCACCTCCTAACTGAGATTTTTCCCACGCACATGGAGGGATTGAGATTGGGAGGGAAATTGTCACATTCACCCAATTTCACACCCACCATAAAATTTCCCACCAAAACGAGCTTGGGTGAATGGGACAATTTCCCTCCCAATCTCAATTAGTTGATGAACTTCTCACATTAGAACATGAAGGAAAGTTACCTTGGGAAGCAAACAAAAAAATGTCACTTAGATTTGGTATTAATAGATCAACAATACACAAAATATGGAAAAGGTGTTAAAGAACATAGGTCAATGGGGTCAGTAATTGATGTTAGATCAAAAAAAATTGGAAAATGTGGAAGGAAAGCAATTGAGTATTCAGAGGAGTGGCTTTAGTCAGTCCCTCTGCATTTAAGGTTAAGTGTGAGGGCTTTTGCAGGAGCACGTAAAGTTCTTCCCTCCACTATCTACAGGTTGCTGAAAAAAGGGAAACTCAGAAGTCACACAAGTAGCAACCACCCAACACTTACACCAAATCACAAGATTGAGAGGATAAAATGGGTTTTGAAACACATAATGCCAGCAACAAGTGACCAACCACCTACTTTTGTGGACATGAAGAATGTCATACACATGGATGAGAAGTGGTTCTACTTAAATCCAGACATGAGGAGGTTCTACCTCCTACCAAAGGAGGATGATCCATATAGGTGTTGCAAGTCAAAGAGATACAAGATAAAAGCAATGTTCATGGCAGTTACTTCTAGGCTATTTTTTGACAATGAAGGAAAAATGATCCATGATGGAAAATTTGGGATCTTTCCTTTTATTAAGAGAGTTGCAGCCAAGAACATCAGTTCAAATAGACCAGCAGGCACAATATATACAAAGGCCATTGAAAGCATAGCCAAAGAAGTCATCAGAAACATGCTCCTTAATGAAGTCATCCCATGTATAATGAGGACTTGGCCAGAAGGGGTATCAAAGGATATATGCATCCAACTAGATAATGCAAGACCCCATCTACAATCAGATGACCCTGCATTTGTTGCAGCTGCTACTCAAAATGGCTTCAACATCAAACTAATATGCCAACCAGCTCAAAGTCCTGATCTTAATGTTTTAGATTTGGGTTTATTTAAAGCCATTCAAGCATTGCAATACCAATCATTCCCTAAAAACCTAGATGATCTCATTACTAAGGTGTAAGATGCTTATGATTTTTTTGACCCTGAGGTGTTAAAGTACACATGGTTACAACTTCAATATGTGATGGTGGGAGTGCTTAGAGTGAAAGGAAGGAATAGCTTCAAGAACCCTCATCATGGAAAAAGAAAACTTGAAAGGCAAGGGCTTTTACCTAAAAATGTGACAGTGGATCAACAACTCATTGATGAAGCAGTGCAATATTTAAATGACATTTTCATAAATGTGGGTGAAGATAAGAGTACCTTCATGAAGGCATAAGTTAATATGGGCAAGAGAGGTGTTCAACTAACCTAGGTAACCTCATAAGGCAGGTTTAGTTTTTGCTTATTATTAAGGCAGGTATAGTTGTTGGGTATATATTCAGCATATAGTTTTTTTGGTAAATATTAAGGCAGCTAACTAAGTATACTTTTGGTAAATTGTTAGACTATGTTTTGTAATAGCAGTAGGGCTATGTGTTGAATGTCTTATTTCAGTCCAAATATTAATGCAGGTAAATATGCATGCTTTTGGTGAATGGAAAACATATTTTATTGGGAAATTCTACATGGTAGCCCCCAACTTTTAGGTTTTCTACATGGTAGCACTTCTTAAATTTTTTTATACTTGGTAGCCCCGAGCTTTTAGGTTTTTGTACATGGTAGCACTTCTTTAGTAAATTCCGTTAAGTTGTCGTTAGTTTTGACATTCATTAATCTGGCACGTAAATCGAGACTTTTTCTACACCCAAAACAAATATTTCTAATCATTTTTTGACAATTAAATGGGGGTAATTTTGTCCTTAAAGACTTAATTAAAGGTCGAAATTGTCAAAAAATGATTAAAAATACTCGTTTTGGGTGTCGAAAAAGTCTCGACTGCGTGGCAAACTAATAAATGTCAAAACTAACGACAACTTAACGGAATTCACTTAAAAAGTGCTACCATGTAGAAAACCTAAAAGTTCATGGCTACCAAGTATAAAAAAATTTAAGAAGTGCTACCATGTAGAAAATCTAAAAGTTGGGGGCTACCATGTAGAATTTCCCTATTTTATTCCTTATTATTTTTGGCGAATGTCCAATTTTAGTTTAAATTTGAGCTTTGTGGCATATCAGTAATGAAGGGCAACATACTCAAACATGCATAATCATCTGTTTACAACATACATACACATCATTTGACTTCATTACATCCATCAGGGATATGATTGTAGCTCATAAAGAAATAGAGAAGCATTGACACCTCAACATACTTGTAAAGTATGGAGCAATTGTTTCTTATTTCAAGGAGTTATGAGTCCCTTCATCATTTGGATGTTTGGGTGACAAATCATAAAGGGGACTCCTAAGTGACAGTATGGAGGGGAGGAACATAATCACAGATCATGAAAGTCAATATGCCTTAACATCATAAGCCAACTCCTCTGCATACAGTAGGGACATAGGACTCAAATGCCAATATGGTCATGACAAAACCAACAAAACAGGGGCATACTCATAAGCCAACTATCATCATAATCAATATCCACATTATAGAATCTTGACAACAAACCAACAAAACAGGGGCATAATCACAAATCATAATCCGAGATATCAAAGAACATAAGCATAATTGTATCACATAGCAAGGCATAATCAAAGATCATGATCATAGTCCAAAGGCAAAGGTGTATAGTAAACAAAACCTCAACGAGTAGAAGGGTTTCCTCTGCGAATAAGGAGGAAAGCATGAAGTTCAGGATCCCACTCATCAGATACATAAGGACTCATTGGTATGTCAAATCCAAGTTCAAGCTCCTCATCATAATCCTCCACAACTTTGAACAACCTCAAGTTGTTGGAGTCTTCCTCAACAAAGATATCATGCTCTTTCTCCTTCCCAATAGTCACACCAACACAAGGTGTTTTAGGAGCAGCAACCCCCTCCACAACTTTCTCCTTCCCCTTTTTGGTGCCAACTTTCTCATTCCATTTCTTCTTCCTTTCAGGATGTGGTTCATGACTCCTTAGGGCACACACAATCACTCGTGTTGTTACAAGACCAGGAACCCTAGAACAAGATCCAACTCCCATTTAATTCCCACCCTTCATCCTCGGAGCCCGAACCACTTCCTGAACCTCCTGAACCACCTCAACATCCCCCTCCTTTTCAAACCCAGAAATACCATCCTAAGATTCACTTACCAAATCAACAAAAGGAATGTCAAGAGACTGGACGTAAACTTCCTGAAGCTCAGAATCCAAATCCACAGCTTCTTGAACATCCACAACCACCTCTTGATTTCTAAGTGGTGGTTGTTGATTTTCGACAGGTTGTTTACCAGGATCATGAAATTGCAAAGCCTGACGAATCATTTGGCATTCCATATCCTCAATATCATCGCAATCCTGAACAACTTGTTGTAAAGCGTCCAAAGCGTAGGGTTTTAGAATCGTCGCAAATTCCCCACTTTTCAAGAACTGCTTAAGCCATGGCGATTGATGCTGGAAGGACTCAATCATATGCAAATGAAGTCGGACTCTTCAGCATCATTAGATATAAAAAAAGCATCAGTCAAAGGAGAAAGATCTGGGACATGCATGGTTGCAACTGGTTTGGGACTCAATTTTTCTAGGGATATTTCCTAGGTTTAATTTCTTTATTTTTTGAGAGAAGAGGAGATGAGGACAGGAGAGAGAAAAAGAGGAGAATTCAGGGGATAAAATAGAGAGAGGAAGAGGAAAATTCTAGATCTAGGGGAGAAAGTAGACGAGAGGATGAAGATGAAGAGTGAGAAGATAAAGAGTGGGAAGATGAAATGAACTCAGATGAGTGGTTGGGGGTTTAATTGAAAAATGGGTTTCATGAATTGAATCAGGTACTTGGGGAGGTGGAATATTTTGGTGGGAATCATTAAGTCTAATGGTGTTTACATTAATTGATAATGTAAATTATTAGGTTGGTTTAAATTTTTATTAAAAACATTAGTAAGGGTATATTGGTCATTTTACACCTTAAAACTTACTAAAAGAAGAAAGAAAAAAAATGTTGCAAGTAATTGGTTATTTCCGTTTTAAGAAATTGTTGCAACTAATAAAAAATGGAGGAAGTAGATGTTTTCTTAATTTGTAGACTAGCTTCAGCACCACCAACACACAAATAAAAGCCTTGTGGTAATATAGGCCACAAAAAATTAGATCATTCAACAACACATTTCGTTTGAGATTATACTATATATCACATACTAGCAGCCAAAGGCAGTGGAGAGCTATGTCTAATATACATATTCTCATTTGCTCGAAAATCGTTTGATCGCTTCTACACAGCCACACAGGTTGGAGCTTATTGTGATCATCGTCTGTCATACTAAAGAATAGATCTCTTACAGTATGATAAGAGATGAGATGAGAAATACAAATGTAAATTATAGAATTAGTTGTTCGTACTAGCTCCTTACTTTCTTTGACGTCCAGATGAAATAATAACGAAAGCTTTAGAAATGAAATGCTAGACATATACTGATACTGTACTGTGTTTCTTTGCATCCTAAATCTACCAATGAAGCATAATGATAATAATATCAAAGTTTAATTTATATTAACTAAGGGCTCGTTCGTTATCGTTTTTTGTTTTCAGTTTTCAGTTTTTTTGAAAACCAAAAACAAAAATATGGAAACCAGAAAAAGTACTTTCCAGTTTTCAAAAGTGACATGCTTAGTATAAGTATGACTAATTTTAAGTTTATTATCCCTCTTATATCATATAACTTTTATATTCATAAAACCAAAACTGAAAACTTACAGTGATGCCGAACGGGCCCTAAATTGCTTAAAATGAAGTGAAGGAATCTCACACAGTCTTAACCTATCAATGATCTTGAATCACAATGATGATATATCAAAGTTTAATTTCCTACTATATATCACTAGCTAGCTAGGAAGGGGTACAAGAGATTCCACCCAATGTTCTATGGCAATCACGTATTGCAAATTACATGTTGGTTGTATGGCCCTCGCGTTTGGCAAATTGTATACCATCTTTGTAGCTTCTTTAGATTCTACATCACAGCAAATCAAGAAGGGGTGAGTGTTTCCTCTAAATGCCCTACTAGAATGAAGTTGTGTCCATCTTCTAAGCAAGCAACAATGTAATCACCTCGCTACTCATGTGGAATATAAAACCTAAATAGGTGACAAAAGAGGTGAGCCCAAGATTTCTCTGACACCGTATTTTTGTAATATCCATATGTCCAGATAATATGTCACCGCACACAATTGTCCTCTTAAAGTGGTCAATTTAGTTGAATACCTACTACAACTTTCCAAGAGGGGTATCTCATAATATTCCCGAGAGGCAAGATTGAAACACTTTATCTCTTTGCTATCAAGAATCAACCAGTGTAGGGAGTTGTTACACAAAACACTAGAGGCTTCTAAAAATTTCGGGGGTTCGTTATTATAGCCCAAAACAAACCTCCTTGACCCGAAAACGTCCCACCCAAAATAATGACCCGAAATGAACCAACCCGAAATGAACCCGACCGGCTTCTAAAAACCGAATTTCCAATCCCAAGGGACGATAATGATGACCAACCACCCAAGTTTCATATTAGTTATTTTTTAAACAAATTTAAGTAAAAATTAGTTTTCGGAGATACTATATATGAGTTAACCCTCCCATTAACTATTTAACTTAGTTTTATTAGTCTTATATGTGTTTTATTTATTTTCCCAAAAGTTGTAATGCTCACTCAATACCATGAACTTTAAAACCTTATAATCATCAGAAACACGATTGTTTGGACCTATGACCTAGGTCAAATAATATTTTATAAAGCCCATGATGAAAGAGCCACTCAATACCATGAACTTTAAAACCTTATAATCATAAACACGATTGTTTGACCTAACCTAGGTCAAATAATATTTTATAAAGCCCATGATGAAAGGCCTTTCCTCCAAAGGGTCAAAAGAGCTTCACCATAAAAGGGAGACAACTTTTTAAACAGCTGGGATGTTCCCCTTTAGGGTTTCTTGTCTGGGAAATCCCCAACACTATAAAAGCAGAAAGTCTAATCAATGAACATGTATTCAATTCTAACCTACCAATATCCAGAGCATCTCTATCTACATTTACTCATTTTCTCTCTCTACCTCAATCTCAACTGACTTGAGCGTTGGAGGGGCGTTCCCGGAAAAACCCCCAGGCCAATTTGACTATTTTACAAGACCTCCGGTGACAAGACTCGAGATTTCATTCCACTCGGGATTTTAGACTCTCCAACAACACATCACTCATTTGACTAGTTTCTAGTTAGAAACAGTTTGGCACCGTCTATGGGGATACTACATCTCAAAGTCACGTATCGAGAGCAACATGGCACCCTGAAAGAAAACAACATGAACTTCACTCCCGCATCAACCAACACCGATACAGTTTGCTCAGCCCAATGTGATTGTAGTATCACTCGCTCTGGATGACGAGAGATCTACTCCTCGTAAATAAGAGCATTCCATCCCTCGGGATAAATACCAACAAGATCCACCCCCAGCTATAACTATGGCCGACATAGAGAGAATCGCCCAACAGCTGAATGCGAACATGCAGCTGAGCCTGCAGGAACTTATAGCAGGGATCCCACAGCTCAACCAAGGGGCACCTCAGCATAACCCTGAAGGCCAAAGGGGCAATATGGAATTAACCCGAGGAGAACCCCGAGCTCGGGAAGATCCCGATGCTCACGTCCCTAACCAGGGTGGGCAACGGGTGGGAGGAGAATGATGCCGACAACCTAACTCTCATCTGACACCGGATTCAAATGCCCGACGGATCATCGAAGAGAATCGTCAGCGAAAACAGGAACAAGATGCCCGAAACATAATTAACAACAAGCAGAGGGCCAATCAAGAGAAAACCCATCATGAAGAGCAAGCCCATTCCCGGACTCCTCGGAGGGGGCGTCAGGGAACCCCTCTCTAGTAAAAGAAGACCGGGGATGAAGAACAGGGGGGACTCGGACCCCCGTTACAAGAGCCCCATCTTGGTGAACAAGGGGGTGCTTAACTTCATGACACCTTTTAGCCGAGAAATCATGGAAGTCCCGAATCCCAGCAAGGTCATGGTCCCTCAGATTGAGCAATACTCGGGGAACAACGACCCCGACGACCACATTGCGGCCTACAAGGCCCAAATGAGCGTGCAAACGGGGTGTGAGGCATCCTGGTATCGGTACTTCCCGACAACACTCAAGGGGTTGTACTTTAGTTGATTCTCGGGACTGTCCCCGGGCATAATCGCAAACTTCTCAGTACTGGAAACACTGTTCCACCAGCACTTCATCGTTGGGCGTCGACATAAGAAGACAAGCATCCATTTAATGTCAATCAAGCAGCAAGAACACGAAATCTTAGCTAATTACATCAAGAGATTCAATGAGTAATCCTTGAAAATCTCTGTTCTCCAAGATGGAGTAGCCTTTACCACTTTGATGTCCAGACTATGGCCAGGGAAGTTCAGATGGTCATTGGCGGAGAAGGAAGTCACGACATTTACCGAGGCCATGAGTCGGGCTCAAAAGCTTATTCAGGCCTCGGACATTTGCAAGCCGGTGGTAGACAAGTCGAAGAAAAGAAAAGAAGAAATCCGTTACCGGGAATCCAACAAGAGCAGCAGAAACAACCAACAACGTAACCCAAGAGCGACAAATCATGGAAACGACCCTCGGTTCAACAAAAATCGATAGGAGATTTATTTGGATCTCAAGCACAAGTCGGTGTTACCCATACCTCCTCCCATGAAGACATCCAAAGATAAGAGAGATCAACGACTATGGTGTGAATATAACCGAGAGTGTGGACATACAACCAAAGACTGTTGGGAGTTGAAGAAAGCCTTAGATCACCTCGCTGACTAGGGGAAACTGAATAGGTATATTAAGCACTCTCGGGATGAGAAAGGAAAAGAAAAGGAAACCAGAAACGACATCGATAACACAGAAGGGTTTGTCGGAGTTATTGCAGGAGGCTACGCCTCGGGAGGCCTAACTAGTCGAACCCGCAAGGCCCATCTTCAGGCCATCCAACATCAAGTACTGGAAATTGATCCAAGCAAGACAAATAGTCATGTCATGACATTTGGGGAGCTTGACCGGCATATTCACACTCCCCATGACAACCCCCTTGTCATAGAGATGAAATTTGCTAACTCTATAGTCAAAAGGATCTTAGTCGACAGCGGCTTATCAGCAGATATCATCACCCTAGATTGTTTGCAAAAGCTTAAGTACACCGAGAGAGATATAACCCCGACCAGTCAGCCACTGATAGGCTTCGGGGGAGGATCCGTACATCATGTCGGATTCATAAAGCTGGTAGTGAGACTCGGGGAGAGATGAAAGGGTAAAAGCCTACTAGTTGACTTCCTGGTAGTGGATACCCCCACTGCCCTACAACGCCTGATAGGCGTGTCGCGCACCTAACAAAAATAATTATCCTAACTAATCCTCCTAACTATGTAGTAGGGTAAGTCAAGGTCGAATTCACAGGGACAAACGATATCAAACACTAGAAATCTTGACTCAATTTAACTAAACAAGTGACAAACAATGGTGAAAAGGTGTTGAACTAATAATAATGCTAAATTGTGACAACTATTAAGAACACACGAGGTAAAATCAATCAATAAAGACATCTAGAATTAAGTATCCCCTCAAGCACGAATAATACATGAATAGTTCCCATTCCAATAAACATAATCAATGATTCAAAAGGAGTAATGCACTCTATAACTACCAAAGATCTCTCCCGAGTACCTATGGCTACTCTAAACAAGCAATCAAACCTATTCCCATGGAATCATGCAAGAAAGAGACATTAAGCATGGCATCACAAATAAATTCCTAGTAATCCTATCTACTTATTCCCATAGAGATATTCATACTCTTGAATAAATCAACAAATCCATCTAGATTCAATTCCCATTGAAAACAAGATATAAGGAATCAATTCAAAATACCTATCCCTAGTATGATAATGAAAATAAGCACAATTCAATCAAGCAAGAACAATTAATCACATCAAATTGGAATTATGAGAGGGATTCATGCATTAATCATTGCTAGGGTTCAACTTAACCCTAGATTATAAAACTACTCATTCATAATTGAAATAACAAAGCAATTGATAAATAAATTGAAAGACATAATAGTAATAAGGAAAAGAGGAAATTAGAGAAACTTAGTCTTTACTTCAATGGATCAAACTTGTAGAATTCAAGGTTTAATAATGGAGTTTCCTCTCAAAAGCTCTCTAAAAAGTAATAGTCTATTTTTCTAATAATGAAAAACTCCCCAAAAGTATGTTTTAACAAAACCTAATATCGTTTACAAAAACTAAAAAAAGGAAATAATTAAAGTCGCGGAAATCAGGCGAATAACAGCTTGCACGGGCAAGCAGAAAACCGCACGGGCGTGCATCACAGTGCACGGGCAAGCGAGACCTTGCTTGGGCGTGCACGCGAGACAAAAGGTTTTGTTGTTTTCGTTCACATATCTGCACGGGCAAGCGGTCATCCGCTTGGGCGTGCGCCTTGGTGCATGGGCAAGCGAAATCTTGCTTGGGCGTGCACATGAGACAGAATGATTTCTCCTTTCTTCCAACAGATTTGCACGGGCAAGCGGATATACGCTTGGGCGTGCGCCTCTTCGCTCGATCAAGCAGGAAAATGCGTGGTCCCGCAAAGAGAATATTCTTCAATATCATCATTCCTTCAACCCCAAAGCACTCAAACTCATCTTCTCGCATTCGGGGACCACCAATTAGACCATCTACGAACCATCTTAGCTTCTCTTAGTCACAACCAACCACAAGAACCTGAAAATCACAAAGAAAAGCCAAAAGTATCTCGAAATAACACAATGGTTCAAAAGAATGCTCAAATTATGCAATTAGACCTAAGATGCACTAAAAACTACATGAAAATGAGACTTAAGACCTACTTATATGCAACTAAAAATCGACTTATCAACGCCTTCATGGGTAGGCCCACCATGAACAAAATCAAAGTAGCCATCTCGGTATATCAACTACTCATGCCATATGAAACAGACGATGACCAAGTCAGGAAGATCTATGGAGATCAGCAAACAACCAGAGAATGTTATACAAACAGTTTCAAGAAAGCCGGTTCAGAAGAAGAGCGTCCGAGAAAAAGTAAGAGAGAAGATACCGGGGATATCCCCAATTGTCCCGGGATCTATTTATCAGAAAAACCAAAAGTGTATGATCGACCTCAACCGGTCGAAGGAGATGAAGAAGTAATAGTAGATGAAGACCTCGGGCATAAGTTGAGGATTGACACAAGCCTTGATACTGAGCTAAGAGAGAAGCTAATCCACGTTTTGCGGTAATACAAGGATGTATTTGCGTACTCTGCCTCGGATATGCAAGGGCTAGACCCAAACTTTGCATGCCATGAGCTGAACATCAAAGAGGGATTCCGACCTATCAAACAAAAGCTCAAGCATTAAGGGCCCGAGAGGAACGCGGCAGCTGCAGCATAGGTCAAGCAACTACTAGAAGCGGAAATCATAGAGGAGTGCCAATACATAGAACGGTTGGCCAATGTTGTCTTGGTAAAAAAATCGAGCAGAGCCTGGCGCATGTGTGTTCATTTTACTTACCTCAACAAGGCATGCCCCAAGGATAACCATCCCCTACCAAAAATTGATAGACTGATCGATTCAGCAGCCGGTCACAAGTTGCTCAGCTTCATGGACGTTAACACGGGTTATCATCAGATTCCGATGGCGGAAAAGGACCGGGTGCACACGGCATTCGTCACAGCCCAAGGAGTGTATTGCTACAAAATGATGCCCTTCGGGCTAAAAAGTGTAGGGGCTAGTTATCAACAAACAATTAACAAGGTCTTTGAGGAGCAACTCGGGAGGAATATTGAGGTTTATGTAGACGACATGATCGTTAAGAGCAAGAAAATAGCGGATCATGTTAGTGACTTAGTAGAGACACTTAGCACTCTACGGCGGCCTGACATGAACTGAATCTGAAAAAATGCGTTTTTGGGGTTAAAGGAGGGAAGTGTCTCAGATTCCTGGTTGATGAAAGGGGAATCGAGGCCAACCCTGACAAAATCAACGTCGTGATATGTATGTCTTCACCTAGAAATGTGAGAGAAGTCCAGAGGCTGAAGGGGTGTCTAGCAGTACTCAGTCGCTTCCTGTCTCGCTCAGTGACAAAAGTTTGCTTTTTTTTTTCCGAGCACTGAAAAGGAAAGGATTTGAATGGGACGACGAGGCAGAGCAAGCCTTTCAACAACCGAAGCAACACTTCGCAACGTTACCCAAGCTTATATCCCTCTTGCCGGGGGAAACGCTTTACATCTATTTGCCGGTTTCAGAATATGCCCTTAGTGCGGTTCTCGTGGCTGAAAGGGAGGAAACTCAACATCTCGTATACTTCATCAGCCATGTCTTCAGAGGGGCTGAGGGAAGGTACAACCAAATCGAGAAGATGGTATTTGCATTGGTGATGGCAAGCAGGAAGTTGAAACCCTATTTTCAAGCACACCCCATTAAGGTCCTAACCGGACAACCTATCAAAAAAATGATTGAAAGTCGGAATCACTCGACTCGGATGACAGAGTGGGCCGATCAGCTGGCAGACTTCGGGCTAGACTACGAGCAGTGACGGATCTTGAAAGATTTGCTACACGGGGCCAGATTTTACCACAATAACATATATAATGTTATAAAATTATAAGAACATATGAATATTACTTACAAATCCAATATAAACAAATAAACATAGTTTATACTATAACATCGAAATAATATAAATGTAAACCACAAGTGTCATGATCCAATGAGTATTGAGTGGCGCAACAACAGTTAACAGATTCAACTATTCAAGATTCATATCAATAACCAAACAATACACAATTTATAATTGCTTTTTAATTATTTTTTCAATCAAATCACATCACATGTACTAGAAATGAAAAAAAAAATCAAAATTCAGATTACCTTTTGCCTGCTGTTTGTAAGTTGTAGTTAGACCTAGGCATGGGCCGGGCCGGGCCTGTTCACGGGCTCGGCCCGCGGGCTTGGGGAAATGGCGGGCCGTGCTTGAAATTTTCAGTTTTTATCCACGGCCCGCCCCAGGCCCACGGGCTCGCGGGCCGGGCTCGTGCCTCTTGCGGGCCTGGCCCGTGTTTTATGTTATTTTTTTGTATTTTTGACAGTTTTAGGCTAAAAAACAAAGGAAAGGAGCGTTCGGCCCACGCGGGCTCGTGCCGGTGCGGGCCTGAAATAAAATTTCTTGACTGTGACAAACCCGCGGCCCATGTAGCGGACAACGGGACGGGGCCTCGAGCGGGCTCGTGCCGGGCCGGGCCGATCCTCGTGCTGGCCCGGCCCATGCCCACCTCTAGTTGTAGTTGCAGTCTATGGACTAGGTTTTGGCTTTTTTTTATTTCCAATGTCAACGTGTAAAGAGGAAATTTTAGGGAAGCGTGTGAAATAATATTGTGATATCAGTGTTCTCTCACTTCTCTGTAGTCTGTACCGTGTCTATTTAATTTCTTTGTAATGTTGGGATTTTTTTTTGGGCCAATAAAATATAGACTTTTTAATTTTTTTTTTAAAGCTACGGGGGACTGGCCCAGGCCCAGGCCTGCCCCCATATAATCCGCCACTGACTACGAGCCTCGACGAGCAATCAAGGCTCAGGCTCAGGCTCAGGCTCTGGCAGACTTTATTAGTGAATGGAATTCTCGACCCACTGATATTGCGGAAAGGGAGTCGTGGGAGTTACAAGTTCAATACAACATTTTAAGGCTTAATGTAACACTACAATTGTAACAATATCTTAAATCGTTACAAAAATGGGGTCAATTGTAATGGGTTCAAACTTATATAACTCATAATGTAACTTAATGTAACGATAGTACTTAACGCGTTATATTTGATTCTATGCCGTTACGACATGTATACCTATTGTAATGGAAAAAATACCTATTATAACGGGGCTGGCTATTGTAACGATACTTTACCTATTGTAATAGGTCATACCTATTATTGATAATATCACTAAAACTTTTTGGTGTCTGTGGTTTTTTTTTTTTTTGGTTTATTGAAAATATTAACTTTGAATCAAAAGTTATTTTTGTTCAATCCCCTACTAAAAAAAACTAAAATAAAGAAAAAATACACAATTTTTCTATAGATCCGCTAAATGATTTAATATTGTTGATATTATAAATTTTAAATTTTGATTTAACTTAGTAAATTTATTTATACAAATATCTTTGATATTATATTTAACACAAAATGACAACTTCAGTTTTAAATGTGCTATTTATTAAATTTAGCAATATTAGTACTATTGATTTTTTTTTTGGTGAAATGAGGTAAAAAACCAAGAAAAAAAATATTAGTATTGTTTGAAGGAAAATAATTTTACTATTTTTAAATTGGTGATAATCCATTGTTGTTTTGAGATGAGATGTGAGATCTAGGCCCCATTCTTTTGGACAGAGAAACTGAACTGAACTGAAATGAACTGAATTAAAATTAAATGAACTGAAATTAACTGAACTGAACTGAGAGAAAATGAATTGCAGAGAGAAACTGAACAGAACTGAAATTAACTGAACTGAAGTAAATTGAACTAAAATTAAGTGAAGTGAACTCAACTGAACTTAAAATAAGTCTAAAAGAAAATATTTGGTGTCATTTTTTCCTTGAATAATGCAAAATGGGGTTTTAATTCCCGAAATATGTTGAAAGGGAAATTAATTCCCTGCGTACCGTCCACGTAGGACGGCACGCGAGAATTTTTTTTTTTTCTTTACTTAAGTAAAACCGCTACTTGAAGTAGCGGTTAACCTTTATAAACCGCTACTTCAAGTAGCGGTTAATAAAAAATAAACCGCTACCTGAAGTAGCGGTTAATAAGGTTAACCGCTACTTCAAGTAGCGGTTTTAGTGGTACCGGACCAAGTTGGCGTTGCATCGAAAAACCGCTACTTCAAGTAGCGGTTCATTAATAGAAACCGCTACTTGAAGTAGCGGGTTACTATAATCCCCAAATCAGACCCTAACTTTCCCAATTTCTCATATTCGACGATTCTTCTCTCAAATTGTTTCTCCCTCTCTCTCTCTCTTACTAAGTGTCGCCCACAACCCACACTACACCACCGGAGCTACACACCACCGTCGAAGACTACCGTTGCTCAGCCGACCATCGTCGCCTACCATCCACGCCAGCCAACAGCGGTGTTCGACTGACACCGTCGCCTACCATCCACGCCACCAACAGCAGGCCATCGTCGCCCAGCCTGAAAGCCGAGTCACACCGTCGTCCAGCCTCGCCACCAACAGCACGCCACCGTCGCCCAGCCGCGCCACCAACCGCACGCCACCGTCTATTAGCCCAGGTGAGTAGTCTTTTTTTTTTTTTTTTTTTTTAATTTAATTTGCTTAGCATGCCATATTTGTTATGTATTTTAGCTTTGTAACTGTTGTTAGATGGAAATTGTTTGGTTTGATTAGTATAATTTAGTATTTTGCATAATTTATCGTTTTGTGATGGTTGATTTTGCATGAATTGGAAGGTGATTTATTGGTTATATTGGTTGGTTAAAAATGGTGTTGAGCATTTTGTGATGGTTGATTTTGCATGAATTGTTGTGTTTAGGTTGCAAATGCTACTAGTATAGGTGAAGAATGGTGTTCATATTGTTTGAATGTGTAGAATAAGAATAACTTTAACATTATGTTTTTTGTATGTAGAATATGGAACAACCTAAATATCCTTTATACCTTTATTGGAATGGTGAACTATCTCAAAATGACGTTGATATTGTGTATAGAGGTGGAAGGAAAAAGTTTTTGTTCATCAATTCCGGTATGATGTTTCAAGAGATTACGAATAGGGTATATGACGTTGTTGGATGTGATCGTATGTATGTGGAACCGAAATTGTTTATGAGATATTCGATGCCGGGAAATATGTGCCAATTGCACTAGAGGATGACGAGTCACTAAGTGCTATGTGGCTATCGGTGACACAAACGTCGGCCATGGCAATGGAGGTGTACATTGAACAAGTTCCCAAGGAGATAAATCTCCAAAGTAACGTGGGTTATGTACCTACAATGGACTTTAGGGATAGCATGGAGGTACCGGCATCGGCTCCTAGCATGCAATCGAATCATTTACTAGCATGTTGTCGGACCCACATTATGTCAATGAGCACATGAATGAGTTCGGTTCTCTTCGTCTCCCCACATACCGTCCACATTCCATCTTGATACTCTACATCGAAATGATGTTGATTTTTCGGGAAATGAGGAGGAGCATGTGGATTCGATAGGGAGGAGGACGATGATGCAAGGGAAACAACCGACAATGCAATAAAGTCTGGTGTTCCTTCACAAGATTGGCTCGAAATTGACGAAGTTGATCAAAGGTTAATAGATGCATGGATGACTTGGAAATGCACTTGGTTCATTGATTGTGGGTTCGAATTTGAGATAGGACAAGATTTTGCCTCATTGCAGCAATTAAAGAATTTTGTGAAAGCCTGGTCGATCTCTAGAAACCAGATGTTTCGGGTGTTAGAGTCAGAGCCCACAAAGTATGTCATTGAATGTGCCCGAAAGGAAGTGTGTCACTGTCCTTGGAGGTTGCGTATGCTAGGCAGAAGAGGAAGTTTTTGTACTATATGGATCGTATTGGCTCCATTAATGTCGAGGCAGCTAGATATCTGTTGGACATTCCCCTTCATCTATGGTCTCTTCATCATGATGGTGGATGTAGATATGGTGTGCAAACCACGAACATGTCTGAAGTGTTTAATGGCGTCCTAAAAGGGGCCAGATGTCTTCCGATCACTGCTTTGGTAAGAATGACTTTTTATCGTGTCAATTCATATTTTGCTACAAGGAGAGAATTGGGTAGAAAAAGACTTGAGGAAGGCCATGATTATAGTCCAAAGGCGACTACCATCATTGAAAAAAACATGAAGAAGGCAAGTGCTCATGAGGTGATTGTGTTTGACTATGAACGAGGGCTATTTGAGGTCACTACTGAACGTGGAAACCGTATTGCAGGGAAAGGTGGAAAGAAACACACGGTGAACTTAATGCAGAAGACATGTACATGTGAGAAACTCCTAATATACAAGTTGCCGTGTCCTCATGTCCTTGCGGTCTGTCGATACCGGAGTTTGTCATATAGTGGTTTTGTGGACGCTTCTTTTATGACTACCGAGTATCGATCTACTTATATGTCCTTTTTCAAGCCTGTGCCGTATATGCATAATTGTTCTCCATATTATGGTCCGAGAATTATAGGCGATGAGGGGCTAAAGCGTGGAGCCGGACGTCCAAGGTCCACTCGAATACGAAATGAAATGGATGCAATGATAGGCCCGGCAAATATAGATGTAGCATTTGTAAGGCTTCGGGACACAATAAGCAAAGATGTCCTAATAAGAATGATGAAGGAACATCCGGGTAAATCTAATTTTTATTAACTCTCATAAATTTATATTCTTATCATAGTCCAAGAATGTGTTACTTACTGTTTGTTTTTTTTTTCCCTCAGGTCGATGGCGCAGTCCATCTATCCCGGCCCCACCGATCGCAGCGTTCTCACCCTCCCGGGATAAGCATCGGAGTGAGGATGCCCGGAGGGGAGTAGCGGACACGGTATTATCGTGTCGGTTGCATCATCATAGTCTCACTCATGACCGGGAGGTTCACGATAGAGTTCTTCGGTATGTTGAGCGTGCTGGTTTTCTTGGCATACATCGTTTGGTAGGGGAGGTTTGGAGCTTGATCGACCACTTCTTACGGCATTAGTGGAGCGATGGAGGCGGGAGACCCATACCTTCCATTTGATCGCTGGGGGAGGCGACGATTACTTTAGGAGATGTCGTTGTTCTCCTTGGACCGAGAGTGCACGGACCACCTGTTATTGGTAGCGGCGAGGGTAATTGGGCTGCAGTTGTGCACGAGTTGTTAGGGGTATGGCCCACCACCCCGGAGAACGAGCCCAAAGTTCTCCAGGGTTCGTCTTTGAGGTTGACATGGCTTCGGCTTCATTTTTTCTTGTTCTTAGAACGATGCCGATGAGGTGACAAGTACAACGATTCGCACGGGCTTATATTCTTGTTTTGATGGGGTCCATTCTTTTTGCTTGACAAGAGTGGAGATACAAAGATGTGCTTTATCTTCCACTTTTGGCGGATCTCGACGTAAGAGGGACATATAGGCTGGGGTAGTGCCACCCTTGCATACTTATATCGACAGACTATGTCGGGCATCTCGAAGGCGTGCCGGGAGTTAGGTGGTCCGTGTTGTTGTTACGACTTTGGGCATGGGAGCACGTACACATAGGCGAGACCTCGAGATTTCGAGGTTGCGGGACCCACCTCCACGGTTTGACGATGCCGTTCCTATTTTAGGCTCCCAAGCATGTTCCGGGGTTGACCCCTTAGCCGTCGAGGTAATATGCGAGTGTCTCACATTTGTTGACATTATTTAGTTTCATTTTTCAGAAGGATATTAATGTGTATTTCTTTTCAGTTGGCTTCGGGTACACCTTAGTAGGTCCCACTTAGCAAGTGGGCTATCTTACTACAGGGATGCACTTGACCATCAGACGGACGAGCAGGTACATAGAGTCTCACATGCCTAACTTATATACATTGGTAGACATCTCTCACTTGTCTAATATTTGCAACATTCTTTATTTGTAGATGACTTGGCGGCCATATACGATGCGAGACTAGAGTTGTTGCTCGCTATATGTCGAGCGATCGACATGTATGGCGCACATTGGCTCCACTTATTTGTTTCGACATTGTGGAGTTTCATTGTCCCGATCGAGTTATGCGCCGCTTGGCTTCGAGCGAGGATTCCAAACCTTGTGATACAAGCACGACCCTTCATGGCATAGATCGGAGGTCGAAGAACAAGAATTATCCGCTCGACATCGCCCTTACATAGCGCAGTGGGATGAGCGCGAGAGACGTGTTGTTCGGGGCACTCCGTTTGCGGTCGTACTCATGCCATTGAGGAGTATATGGTGTGGTATCGTCGCATCACGAGGTTACGCATGACAAATCCATTGAGGCGACCTCCTTCTACACATTATCAGCCTGCGTCTGTAGATGTAGTACTGGTAAGTGCCATGATTTGTAGTTATACTTTTATTTATTTATCCGACTATATAATATGTATTTTTCTTTCTATGCCAGGCACATACTTTATCTGATGTTGCTCATAGGTGCAGACTTGTACTAGAGGCTGCCGAGTCATTGCTTCCGAGATATGGGGCGCCGATTGTTTGCACGAACATTGCGGACCATGAGGGGACCGTGTATTGATGCGGTTAGCCGAGCTGGACATGGCCACATCTTACAGGCGTGCTTACCTCCGCTATACATACTTCGACTTCTACACCTTCTATGTCCGCTTGCCCATACATCTACCACAGCACCTTTGCTTTCGCCTCCAATCGTCGGAGGACCTACCGACGCCGTTACGCCACCACTCCATCTTCTCTTCATGCCATTGCGAGAGTCTAGTGAGACCACACCTAGTTCATCTAGACCTTCACAAAAAGAAGAAGAGGGGGTCTTAAGCACTTTCATTTGTTGTTTGTATAGTTCGTTAACACTATGTTAAATATTAAACTTTGTTTGTGATTGACATATTTTCTTAATCTTACTTATTGGATAAATGTGAATGTGGATGAACTTGGTGTTTGGTGATTGATGTGTGCATAGACTTTGTATGGACTTGGATGGAATTTGGTGTTGAAATTGCAGGTTGGAAAGCTTTTTTTTTTTTTTTATGTTTCGGCATTTGGGCCGCTTATGGGAAGCAACGATGAGAGATCTTTTTTTTTCTCATAAACCGCTATCTCAAGTAGCGGTTTACATATTATAGAATGTGAGTGTGGAAGGTGTTGACCACATAAACCGCTACTTCAAGTAGCGGTTAATATGTATAAACCGCTACTTGAAGTAGCGGTTTAATTTAAATAAACTGCTACTTGAAGTAGCGGTTTACCTGGGAAAAAAAAAAAAACATTTTTTCGCGCGTCCTACGTGGACGTGGGCGACGTTGCGAATTAATTTCCCTTTCAACATATTTCGGGAATTAAAACCCCATTTTGCATTATTCAAGGAAAAAATTCATGACTTCTCTCTCCCGTTAACAAAATTAAGAAAATGAAACCAAAAACCCTCATCCAATCCCCCCTCTCTTTCCCGTGTTTCAGTTCCCCCCAGCCCTCAAACCCTCGTTTTCCCTCTCTTCCTCGCATCACTCACTTTCTCCTACTTGTTGCTGCCTCACCTGCACTTCCACCGGCGCTTAGCTCGCCGGAGCTTTGCATCAAAGCTAGTCGCAAGCTTGCGGCGTTTGCTACCCCTATTTCTCTCTCCTCTCGTTTGTTTGCGTTGCTCGAGCCGCCTCCGTTGTTGCTGCCACATCTCGCTTCTTCGCCCTGATGCGCGTGTCGATGTCGTGAAATAGCGGTGCACCGTTTCTCTCCCTCTCAGTTTGTGGTTGATTTATAAATTCTTGATTGTGAATTATATTGCTGAGGGTATGAACTTGTGATGTTAGCATGCTTAAATTGTTATGCTTTTGATTTATGATTAAACTAGAATTGACTAAATTGAGTCGATAGAATTATGCTCAAACTCGTCTATTTGTTTTTTCTGGAAAATTGGATGCGAATGTGTATACTTTTGGCATCTTAAGATGATTTTTGGCGATCGATTTGATGAAAGTGTTGGAATTCGGCAGTTTTGATGCTTTTTTTGGCTATTAGTTTCATCTGTTAGCTTGATAATTAGTGTTTTTAATGTACAAATGACAATATCTTTGCCTAAGTTACTTTGATTGTCACTGTATGTTGATATTAAGCTCAAAAGGAACTAATTTATTGACTTAATCTGATTCATTTAGGTTGTATTATTGGTAATCATTGTTGTTATTTGGTGTTCCCCACTTATAGTATGTGCTGAGGGATTGAATGTGCTTTGATTATTACCAAATTTGTGATGTTATAGATGCTATGTTTTTTTTTTTTTTTTTTTTTTTTTTTTTTTTTTGATGCAAAGGAGGGGGAAATACCCCAAACAAACTAACAAAACTAAGCAATAAAAAGGGGAGTTGTAACTCCCATGATGTCCTCACGGAGAAGAGCGATGATCTCCTGTGAAGGAGCATTATAATACACCACATTCTCCATTTGGGCTACACCAATATTAGCTAGTCTATCAGCTACTTTATTCCCTTCACGATAACAATGAGCTAAGCGAACTTCCCAACCCGTAGAGTTGATTAGTCCACGGCAAGACTTCAGCAAGTAGTAACACTCTCCGCCATGGTGATTAGCATCTTGAAGGGCCTCGATACACGCTTTGTTGTCCATTTGCAGAACTAGCTTATTAAGGCCCAAGTTATTAGCTATCTCAATTCCTAGCGCAGCAGCAAATACCTCAGCTTTATAAGCTGAACAAGCTCCAAAGTTTGCGGAGAATGCCCGAATAAAAGTACCTTGACAATCTCTAATAATACCGCCACCTCCAGCTAGACCCACAACCCCCTTTGAGGCACCATCAGTGTTGAGACAAAACCAAGTTTCAGGAGGCGCCATCCATCTAATGTAAACCTCGTGTTTTAAAATGCCCTGGGTTGTATTGACAAGGCTCTGCCATGTTTCTTCAACCTGAGCCCGGATGAAGGTACCTATGTCAATGGGTATGTCCCTAGTGGTGCCAAAAACCACATTATTTCTCCACCTCCAATTCCACCAAAGGACTAAAGCAAAACAAGTAGGCCACTTTTCAGAGTAAATTAGCCCATCAGCCTTTAAATTCCTAATTATCCACTCTTGAAAATTACCTTGGAAGAAGGAAGGATATAGTGCTGCACCCCCGACACTAGACCAAATTGCACGAGCAGATGGACAGTCTCTAAACAGATGGATAAGTGTTTCATCCTTGTTAAAGGGGCATCTGTTGCATCTTGGATCATTCGACATATGTCTAAACACTCTAATGGTGTTACAAAGTATACGTTCATGAAGAGCAAGCCAAAGAAACACTCTTACTCGTTGTTGAACTGGAGTTTGCCACGCTAAATCCCATTTGGAATTATACGGCACATCTTCGTCTTCTCGCATAATTTCAAGTGCATATTTGATGGAAAAACCACCCTTGTTGGAGCCCTTCCAAAATCGCAAGTCACCACAGTTGGGGTCTTCCACTAACTTCAAGGCCGCAATGTTTTTAAGAACAAGAGGAGGAAGCAGGTGAGCAAAAGAACCCCAACGCCAACCCACACCAAATTCCCACATCTCTTCAACGGTGTTACCTTCAATTTCATCAGGGATAGGAGCGATAGAAAGTGTGCAAAGTGTAGCATCCGAAGTCCAGCAATGATCCCAAAACAATGTACTTCGCCCATTACCAATTGCAACAGCTGAACCCTTATTTATCCAAGTAGCATTTTCAGAGATATCGCGCCACACATTTGACATGTTAGTGGAGGAACAAACATATCGATGTCGCATCGACCTTTACAATATTTGTGGCGAAGTACCCTTGCCCACAAAGCATTAGGCTCAGCAAGAATACGCCAACCCAGCTTTGTTAGAAAGGCCGAGTTAACCTGTCTTGAAGAACGCAAACCCAAACCCCCTTTGTTTTTGGGCCGTTGTAAAGTTTCCCAAGAGATAAGATGGACCCGTTTCTTTTCTTCTGTACCACCCCATACAAATCTCCTCGTTTTTTGATCAATTTCATCACAAATTCTACGAGGAATTTTAGCTGTCTGCATAGAGTAGGTGGCTAAATTAGTCAATGTTGATTTGGCAAGTGTAATGCGACCTGCTAGGGAGAGGTATTTAGACTTCCATCCAGAGAGACGCCTATCAACTTTTTCACAAAGATGAGCATAAGTTTGACGAGTAACTCTACTTGTCAAGGTTGGCATTCCCAAATAAAGACCCAAGTCCTCAATACACTCCATACCTAACTCCTCGCAAAGATGCGATTGCTGTTCATGAGAAACATTTTTAGAGAAGTAAACTCGGGAGTTAGCAAGACTAACTTTTTGTCCCGAAGCATCACAAAAACGTCGTAGGCAATCCTTGATAACCGAAGCTTGGGAGGAAGTGGCTTCCGCAAAAAGAATTATATCATCGGCGAAGAAGAGATTAGACAATTTTGGACCACCTCGACTAGCATAAATTGGTTTCCAGGCACCCCCAATAATCGCTTCTTCAATTATGTGGTTAAGTCTTTCCATGCAAAGAACAAATAAATAAGGGGAGAAGGGGTCCCCTTGACGAATACCACGAGATGGAGAGAAAGCTTCCGTAGGCTCACCATTCCAAAGAATACGCATAGTAGGGGAAGAGACACATTCCATGATAACTTCGACCATTCTTATGGGAAAATTCATTTCATTAAGAGTGTTTCGAATGAAATCCCACTTAAGACGATTATATGCCTTTTCAAAGTCAATCTTAATAGTCATATAACCTTTTCCACCTTGTTTTTTCCTCATAGTGTGAATTACTTCCTGAACAATCACAATATTATCTGTAATCTGTCGACCAGGTACAAAGCTAGTTTGTGTGTTAGAAGTGATTTTTGGGAGCAAGGGTTTGATTCTATTCACAATGGCCTTAGTAATAATTTTATAAATCACGTTACAGAGACCAATAGGACGGAATTGAGAAGGGAGCTCAGGTTTATCAACTTTCGGAATTAACACAAGAAAGGTATCATTAAGAGAGTTAGGTAAACCTTTACCTTCGAGTACCGAGAGAACCAGTTTAATAACATTAGGAGCCACTGTCCTCCAATTCTTTTGAAAGAATAAGGCCTGAAACCCGTCTGGCCCCGGTGCCTTCATTGCTCCCATATTTTTAACCACAAACTCAATATCACAAACTGAATAGGGTCGGTTCAAGCTCTCCCAATCTACTGTCGAGAATTCAGAAGAAATACCAAAGGGCAGTTCATATCTCGCAGCACTAGTTTCATCCGTGAATAAATTTGCAAAATAATTCACCACTAATTGTTTCACCCCCTCTTTGTCATGAACCCACTGATCATTAGGGTCCTTGATGGCTGTGATATTATTTTTCCACCTTCGAATGAAAGTACTTAGGTGAAAAAAAGTAGTATTCCGATCCCCCTCTTTGATCCAATTCACCCTTGCTTTTTGGTACCACAACAATTCCTCTTGACCAAGCACCACATCGAGATCACGTCTAAGCCGAGATTCTAACTTGATTAGACTCGAGTTTCTACCCTTTGACAGGGATTTTTGGATGCCATTTATGCGAGCCATTAAAGTGCGTTTTTCACGAAAAATATTGTGAAAATGTTCCTTGTTCCAAGATTGAAGACTTTTAGAGAAAGAAGAAAGGAATGGGACAAGAGGGGCATCTTGTTTCTAGTTTTCCTTCACAAATTGTTTAAAATTCTCATGGGTGAGCCAAGCGGCCTGAAAGCGAAAAGGACGATTAATAGCAGTGAGGGGAACGAACCCGTTTGGTGAAATAAGTAGCGGACAATGGTCCGATTGTAAAGCTGGAAGGTGACGAACTTTTGCCATCTCAAATTGGAGACTCCATTCACTGTTACAAAGAGCCCTGTCTAAGCGTGCACTTCTCCAAGTTTCAGTTGAGTGACCTCGAGACCAAGTATGAGATGGTCCCGAGAACTCAATTTCGATGAGTTGATTTTCATCAATCCAATCATTAAATTGATGACTTCGTCTAGTGGTCTCGGCACAGCTCGAGTTACGTTCCCAACCGAAACGTGTTTCATTGAAATCGCCGGCTATAAGCCAAGATCTATTGTTTCTATTAGCAAAATCTTGAAGGTCCCTCCAAAGTTGTTGACGTCGAGAGGGGTCGGGACTTGCGTAAACTGCGGAGAAATACCATGGAATCTCACCAACTTTAGTAATCTCCATAGTTATATACTGATTACTTTGCTCAATAGGATCAATAGTAACTAGTTCAGTTTTCCAATACACCCAGATACCTCCACTGAAACCTTGAGCATCTACTCTTGTGTGACCCCGATAACCAAGGACATCCGCAATTTTTTGAGCATGGCTTCCTCCCATGTGAGTCTTCACCAATGCTAATACTACAGGTTTATGAATTCGTACAAATTCCTTAAGAACAGACAGAAATTCTCGGCTTCCCGCTCCTTGAACATTCCACACCATACAAGTTATGGGGTAGGAATTAACAGAAATGCTATGATTGCTATTCATTAAATCTGTGGAATTTGGGTAGACAGATTTATAGGCATCAGATAAATACCTAAGCACTTGGAGAGTTGCATTCGGCAACTTCAAAGTCATTATTAATTCTGGAGTCTCCCATGTTGCCATCATCCATGAGTGAAACTCCATCTCGAGTTTGTGGATCAGGGGGTCGGTTATGCCCAAGTAGGGTTCTGTCATCGGAAGGCCCACCACAATGATTTTTTCTGGTGGAATCAGGAGGGAGATTGGGGCTGGTATTGACAGCGACATTAGCTTGGGTAGGAAGGATTACAGGCATAGAGGGGGTCGTGTTGTTGCTTAGAGGAGATGGATTATGAGTGGCTGCTGTAATGGCTTGTGTAGGAGGCAACTGATTTTCTTTACCTTGGGAAGGAATAAAATTTTTATTTTTTTGGATTGATAATGGTTTAGCATTAGTGGAATTTTTTAGGATAGTTTTTGGCATATTGGTTCTTTTTTTTGAATTTTGTAAAGATTTTGATTTGCCCGTGAAACTTCCCCTCAAAATGGGATTTGGAGAAGATTTATCAAAATTGAAGGGAATTTGTGGCGTGATTATAGGCATAGGTTGGGAGGACTTTCCTAACTCCACCGCATCAGAGAAGGAAGGAGAATTATCCAGCGGATTAGTGATAACATTTCCAGAATTGGTATCCTTATCTTCAGCACTTTCCAAATTTCTATTCTCCAAAATTTCGAATCTCCAACCTCCCGCCAAATCGAAATGTTGTGTGGATGTTCCCTGGCCACCATTCAGTTTCCCGGAAACTCCACGCGTAGCTTCCACAGGTGGTTTGTCTACTTTGAGTGTACGTCTTCGCGGCGGAGGTTTTTTAACCATCATCCATGTTCCGAAATTTCCATCTATGGGTGGAGAATGTGGAATAGCAACATGTTCTTTGGGGAGGACTAAAGTGTCCCTGGTAACATCAGCTTCCATGGGTGAAACAACCGAGGTTCTATTAGCACATCGATCTTCTTGGTGGCCTATTTTACCACAGTTGAAACAAATCATGCGAAGACCTTCATACTGGACTTTCCAGATCTTGCCCTTAAGCCAGAACTTAGATAACAAGGGTTTTGTTAAATCAAGTTCCACACTTAGTCTAATGAACTGACCCCTTTGGGCTAGCACCGTATTATGGTCAATCCTAGTTACTTTACCAATTTTGTTTCCAATCTTTTGTAAGAAGTCTTTGTCGAAATATTCCACAGATAGGTGCGGAATTCGAACCCAAGCAGTGAGGTATCTCAAAGGAGCATCATCCGGGACGAAATTTGGCAGCCATTTACGGATGGTTAGATAATTATCGTCTAACATCCATGGACCTTGCGTAAGCACATAATTATAGTCATCTAAACAAGAAAACCTTGCAATGAAATACTCATGTCCAATATCCGTTAAGGTGAGACCACCCTTTAACTCCCATTTCTTCTTGAGCCTTTTCATTAGAGACATATATCCAATTTTGCTATCAAACATCTTGATAATCAATGCATGTTTCCAAGGGAGTCTTAATTTTTTCTTTTCTTCTTTAGTGAGGAGAATAATAGGACAACGAGGATCCTCCTCCATGTCTGCAGGTGGTTCATCATCATCGGACAAATCAACCTCATCTTCTTCAAGGGAAATAGGATTAGAAATAAATCCTTGCATTTGGCCAGAGGCCACCATATCACGAAAAGAAACTTGTTTAGGTGGATTAGTATGGCTCTGGTTCCGATTATGGACGGGCTCAGCAGGAGTTGGAAAGTTGGAATGATCATCGAGATCCAGATCATGATTAAAGATGAGATGGTTGATTTTACGTTTGGATTTTTTTGTAGAACGAGAAAGGAGGTCACCCTCGTCAGAGGGAGTAGGAAGTTTAGGAGAATTCTCAGCCATGTCATTGACATACCTTATAGATGCTATGTAACACTATCATATAGTATTATGCTGTTGCTCCGGTAACTGGTGTTCTCGCTTCCACGTGTTATCTGAAGTCATTTCCAAATTATACTTCCCTTCTCCTTCATCTCTACGTTCTCAAGCGCTCTAATTTTACTCATGATTACTTGTTTGCGAGGAAGTTTTGACCGATTGCTTGGAGCCTTTGATGGATATGGCTGATAAAGTCATCTTCAATGACTAATCTTTTTGGTTATGAATTCTGGTGAGTATTTATTTATTATGCTTGTGTTGTTGATGTAATGATGAGTATATTTTTGGTTATTACTTATTATATGTCCATGGGTGAGGATTTTTGGATATGATCTAATTTGATTTAATTACCATGTATTGTGGCTTTTGAAATTTGATCTCAATTTGGCTTGCATCAGATTGTCAAAAACAACTAGGAACTATTGGAAAAGACGTAGTAATTGTTAGTTTGGAGGAATAATGTCTAATTTTGTTGGTTGTCATCAAGCTGATTTTAGTAATTCTAGTGTTCTTCCCTTAGGGCATGGTTGGTAACTTGCATCAGGAGCTTTCAAGATGAAGTGTCTTATAGATTTATGACATTAGCTTACTGTTCTACTCTAGTATCAAGAGGTTTAGTTTGTTGTGGCTTTGATATTCAGTAGCTTCCTTCCTTATGAAAATATGATAATTGCAAGGAGGGCAAATGAAGGTGTCCCTACTTGCTCGATGTGGTTAAAAATATGAAAATGTTATTCGTTGTAGTGTTACTAGGATTGCTTGGATTGAGAAGCTGCTTGCCATATCATGCTACCTGTCATATCCTGGAACATAACAGCATTGGTATCATTGCATTTTTTTGTTATACTGCTTATTTTTTTCCCTTTGGTGATTGATTAGTGATTTTGCGACACTTATGATTCAGACGTTTGAATAATAGAAATGTGAATAGTTAAGTGGGGGGTTTTTATGAACTATGATATCACTCAAATATCACATAATTTAATAAGTGCATATCTCATCTAAGCACACTATAATCAATTAAATATATTAGAGTGTTTGGTTCATATAGTGGTATGGGTTTGGAATCAAGAATGAAACCAAGGTGGTATAAGTTTGGAACTTGATACCTAAAACCATGTGTTTGGTTTTATTTGGAAATGAATTTTTTTTTTCTTTTATCTGATACCTAGAGGTATTGGTATGATCTATACCCACCTCCCCTTGGGTTTCTAAACCCCATACCTTATGGGTTTGAGGTATGAGTTTGAAATCTATCAATTTATTAAACAATTACTAGGCATGGGTTTTGCTTATTCTAAACCCATACATCATACCAGAATCATATGAACCAAACGCTCCCTAAGTATTTGTCTCTTGTAGATGCTTGTTAAATAATCTCTACCGTCATTTTATTTATTTCATATTGGGTGACTTCTAACAATCTCTACCTTCATTTTATTTATTTTTGGTCTTGGATGACTTCCATTTACAGGATGTTCGTGCACTGACGGGGAAATGAGTGGATCAAATGATCATGAGGATGAAAAATGATCTTTTTCTGATATCTATCATATTTTAGTTGCGTGGCTTTACATTTTTACATTTTGTAGATGATAATACCATTTTTTATGATGATGATGATGTAAATGATAATATCTGATTGTAATATTATCTGCTTTTTATTTTATAAGTTAATGCATTCCAGCTATTATTATTATATAAGATATTTTTAGGTTCTTTTTTATATTTATTTTCAATAAAATTGCCACTTAAACCTGGTGCTAATAATATCAACTGTAATTCAATTATTTCATTATATTGCATACAAGTGTTACAATAGCAAGTTTAATTTTAAGGCGTTACATTTGATCCAATTAATGTTGCAATTTCTTTATAACGTTACAATTTTATACTCGTTACATTTGCATTCTATTGTAACGAGAATAATAACCTATTGTAACACATCTATTAGACACTGATAGGCGTTACAATAGATTCAAACAGGCGTTACAATAAGGCTTGTATCGTTACAATAGACTTATTGTTACGACAACGAATGTAACGGTCTAAATGGCATTACAATAGAGTTAATGTAACAGATTTAGTCCATTTAGTAACGCTTTTTGGCGTTACGAAAAACCTTAAAATGTAGTAGTGATCTTGATGGATCGGTAACAAAAACCGGCAGTGGCGCAGGGCTAGTAATCATACCCTCAGTCGGGGATAAAATGGAATATGCCGTCAAGTTTGACTTCCTGGCATCGAACAATGAAGCTGAGTATGGAGCTCTGATCCTTGGTCTCTAAATCTACATTAACTCGGGGGCCAAGGCTGTAACAGCTAAGTCCGACTCGTAACTGATAGTCAGGCAAGTCTTGGGAGAGTATGAGGCTAAGGAAGACAAAATGAGGATGTATCTCGGCAAAATCCAAGAGTTTATCAAGAAGCTATCCCAGTTCAGCATACATCACTTCCCGAGATCGAAAAATCAACAAGTAGACGCCTTGGCTCGAATGGCAAGTTCAAAAGAGGGATTGACCCCTCAAACCATAATATGAGAAGTCCTAGATCAAACAAGCATCAACCCCTTGCAAGTACACACTATCAACAGAACTGACACATGGATGGAGGACATCATAACCTTCTTGAGAGACGGCACACTGCCGTCGGGAGAGAAAGAGGCACAAAGCTTGAAAAAGAAGGCCGGCTGGTTTGTTTGGCATGAAGGCCACCTGTACAAGAAGTCATACACTCACCCCCTACTTAAATGTGTCCCTCTGTTCGAAGGAAATTATATCCTTCGGGAAATTCACGAAGGAGCTTGCAGCAGCCACCAAGGGGCTAGAACTATAGCCGAGAAGGCTCGCAGTGCTGGGTAGTACTGGCGCACCCTAAAGCATGATGCCACAGAGTTAGTGAAGAAATACCCCAACTGTCAACTCCATGGAGACATCCCTCGGGCTCTAACCAACCCCCTGACAACCATCTAAGCTTTGCTACCATTCGACAGATGGGGGATGGATTTGTTGGAACCGTTTCCCCGCAGCCTCGGGACAGAGAAAATTCCTCTTAGTGGCAATTGACTACTTCACCAAATGGGTTGAAGCAGAACCGCTAGCCTCTATACCAGACAAACAGGTACATAACTTCATATGGAGAACCCTCATCACACGCTTTGGGATCCTCAGGACCCTCGTCTCAAATAACAAGAGGCAATTTAATAGTGGCCCTACTCGGGACTACTGCTCGAGATTTGGTATCCAGATAAGGTTCTCAACTGTCAGCCGACCTCAGACAAATGGCCAGGCGGAGGCCGTAAAAAAAGTTGTGCTAAACGGGATCAAGAAGTCGCTGGAGGGAGCTAAGGAGTCATGGATTGACGACCTCCCGGGGGTACTATGGTCAGCAGGGACCATAGTTAAAGAGACAACATGCCATTCGCCCTTCAGCCTAGTCTATGGCAGTGAAGTCGTCCTCCCAGTTGAAGTGGGGATACCCTCCCCAAGGATGACTTTCTACGAGTACAAAGAGAACGAGGAAGGAAAAAAGGTCAAACTCGACTTGCTTCCTGAATCTAGAGGCAACTCCCTACTCAAGTCTATACACAACAAACAACACATCGCTAGGAAATTCAACCTTAGGGTTAAAGCCAGGCCCATTCATGTAGGCGACTGGGTAGTCAAGAAGGTCGAAGCCACGAGATTAGCACACCGAAAGGGCAAACTCGGGCCTAAGTGGGATGGCCCTTACAAAGTCACCCAAGTAATCAAGTCGGGAACATACTGACTTGAGTCACCCGAAGGGATCCCCTTGGCCCAACCCTAGAATGCAGATAATCTCAAGAAATATTATGTTTGATCAAGCTGATGTAACATGGCCACACTTGAGCCACTATTTTTGTAACTAGGCCACAGTTGAGCCTCATTTTGTAACTAGGCCACACTTGAGCCTCATTTTGTAACTTAGCCACGAGTCGTCGTCTTATCTTGTTTGATACGACTCGGGGTAGTAAGATGTACCACAGCCGTGTATTCCTTCGAAGTTGAATGAATGATAAGTTGAATGAAACATTTCGGGTATAGCAGTCGTACCCAACAAGATAAGAAACTCGGGAGGAATAAAGAACTCGAGAAATATTAATCAAACAAACCATTGCATTAATTTAAAAAGTACAGCCTAAAGATCCCGAGAACATAACTCTCAGGGATCATAAGTTCTAAAACAAAACAATTAAGTCACACAGTAGGCGCTTTAGTAGGGAGTTGTCGGTACTGGCACCCGCATCCTCATCGGAGGCTTCAACTTCGCCTTCAACCGAGCCCCGAACCTCATCCTCATTCTCGGCGAAAGCTTCCCGCCCACGACAGGGGTCTTAGACCGAACACCCTCGGGAACGATCGGGAGCGCATTCAGGACCCGGACCACTGAACTCGGGAAGCACCCGAGGTTTGAGTTATGCCTCTACGTCGCTCCAATCCAAGGAAGCATTGGATTCAGTCAAGATGCCCCTGAGACACTCCTTGGTCTCGAGTCTCGAGGCGGTAGGAGGCTGAAGCCATCCTGCCCAGATAATTAAGTCCCTCGGGAGAGCTCTTCCACTTGGCCAGCCACTCCTCTTGAGCCTTCTGAAGCTTAGCCTCGGCTTTCTTCAACTTATGACGAGAGGATTTGTGCTTCTTAGTGGCCTCGTCCAACTTCAGTTGGAGGTCATCAACAGTTTTTCGGGCCTCATTGCGCTCAATTAGAGCAACGTCTAGGGAGGTCTGGATCTTCTTATTGCTATCCCTCAAGGTAGTACCCTCCTCAACCACCTTGTGGGCCTCCTAAAAAAGTGGCCTTCTGAGAGTCTAGCTCAGTATTCAGCTTTTGTATCGGTGTCGTTGGCTTCAACTCATCCACCTCCTTCTTGAGGAACGCTATCTCGTCCTCAAGTTGAACCCGGCGACGAATCACCGAAGTCATCTGGATGGAAGTCTGTAAAAGGAAGGCGGGGCTAGCAGGGTCCACTACAAGAATCCGCACTTTTACCGACCGTCCAAAACGGTCGGTACAACACGCAAAACGGTCGGTAAACGAATTACCGACCGCTAAACAGTCGCCTAGCAGCGGTCGTTAAAATGCTCGTCGGTAATCTCACATCACCGACTGTTTAACGGTCGGGACATTATTACCTACCGCGTATTTCAAATTACCGACCGCTTTGTGTCGGTAGGTGATCACCTACTGCTAAACAGTAGGTAATTGCGGTAGGTAATCACCTACAACTTCACTGTTGGTAATTACCTACCGTTTTTTGTGGCCGTCGGTAATCGTAAGATAGCGGTAGGTAATTACCAACCGTTTGGTCAGTTTTACCGACTACTTTTTTTAAGTTGAACATCGTATTTAAATGTGTAAGACTACCGTTATGCGGTCGGTAATTTGCTGTTGTTTTCTTAAAAAAAAAAAAATCATGTTTACCATAATATAAACTAATTTTCAATCCATAACAAAATAATAGGTTTGTTACAACCTATATTAAACATCACATTTTCCACGATATAGATCTAATAGTAATTCCAACAACCTATTTTAAACATCAGTTTTCTAAAAATATATAATATACTAATAAATTAGTTGCTCAAATGTTGTCCAAAAGGCTATAAGTCTAAGTACTACAAGGAAATCCCGATCCACCACCAGAAGGATCACGTGGGTCACGTGGTTGGGTGAAAGGGAAAGTACCTCCACATCGAGTCATCATTTGAGAATACTCTTCCATTGTCGTCTTCATCTCCTCCATGTATTTCTTTGCCTCTTCCCTTTCCTTTTCCGCTTGGAGACGTTGTGTCTCCCACTCATTTCTTTGCCTCTGAAATTCAGCTTGTTGATCAGCTAGTTGTTGTTGATACTGCTCCACGGTAGTTGAAAGCTGAGAAAGCAAAGAAGGCGTGTAGACACTAGAAGAGCTAGTGCGGGTTGATGATTTTTTGTAAATTAGATCACCACTTGTACCTAAGCCAGGAATCAATCCTTTTTTCCTCCCACCCACTGTCTCAAAGTACACCTCATTGGGATCTTTGTTGACTCCCTTCTCTTTATACTCATCCATTTTCTTATCATAATCATCCTACATCAAATAAATAAGTTTAGTATACATACATAATATTTCCAAGAAAAAATAGACAGAGTTTTGTTTAAATTTAGACTACAAAAAAATGAATATGTACGTGCCTACAAATATGCAAAGTGTAAGGGAATCCTATATTCCATCTAACAATTTCAACTATTAACTAATCAACATTAATCCCATAATTTTTCACAGACTATATAACTTCGACAACATTATAACTCAAAACTAAAAAACAAAATGTTCATATTTCTTACAGAATGAAAAAGTAAATTGTAAATTAATTTAAACAACGAACATCGAACGACAAGAAAATAATGAAGCTCCAATGCTTAAAATACTTGCATTTCTAGAAAAAAATAGGCAAAGTTTTTATTGTATTTTGGACCAAAAAAAAACAATTTCATGCCTACAAACATGTAAAGTAAAAATAGATATTATATTTCATATAACAATGTCTCCAATAATCCAACCAACCATTCATCCAACCAATCATCCAAAGAACCAACCATTCATCCAAAGAACCATCCAAACCATCTAAATATTTTATTTCATCCAACCAACTATAAAAAAAATATTATATTTCATCCAACTAACCATCCAGATATATTTGTAATTTGTTATCTAATCAAATTTAGTTTACTAACCATGATTTGTTTTGATTTGGACCCAATGAGTTGCTTGCCTTGGCCTGGTTGTAGTTCCTTTGAATGCGTCTGCAAGTAAATATCAGCAGCTTTTGGCAAGACTCCTCCATTTTTTGCAGCCTAGTTAAAAAAATAATCAACTTTATTATAATAGTATAAGTATGAAATATTCAACTTATGAATGATTACTAAAAGTAATATACTCACCATCCTTCTTGCATACTCGGCCGTAGAAATTGAACCTTGACAATGTCCAGGTTCCACAACACCTTGCATGGATCCTCCTCTCTTGTTCTTTTTCGCTTGTTCTGATTTTTTCTTAAACTCGTCATCTTTTGTTTTTTGCATAAGTTGTTGGTGTACTTGCTCTGGCATCCATATTGGTCTTACACCTTTTTTCTTCGATGTCACCCAATGGTGCAAGTCTTTAAGTCTTTTAGCTGCTTTGCGTTCAAAACCTTCTCTTACTTGCGAATCCAACTCCGAACGCCAAGAGTATTTACGCTGTATCATGCAAAGATTAGAACTAACTAAATATTTATAGTCTTATATGTAATAGAATAAAATTAAGTTAAAGTGTTAACCTTGAAAAGGTGAAACCAATGATCTTTTGTTGATTGACTTGTTGCAGTCCAATTTCTACATGGCTCAATGTAATACTCTTTGAAACATTCCGTAATAGATCGAGTGACTTTGTTATTGTCAAACCTTAGAAAGAAAAAAACAATTACAATACAAAACAAAATTTGTAAAATAATTACAATAAAAAGTTAATAACACTAAGAAAGAATTAGCATGCACTAAGATGAATATTATAAACACTAAGATGAATGTTATAAACAATAAGAAAGAATTAGCATGAACGAAGATGAATAATAGAAATTATAATATGAAACATAATGGATAAAAATTATTTTCTACCATAGCGTAGTAGGGTCCAACTGATTGCTTGCAGAACGCGTGCTTTCACCTTGTTCCTCTGTGGTGACAATATCATTATTCGATGGAGGAGTCTCGCCCTCATGATCATTCCCCTGATGTGGCGCAGACTGGCCTCCTGAAGCTCTCTCTCGCCCGCTAGAAGAAGACATCTGAAATAACTTTAGTCAAATAACACATATTAGTAGAATGAATAATGTAGTATAAACTTCAAAGTTTTTTTATATCAAATTTAAGGATAAATTAAGAATCAATTTAAACTCCTTAACATATTATATAATATAAAGTGAAAACAATAAGAATTATAAAACCAATAATTACTAAATCCACCAAACATAATACAATGTATCAAAATTTAGAAGTTCATAGCACACTACAAAGTTTAATGTATAATTCACGGCGTTATAACTACATAAAATCAAATGAGTCTAAATCTTCTTCCGCATCATCATCATCATTATCATCAAAATCTTCGAAGATCTCATAATCTTGTGGATCATCTTCATCACTATCATCCTCGTCGCCATTATCGAATCACTAATATCGTTAAGCATTATATTCTCATTTTGTTCTTCTTCCCCGTCAAAATCATAGTCTGGAATCTCATTTGGAGCACAAAGAGTTGAAGGAACATCACTTATCTCCTCTTGAAAGAATAATGAGTCCATTGGAGCTTCAATTGAAGACCTTGCCTTAGTCTGAAACACTGCCCACCATTGCACTCTACCCCTACTTAAACTAGGATAAGAGGCATAATAGACTTGGCTAACTTGGTATGATAGTACAAATGGATCATACTTTGGGTACTTCTTACTATGATTTATTTCAATGAGTTTGTATTGTTCATGTACATTTAAACCACTCAAAGAATCCATCCAATTGCACTTAAACAATATCGTCTTGTAGACTTCCAATGGACCATGGTAAACTAGTTCAATTACTTCCTCCAAAATGCCATAGTAATTAACTTCCTCGTGACTTTTAACAAACACTCCATAGTTCATAGTTGATTTGTGTTTGCCATACTCATGTGTTTGAAAATTGTATCCATTGACGAAAAACTGATTCCATGACTTCACTTGTCTAACGGGACCCATTGCAAGAGCATGAACTACATCGATATTAGTCCCCTCTTGTAGTACCTAATTTCATAATGTAGACATATACATAATTTGCGTTAGAAAAACCTTTTATTTAGTTAAGATTTATATTTTATTAATTAAAAACTCACATGGTTTCGAACCATTTAGGATACTCGACTTCACATTTGCTCCATATCTCATCCAATGATATGTGTGGATGTGTCTCCAATATATGTTTTTCAAATATCCTATTATTAATGACGAAAGCACAATTAGAGATGTTTTTAACTAGTTAACATCACTTAGGCATGAAAAACATTTTTACCTTTCATATTTGCTTAAGATACCACTTGTTTGCAAGAACATAAAGGTGTGCACGATCATACTCTTTATCTTGCAAGAAGCGTAAACGGCCGTTGGTAGATGTACGCCCACAATCCACCCTAAACATTACAGGAACATGCCGATCATGATGGTTTTCAATGACCGAAGTGACGTTTCTACCCAAATCTCTTGTTTTAGTATCAACTTCTGGTTGGAAGTAATTCGAACAAAAATATGATATTTCCTCACATAGGTATGCATTGCAAATAGAACCCTCCACACGTGCCTTGTTTCCAACCTTACGCTTCAAGTGATTGAGAAACCTACCAAGTAAATCAACATGTAGATATCGATTGTGAAAACTTCATCACATTAGAACTTCATTCTTAAAAGAAAGTATTTTTACTTAAAAATTTATTTGTTACCTTTCAAAGGGATACATCCACCTATATTGCCTTTGGACCACCAACCTTAGCTTCATAAGCTAAATGAATTGGCAAATGCTCCATCGAGTTGAAGAATGCGGGAGGAAATATCTTTTCAAGTTTGCACAAAATTTCACCTATATTTTTATCCAAACGATCCATATCATCAACTTGAATAGTGGATGCACATAAGTCACGAAAGAATTGGCGATCTCGGTAATTGCTTTCCAAACATGCGAAGGGAGCAACTCTTTCAAAGCAACCGGTAGTAACCTCTCCATAAAGACATGACAATCATGACTTTTCATTCCAAAAAGTCTCGATGTTCGAAGATCAACACATCTACTCAAGTCAGATGCAAATCCATCCGGGAACTTTAAGTCGCGAACCCATTCACATAAGATCTTCCTTTGAGCCTTGTCAAGTGAAAAAGGGGCTTTCGGCATGATTTCGTTTCCTCGTTCGTCGTAGGTGAGCTCTAACTGTCGACGCTTACATAGACACTTCAAGTCTTTTCTTGCACTAACGATGTCTGAAGTTTGGCCTTTCACATCCATCACTTGTGTGTATAAGTTGATCAAAGAAGTTTTTCTCAATGTGCATGACATCCAGGTTGTGTCGAATAACCAAATCTTTCCAATAAGGAAGCTCCCAAAAAGAACTTTGTTTAAACCAACCCTTTTTAGCTTTCTTCAAGATTTTGAGAGCTTCGGGGCCATCGGTGGCTTTAGGCAAGTCTTTCACACATTGCCACATATCATCTCCAGACATCATAGGTGGAGCTATGCCATTTTCCACTTTGTTTTTGCGAAAAGCTGTTTTATTTTTTACGAAAAGGGTGATCATGTGGAAGAAACTTCCGGTGGCAATCAAACCATGAGACTTTATTGCCATTATCAAGCCAAAACGCCTTAGTTTCTTCCATACAATATGGACAAGCCTTTTTCCCAGCAGTAGCCCATCCAGACAACATACCATATCTTTGGAAAATCACTTACGGTCCACGAAGCGCGCACGGAGCATGAAATTTTGCTTCTGTGAAATATCATAAGTCATAGCACCAATCTCCCACAATTGTTTGAGTTCTTCAATTAATGGTTGCATATATACATCTAAATTACCCTTTGGATTCTTAGGACCGGGAACTAGTAAAGAGAGGAACATGAAAGGCTTTTTTCATACACATTGACGGAGGCAAATTATATGGAGTAAGAATTACAGGCCAACAAGAATATTGTCCTCCAAATTTACCAAAGGGTGAAAAGCCATCGGTGCACAAACCTAATCGAACATTACGTGTCTCGAGGCAAAATCACCAAAAGTGGTATCAAAATGCTTCCACGCCTCACTATCACTAGGATGTTCCATAGTACCGGAACCCGACGATTTTTGGCATGCCATGTCATTTCCTCCCGAAATATTCTTCGTCGCATAAAGCCTTTGCAATCGGGGTGTGATAGGAAAATATGTTAGGACTTTTTCGGAATAAGCTTGCCTCTAGGAGTCTTCTTGTAGCGATCACACTCACATATACTACACTTGAGTAAATGTGCGTCGCCTTTCCAAAATAGCATACAACCATTACGGCATGCATGTATCTTCTCATGTGGGAGTTGTAAGCCTTTAAGAACTTTCTTAGTATCATAGAAAGTTCTACTCATTTGGTTGTTATTTGGAATCGCTTCATTCAATAAAGATGCAAATCCATCAACACACCTGTGTGGTAGATTGTACTCACACTTCAAAGATATTATTCTTGATGCCATCTCCAAGACAGATACTTTGCTCCCTTCGTACAACGGGCTATCGGCAGCTTTAAGAAGCTCAAAAAACTTCTTAGCTTCGTCATTTGGCTCCTCTTCGACATTATTTGTTTGCTCATTGTTTGGATTTTCTTCATTATGTCCAAGAGCATCAACAATCATGTCTCGATAAGGATTTGATGGCTCCGATGGGGGTTCGTCAACAGTTTCCCCGTGACATATCCAATCAAAATAGTCATGACAAAATCCTTTTTTATAAAGATGTTCTCTAACTATGTCAACATCAAAGAATCGTTTGTTGTTACACCGAAAGCATGGACATTTAATTTTCTCAGCGTCTTTAAATTTATGATTTTGTTGTGCGAATTCAATAAAATCTCGAACTCCATTCACAAACTCAGTCTTGAGAAAGCGTCCCTCAAGCCTGTCATACATCCAACTACGCTCTCTTCGTTTCATGATACTCAATTCTACAATTGAAATTCAAAATTAAAAAAAAAACTGACGGAATAATGCTTTTATGAAAGATCAATATTAGTCAACTATCCATCACCAACAACAAGATTAAAACATTTGCTTTGGCTTTTTTTAATTGATGCTAATTCAAAAGAACTCCGTCCTCTACACTTGAACCAAAACGTGCTCACTATGTTATATTATATCTGAACAAGCCTTATCCCTATAAATTTTTATTTTTTTTTAAAAAAAGATGAGCTTGACCATTCAATTGATCATTAAAAAAAAGGAAAATTCCCAATGGTAGGCAACTATTCAATTGATCATGAAATTTAACAAATTATAGCATTAAATTAAAATTCAAATCGTAACAATATAATGGAATATATAATGTATAATTTTCTTTGTACAAAAGAATGAAGAAATGTGTTAATAATCTAATCAACTACAGTTAAACTTACATTTTTAATTCTAAATCATAACTACATACTTCGTATATTTATACTTCTACCATCTAAATCTAAGTATCTAACACCCTTCCAAGATAGGCTCAAGAACAGGTTCCCAAACCTTCCAAAATCTCTTCCTTTGACCGTTTCCACCGGTCAAATCCTTCACTAAGTCCTCTAAATTCTGTTCATCTAAAACTGGAGAAACCTTAGAACCGCCACGTGTCCTTCTACCCACCTTCTTATTATTATTACAAGAACAAAGAATAGAGTCAATAGAAGCCAATTGTAAGTCGGTCAACCTAGAGTTGACTTTTTCAACCCGGTAATAGAAGGTAAACTTTCCGGCCAAGTAAATTATCATCGGCTCTCATTGCCGGAATCGGCGAGTTTCCGGAGATCTTCCACCGAGTAGGGGCGAATCCGGGATTTTCTAGCATTAATTCAAAGAATCGTTATAGGAAGGTTTACTAGTGTTATTTTCCCTTGTGTATCAACTAACTTTGCTATATTTTTTGAGCTTCATGAATTTTGGGTTTTTAAGCATGAGCTAAAATTTCCCATCTTTTTTTTTGTTTTTGTATTTTGTGTGTTTTAGAGTGAAAAAGTATTGAACTTTTTGGAAAAAGATAGAATTTTGTTTTTTTTCTCAATGGTATATTCTACTTTTTTTTTTCTTCCTACTTGCTAGGCCTTAGTTTTTCTAATTTACCTAAATGTGGCATTAATGAGGTTTAAACGTTAGTTTCATATTTAATTCTATTACTTCTGTTAAGTTTTGCCTAACCTCTACTATTTAGATCTAGACTCCTAACTAACTGACCACAACTGCAACATATATCATAGGTACTTCTGTTTGCTTTGGTTTAAGAACCTAAATGTGGCATTAATGAGGCTTAAACAATTATTGAGCTCATCATCATAGTCGTATACCCTCCCCCTTTCTTCCCCCAGTTGGCATATGGAAAGCCATCCAAACTACTATATGCGCAAATAAAACTAAAACACCATGGCAAGAATTGCGAGACATATGTTAACCTACTCTATTAACAGTAGTACATAACAAAAAAATCCAAGTCAAGACACATCTGCAGCTGAAAAAACACACTAACAAATACTGCACACACACATTTTTCCTTCCCAATACCAACATGCAACGAGACTGTCCTCTAAATCAAGTGGTGCCAATCTTAGTTCACTGACTTCACAGTACACCCAAATGAAGAGCATTTCCACTATTATTAACTAACGAAAGCAAAACTCAGAGCCAAAGGAAAGAAGTATCAATCAACATAATATAACAAAACTAAATAACTTTTATTTTCCATTATTGTAACTCAAGCAAGCTACACCCATGATTCCTACAGCACTGTCCTCTAAATCAAGTGTTCTCTAAATCCACAGTATCAATGGAGTGTTACCCAACTACCACATTTTAATTTCACAATGCATCTCCGGCGACATCGTTGGTAAAATTAGCAACTTGTTTAACAAGACTAACACCCGAATATGAACTTGACACAATCAATCTGGGTGTAAAACTCCTAAAATAATTAACTCTTAAACATCAATTCAACTTCCAAAATATATGTATTCTTCTAATCGTGCACTCCAATACATCAATGGCGACTTGAATTACAATACAATACAGAGAAATTCACTTAAGGTTTCGCTTAATTGAATTTTTTTTACACCAAAAAAACTATCTTCGCTTGAATTCATAACGAAAGATAGTGAAAGCCAAAATCTTCAACCAAAAAAATAAAAAAAAAAAAAATTCGTGCAATCTAACTTACGAACGAAAACCAGAAAGTAAACAAATTAATTAGAATGTCGCGCAAAAAAAGAACTTACCCGAAGATGATGATACGGGAGAAGAAACCGCACCGGCGTGAAGAAGATGATGACGAGGAGTGGGTGTGGGAGGCGTCGGTTTTTCCAAAGCGAGATGTTAGGTTATTTTTTAATTACTGATGGAGTGAAAAGGGAAACGTGGGAGTTTAAAAATCTGAAATAACCTCGTAGCCCTTTACCGACCGCTATACGGTCGGTATTTTTCACTATCGGTCGGTCATCACCTACGGCTTAACAAGCGGTCGGTAAAAATAAAAAACTGACGGTAAATAGCGTCTCATTCAATAAACGGTCGGTGTTTCGATAAATAGCAACCGGTGGCTAAGCAGTCGTTAATTTCGGTCGGTAAATGACCGGATTCTAGTAGTGGTCTAAAAGCAAAAATATGGAATCAACTCGGGACATGTATTTACCTCCAATCAAGACTCGTAAAGAGTGTTGACCTCCTCAGAGCCAAGGGACAAAAGAGCTTCATCGTCAGCATCGGTATATATCTCCCCATTGCGTGACGTACACCGAGCTAGCCTCCGAGCACGGGTAGCATCGGTGAAGGGAACGCCGGCACCAATCGGCCAGCCATTGTCCTCTTAGCTTGAGGCTCCTCCACCTGCGATTAGGTCGGGGGAAGAATCATTTTCCCCCGATTTCCTCTTGGAGCCCGTGGAAACTCCCCGAGGAGGCCTTCTCAGATGCCTTAGAATGGGTCAGTTTCTCCAAGTTCAGTCTGCTCCTTCAATTTCGAGAACGGACGGGAACCTTCCTCGGCTTCTTGGTCACGGTATCCTGCTAGGGAGAATCAATTTAGCAAAAGACAATGCACCCATTGTGAAAAATGACGAAGATCCTTACGGGGGAGGAGGAATGGTCATAGTCTCTCCCTCCATCTCGCTAGAAGCTTCAAAGCCAAGGTAATGTTGTTGGTGAATCTCTCCACCATCTCGTGATCCAGGAGATGTCGGGCAACAACTAAAAGGAGAAAATGTCAAAACGCTTAGTACAAAATGGCAATTACAAAAGAGAAACATTGGGCGGGGTTACCCTTGTCGCAGCTACGGCTTATGCCCACCACCGCCAGGAACATCTCATTCCAAATCTCATGGCGGGCAGGTAACCAAAATATAGGGACATAGGAAAGGGCCCCGGTAAGCGTCTTTGGCATCGTAGAGAAGTACACTCCCGCGATCGCCTCCTCTCAAGACTTCTCGGGGACCATCTGATTAAGACTAGAGCTGATCAAGTCCAGCCCGGCCCGGCCAAATTTTTTTTTTTTGGGCGGGCTTTGGACAAGCCAAAAAACACTTTTTAGTCTAAAATTTGGGCCCGGCTCGTTTTGGCCCGCAAAAGCCCGCTCGACCCGGCCCGAAATACCGGGCTTTGGGCACAAATTTTTGGCCCGGATTTGGGCCCGGCCCGGCCCGCACAATGGGCAAATTTTTTTTTGCGCAGTCCGTCCCGAACCCGGCCCGGCCCATGATCACCTCTAATTAAGACTAAAGCGGGGACCTCCTTCAGAGGAAAGGGTCGCGATCCCCTAATCACCATTGGTATAGATTTGAATAGAATTCAGCCTAAAGCCCTTATGGTTGGAGGGAGGATCGGACAACTTTATAGCCAACCCGGCACTAGATGCGGAACCAACTGTATTCCCTAATCAACATCAGGTTGAACATATTCCGCCAAAGACGCAAGCTTCGGGGAACCCCGAGAGAGTCACACATAGCTACAAAGGCATTTATTGTAAGCCAGCTGTTAGGTAGGAGCTCGGTGAGAGTCGGGCTGTATGCATTAAGGAGCTCTTTAATGAATGGATGCAAGGGGAACTTGATGCCCATCTGTAAACTTTGAAGATATAACGAGACGTATCCCACCGGCGCCAAAAGGACAGTGTCGGTGTGCTTGGGGTGAACCACGAAGAAAGGGTCCTGAATCCAGAACTTTGTCCCAATATGCTTGGAATTCCTCTTCATATATATCATGAATAAAGGGTCAGGATAGTAAGAATGGGGGCCACCCTCGGGGTCCAAAGGAGGATAATATTGGCCTGAGGTTCTCAGGCCTTCGTTGTCAATTTCCTCGGACACCATCACTACACCATCAGAAATGCATCTATCTAAGTAACTCCTTATACAAGGTTTGTGGGCGACCAACACATCCTAAGGACCCGAGATTATTACCCCCTTGTCCTCTTCTGTTGAAGAATCTGAAGGGCTAGTCAAGGGGACCGCCTCGGTATCTCTTCAGAAAATTTATACGAAGAGGAGGCGGGAATACTCGACTCCGACTCGGTATCCATCCTAGGAAGGTCGATCTATGTTTGAAAGCAATAAGGAAAGAAAAACTGTTAAGAAAGCGTACCTTATCGGGATTACTTGAACTTGGGACTAGAACAAGCGCACAGAGACTAATGGACTCAGGCAAGGAAAGCAGATAGCAGAGAATTCTAGAGAGAATATAGAGCTTTAGAGAGAGAAAATCGTAAATGATTGGGAGTACGAAAAAATGAAAGTTTCCTCTCCCTATATAGATCCTCTAAGGGCACCGTGTCACGACAACCTCTACATCGCTCTTCATGGGCCTCAAAATCACCATAATAAGGAGGCTCCAAAGCCCAACCCTAGTTAGAAACTAGTGAGCCTACTGCAAAATGGGCTCCTAATGATCAAAGCCCAATCCTAAAGGATCAATGGTCAACGGTCAATAATCAATGGTCAACGGTCAAAGGCTTGAACGCATTGACTAAGACCCAGCTCAGCTCAGGAGAATGCTCAACTCGGGATTATAGGCACCTCATTGGTCCCTCGAGTTGGTGCAATATGACCTTCTCGGCATTACCAGGGGGATCATCACTTAGCCCAAAATCGGCTAAGTACCTTTCGCTCACCCAACTCAGGCTTATAGGCGCCTCATTGGTCTCGAGTTGGTACATGACCTTCTCGGCATTGCCAGGGGGCTCAACACTTAGCCAAAAAATCGGCTAAGTACCTTTCACTCAGCCAACTCAGGATTCTAGGCGCCTCATTAACCTCCCGAGTTGGTGCATGACTCTCTCGGCCTTGCTAGGGGGATCACCACTCAGCCAAATATTATCTAAGTACCTCGCACTTCCTCAACTAGGGACTAGAGGAGGCTCATTAGCCCCCCGAGTTGGCGTATGACTCTCTCGGCCTTGCCAGGGGGATCACCACTCAGCCAAATATTGGCCAAGTACCTCGCACTTCCCCAACTCGGGATTAGAGGAGGCTCATTATCCCCCCCGAGTTGGCGCATGACTCCCTCGGCCTTGTCAGGGGGCTCAACACTTAACCTATTCGGCTAGGTACTCCTCAAACACCCGACCCGGGATTGCCATTGGAAGCTTTAGCCCCCCGAGTGATGTACATAATCCTCTTGGGACTCATGAATGGTGGCTAAGTATTTATCTCACACCCAACTCGGGATCATGGATCGATATCGCCAGGGGGCTCATAAGCCCCCCGAGTTGATGTATGACTCTCAGCCTGACAATATCCAACTCGGGATTGTGGCACCTAATTAGCCCCTAGGCTGGGATTACTTCATCTTGCCAAAAGGTCCCTTTTAGACCCTGACGAGTGATATTTATATCACTCAAATACCTGATTTTCCTCATGTTTAGAGTCATTTTTCCTCTCCATTTATCACTTTCTAGCTTATTTTGCTTAATTTAGAGTAATTGAGTTATTTGTAGCTTATTTGTGAATATTAGTTATTTTGGCTATTTATATATGGTTTGGTAATGCTTATTTGTGTTTGATGTTGTAGGATCCACCTTAGAGGTCTCCATACCATACATGAAGCATAGAGTGGAGCAATTTTTGCCGATATAAGAGCTTTTGGAAAGATTTGTGCATAAGGGTCATATTCAAACGGCTATAACTTTCACCACACAAAATATTTTTCAGTAATTCAAGTTGGAGATGAAAGTTTGGCTCGCTATCTTTCCAACGAGTGGTCACAACCCAATTCCGGTGAAAAATGAAAGAGATATGGCTGTTTGAAGTCGGGCGCGTCTGCCAAAGATGCGCGCTCTCTCCGTATTGTCTTGCGCGCCCGCGCCATAGGCCCAAAAAACATTATGCCTGCGTGAAATTGTATGGAGAGCCCGCTCCAAACTATATGGAGCGCCCGCGCCGCTTGAATTATGCGGAAATCCTGTTTTTCGGCCCGTTTAATGATGTAATGTTTAAATCTTTTAAAAGGACGGATCCCTAACTTTTTAAGGAGGGCGAGGAGAGCTAGCCTCCGTAAGCTTAGTTAGAGGTTTTAGTTAGGGTTTTTAGAGAGAGAAGTGAGAGAAACTTGTTGAAAGCTTGGATTTTGAAGAATCTAAGAAGGAAACTTGAAGTTTTGGAGAGTCCTTGCAACTTTAATGAGAATTTCTTACCCTCTCTCATGTTTTGTTGCTTTATCTATTTATTTTCATGTCATTTTCTGTAACACCCCCAAAATCCATACACGTCTAAACTACGCTGCATCGACTTTGGGAGTGTTACCACCGCGGTGAAACGCAAGGCTTATTGAATTTAAAACACTAACTTACTCTTTATTATGAAAACTAAACTGCAGCGGAAATAACATACTAACTTAACTACAACTCGGGAATCACTATTGACCCCTTTTATTTAAAACCATTAACTATGTAAATTATAAACAATCTCTAGGATGTTCAACCAAAATACTTTAAAAGTTTAGAATCAAAAGTATCCCCCGTATGCCGAACTCATGCAGCATCACCAGCATACCTAATCTGCTTCCCATTGAAATATCAATGGTTCATCACAGGTCAACAAACAACACAAATAACAAACAATCAGCTATGCTGCGTACGTACAAAACCAGGTAAATAATACACTAATATAAACAGAAGAGTAATAACAATTCCTAAACATGATACTACAAAAACATTAAATTTCGTTTTTACAATTTATTTGGCATCGAACGGGCACCGTCATCTTTCTAGAATCATACGAGCTACTTAATCCTTAATAGACAACTTAGTCTATTAGATGAAATGTAAATACGGCTTCGTTCCGTTCCACATCCATCACCTTAGTATGCATACCCCCAAGATCATACAGAACCTTCCGCCTACTTGAGTTATCAAGATTTATAAGGACACTACTATCGTCACAGTAGGCCTGCGTAGGAGTGTGGAGCAAGTCTCACACTCCCCCCATTGTTCATCACTTGTAGGGAGTCCAACTACAAGTTTATTGCCAAAATCCTTTCTTAGTATTGATCATTCATACCACATTAAACATGTAATCATTTTAACATTCCTTCTTAGATACAATACTCAAATCTTTATTCTTGCAACAACCTTGTCACACCATAGATCAAAGAATACAAATCCAAATCTTTCATGCTTATGATACGATAGAATTACGCATAACAATGCTTCATACCGCAATCATGCTACCAAACAATCTCAGATCACAATCATACAATCGTTCCCTATCATGATTCTAGGTTCTAATAGAATAATTCACAACCTAACATGATACTAGTAATTGCAACTGAGCTAGTACGCGTACGTACCTTGTAACGGAGAATCTTTGCTGATTACTTAAAACGTTCCACTTATGAAATTGGGACCTAATCGAATAATGAAATATTTCAGTGCTCAGTCCTTGACATTATTAATAGAAAAAAAACGGCTTAACTTACTATGTAAAATATGATATTTTGAAGATTAAAATAATCAAACTCGTTGTTTAATTTATTGAAACTAACATATTTAGGACTTAATAGTATGCTTGTAAGTCTGATTGTTTTGTTAAATTATATTATACTTGGTTTATAATAACAAAACTTACACAAATATACATAAGTGTAATGAAATCAGAATTGAGAATTAAAAACATCCTAAAAACTAATAGTATAATAAAAAATCTGATTTACTTTAACTTTACTATACTTTATTTACAAAACCAACTTAAACCCTTATATACACAAGTATTATAAAAATCAGATTTGAGAAATAGAATTATCATAAGAACTAAAACATAATACTAAATCTGATTTCTTTTACTATTTCTATACTCCACTTATCATTACAAAACTTAATCAAAGATACTTAAGCATAACAAATCAGATTATATAACCTAAATTAAATAAGAAAAGAGAGAGAATGACCGCCGGAAGAACACCGGCGACCACGGCGGCGCCGACCACCACTCGAACCTCCAACTGGTCGGCTAGCCTGCGCGACACAAGCACGCTCGAACCACACACTCGAGCCACGCTCACGCTCGCACAACACCCTCGTCCTACGAATCAACTCGACAACAACCACACGCACACACCGACGCACAACACTTGTGCTTCGCAACCCCAGCACGCACAACCTTCGCCTCGACCAGCACTTGAACACTTGCAAACCTCGAACCCAACGCTCGAACGCTCGCACTCCTTGAGTCTCGCACTCACTCCGCACACACCGCAACACTCAATTCTCACAGCACGACCATCGAATCCCCGACGCACTGCTCACCCCCGACCTTCGCACCACACACACACTCGACGAAGACACAGGGAAAGGAGAGAGAAAAGTAGTGCAGGAGGAAGGAGAAGAAAGGAAGTAACGCAGGAGAGGAGAAGGAAGGAGGAGAGAGAAAAACTTTGAGGGAGGAAAAAAAAAGGGCTGGTTAGGAAAAGTTAGGGTTTTATTTTTATTTTTTATTTTCTTCTCTTATTTATAGCATGAGAAACCTAGGTTTAATATGACTTGTTTTCCAAATCAAATTCTTATTTCTTGTTTTATTTATTTGGAAAACAAAACAAAACTGAATTATAATATAATTATAAAAATACCTTCAACTTTATTCTTTATATTTTCTTATTTATAAAAGGATAACTCTAAAAAATACGGAGTATTACAGGCTTCCCCCCTTAAAGGAAGTTTTGTCCCGAAACTTTCAGGTAGCCAGTCTTAACGACGAACTTTTGCACTTCTAAGTCCCAATATTTCACAAGCGTTTTCTAGCTTTCGCAAGTCACATAAGCAATAATACACATAAATAACAGACTTAAGCAAACTTTAGGGGAAATGCGAAATTCTATCGCATTCTTCCCCCCTTAAAAGAAAAGTTACGTCCCCGTAACTCGCCTACCCCTTGAGAGAGCTCCGGGTACTCTATGCAATCGAATAACATGTTTAAAACTTTGCATACAATTAGTTCTCCCTAAGTGTCTATAAAATAAGCCCCAAATGTCCCTCATGTTCTTCCTTGCTCCTGGAATATATCAATATATCGTCTATGAACACGACTACGAATCTACCGAGGTAGGGTCGAAAAATCATATTCATGAGGTCCATGCAAACAGCAGGTGCATTGGTTAACCCGAAAGGCATGACGTTAAACTCTAGTGTCCATACCTAGTTCAAAGGCAGTTTTAAGTATATCTTGATCAACAATCCTCAATTGATGGTAATCAGACCTTAAGTCTATTTCAGCGAACATCCCTGTACCCTAAAGTTGGTCAAACAAGTCATCTATCCTAGGTAATGGTCCAGTTCCAGGTACTAAGTCAACAGTGAACTCGACATCTCTCCTTGGTGGCATACCAGGTATTTCTTCAGGAAAAACATCCTGAAATTCTCTTACTATAGGCACATCCTTAGGTTTCAATGGATCATCCTCAACCCTTCTCATGGAACACATAAATAGAGGCCATCCTTTGTCTATATAACTCTTAAGTTGCAAGGCATTTATTACTTTAATCCCTGGTTCTCTAGGTATTCTCCTATATGACACCCTTTTTCCCGAAGGATCTCTCAGTTCCACCTTCTGTACATCACAATCTATCTTAGCCTTGTACTTCCTAAACCAATCCATTCCCAACATGACGTCTTGGTTCGATAAGTTAAACTCTATTAGATCGGAAGGAAATAAGTCATCCCCTGTTTTCAGTGAGACATTTAGGAATTTCTTAGAGCAATTAAAATTATTCCCAGACGGAATAACTATAGGCATAGAAATTGACTCGGACTCAACCAATGCTAGAGTTCTAACAGTTGTATGGGCAATGAAAGAAAAAGATGCTCCAGAATTGAACAATACTTTAACAGGAATTGAGTTGATAGAGAAAGTACCGGTGACAACATCTCTACGAGCTTCCTCTTCGCTAACCGTCATCATATACGACTTCCCTTTGCCCTTATTATCATTGTTGTTGGTCACATGATTCCCAGATGGTACCTGATTATTTGTATTGGTTGGTGTTTTGGAGTAATTGGAGTTCCCTGACCCATTGAATGCATTTCCACCATTCCCATTCTCATTCCTAGGCTTATCTCCATTGTTCCCCCTTTCTTGACCATTGGGGTTAACCTTATTCTTCGAATAGCATTCGTACGCTCTATGCCCTATTTTCCCACATTCATAACACTCCACCTTATTACCCTCGCAATCCTTCCTAGGATGGTTGTATGGGCACTTCTTACACCTATACACACGCTCAGGTCTGCGGTTGTTGGTGTTATTGTTGCGGTTATTGTTATCGTTGTTGGGTCCCTTGTCGAAGTTTCTTTGGGAGGTTTGACTGTTCAGTTCCCATGGTGTTTCTTTTCATATCTCCGAACCTCGGGGTTTGGATTCTCTTTTCGCTTCTCACCTTGTTTACCTCCTTCCTCTTTTTCCTTATTGCATATAAGTGGGCAGCTTTGCCAAAAACATGGTCCAACGAGGTGAAAGTATCTCCCCCCAGTCTCCCTTGCAGGTCAAGGGTGAGCCCTAATTCAAAACGTGAGGCCTTAGCTTCCTCAGTAGGGGCAATTTCCGGAGCGAATCTCATCAGTTCAATGAACTTGCGGTAATATTCCTCAACATGACGAGGTTCCCTTGTTCTAGCATCATAAACTCTTGGGCTTTACGCTTTTTGAGGTATGGAGGGTAATACTTATCCATCAGGGCCTTCTTGAAGGTTTCCGACCCAAAGTCAGGTTGTTTAAGGAGGTTGTCCTTAGCCTGGGTCCACCAAAAGTGGGAATCCCCCTGTAGGTAATAGCTTGCTAAGGGCACAGTCTTGTCATCTGGACAGGAGAGGGTAAAGAAACGACTTATCAAACTCCCCAACCCAGTTTTCCAGGTTCCGATCCTCCGGCCCTCCTTTCCCATTCAAGCTCGGTGGGTTCCTACGGGCAACCTTTTCGAGACAAATCCCCATCCCAGTTATGACCCTGGGCTAGGTTAGCTGTGATCTGCACTAGATCACGAATCGATTGCTCGACATTCAGAGAGGTATCAGGCGTGCCGCCTTGACGAACCATTCTGCGCTGAAAAATGACACAACGGTTGTTTCAGCGACATGCACATATTCGTTTATTTATTTAACTACTACACATTGGCACGTTTATATAACACATTTTTTTATTTCCAACAATCATTAAGTCTTTATTGACTTGCAATATAAACATCTCAAATAAGACGTTACATCAAATAAAAGAATAAAATTGTTGTATTATTATTGAAAAGGGTAAAACTTATTGTTTCCAAGGAAAACATAATATGAATAAATAAAGGAATAAAGAATACTAATTTGCTACTTGGCATGCAAGCCTTATTAAAACTGAAATAAACGAATAAAATAATATTCTAATCCTAATTATATAATCAAAAGAAACTAGGGACTATAATGGTGAGCTTCGTCACCTGAGTTAGGATTTTCTATTCCTTCTTCTATGTCGGCTTCATCCCCAAAAGGCTTATCATCCTCTATAGGTTCATCTTCCGCCTGGGTTCTTCCTCTTCTATAGGTTCTTCTTCTTCTTCTTGATCATTTTCCTTAATTGGATCCCCTTCAGCAGAGTCATTTCATTAGGATCTCCCTCTTCAACAGGCTCATTTTCATTAAGATCTCCCTCTTCCTCATTTTCTAAGTCAAGTATAGGTTCAACATTATCTTCCCCAATCACTGCGATGAATGTCCTATTATTCCCCTCCTCATCGGAAATGTAGGTAACAGTTCTGAGGTTTGACGTTATGTGGTAGTCCTCGGGTATGAACTCATCCTCAAAAGTTTGGTATCTTGCTCTTTCTACAGCTCTAGATGGTGATTGCGGCTCGGTTTCAACTATAGGGTTCTTAGAATTCACATCTACAGCCTTAGTTCCCTAGCTTTCCCCCACATGATAGGTTCCTCTAACTAGAGGTGATGAGGTAGAGGGCTCCTAACTTCTTTTCTCACGAATTCTCCATTCATTTTCACAGTATTTAAGATCAGTGATGAAATGCCCTACAGTAGGAAGGTACTGGTTCCAGTAAGTGTGTTTGATTGCATTAAACCTCCATTTCCTAACCATATATCCCAATAATTGCGGTGTACGAAAAGGTAGGGTTCCTCCTTAGGGACGTACTGCAACATAAAGTATATTTTCTCCAATTCAGTCCTTAGTCTAGTATCTCCATGTAAGGTTCTATATTCCATAACTGCTTTAATCTTATAGGCCCAGATGTCCCAATCTTCCGTTATTCGGCATTTCATCAGGTATTCCTAAGGACCTAGGTCGTAAGCTTTCCGCGAATTAAAAGAAGAAAAATAGTCTAAGTTTTGTGAATTTAAGGTTTTTAAGTATACAATATATATACAAACATATATAAGAGGTAAAACGATTATTTTCAATTTTAGAACTCCTTAAAGAGATTCAAAATATTTACAACAATTAGATGGTTCATTCCTAAAATATTCGAAATAAGGTTTTAGTTCAATACCTTTTTGAAACATCTTTGGAATATTATACTACAAAATTTTAGGGAATAAAATATTTCAATATCTAACTTAGTGCTTCTATAAAATATCACTATCTATGCACCTATTCTTGTACATCCTTCTAATCTATTCATATGTCAAAGATTTCAAAGAACCTTTCATTAATTCAATCAAGCAAACCACACTATATTTCATATAATCAGACATCTGATTCATTCCACAGTATTTGCATGCTTTCTATAAACATATCAAACAAGAAAAGGCAAGAAGGCATTACAAATAAAATCATTCATATGATTTAATGCACACAAAAGTAATCTATATGCTCTTATCCCATACTACCCATTTTAAAATCTTTTAAAACATCTTTGAAAATAGGAACTTTTTGGCTTTGATACCAGTTTTGTAACACCCCCAAAATCCATACACGTGTAAACTACGCTGCATCGACTTTGGGAGTGTTACCGCCGCGGTGAAACGCAAGACTTGTTTAATTTAAAACACTAACTTACTCTTTATTATGAAAACTAAACTGCAGCGGAAATAACATACTAACTTAACTACAACTCGGGAATCACTATTGACCCCTTTTATTTAAAACCATTAACTATGTAAATTATAAACAATCTCTAGGATGTTCAACCAAAACACTTTAAAAGTTTAGAATCAAAAGTATCCCCCATATGCCTGAACTCATGCAGCATCACCAGCATACTTAATCTGCTCCCCATTGAAATATCAATGGTTCATCACAGGTCAACAAACAACACAAATAACAAACAATCAGCTATGCTGAGTACGTACAAAACTAGTTAAATAATACACTAACATAAACAGAAGAGTAATAACAATTCCTAAACATGATACTACAAAAACATTAAATTTCGTTTTTACAATTTATTTGGCATCGAACGGGCACCGTCATCTTTCTAGAATCATACGGGCTACTTAATCCTTAATAGACAACTTAGTCTATTAGATGAAATGTAAATACGGTTTCGTTCCGTTCCACATCCATCACCTTAGTATGCATACCCCCAAGATCGTACGGAACCTTCCGCCTACTTGAGTTATCAAAATTTATAAGGACACTACTGTCGTCACAGTAGGCCTGCATAGGAGTGTGGAGCAAGTCTCACACTCCCCCCATTGTTCATCACTTGTAGGGAGTCCAACTACAAGTTTATTGCCAAAATCCTTTCTTAGAATTGATCATTCATACCACATTAAACATGTAATCATTTTAACATTCCTTCTTAGATACAATACTCAAATCTTTATTCTTGTAACAACCTTGTCACACCATAGATCAAAGAATACAAATCCAAAACTTTCATGCTTATGATACGATAGAATTACGCATAACAATGCTTCATACCGCAATCATGCTACCAGACAATCTCAGATCACAATCATACAATCGTTCCCTATCATGATTCTAGGTTCCAATAGAATAATTCACAACCTAACATGATACTAGTAATTGCAACTGAGCTAGTACGCGTACGTACCTTGTAATGGAGAATCTTTGCTGATTACCTAAAACGTTCCACTTATGAAATTGGGACCTAATCGAATAATAAAATATTTCAGTGCTAAGTCCTTGACATTATTAATAGAAAAAAAACGGCTTAACTTACTATTTAAAATATGATATTTTGAAGATTAAAATAATCAAACTCGTTGTTTACTTTATTGAAACTAACATATTTAGGACTTAATAGTATGCTTGTAAGTCTGATTGTTTTGTTAAATTATATTATACTTGGTTTATAATAACAAAACTTACACAAATATACATAAGTGTAATGAAATCAGAATTGAGAATTAAAAACATCCTAAAAACTAATAGTATAATAAAAAATCTGATTTCCTTTAACTTTACTATACTTTATTTACAAAACCAACTTAAACCCTTATATACACAAGTATTATAAAAATCAGATTTGAGAAATAGAATTATCATAAGAACTAAAACATAATACTAAATCTGATTTCTTTTACTATTTCTATACTCCACTTATCAATGCAAAACTTAATCAAAGATACATAAGCATAACAAATCAGATTATATAACTTAAATTAAATAAGAAAAGAGAGAGAATGACCGCCGGAAGAACACCGGCGACCACGGCGGTGCCGACCACCACTCGAACCTCCAACTGGTCGGCTGGCCTGCGCGACACAAGCACGCTCGAACCACACACTCGAGCCACGCTCACGCTCGCACAACACCCTCGTCCTACGAACCGACTCGACAACAGCCACACGCACACACCGACGCACAGCACTTGTGCTTCGCAACCCCAGCACACACAACCTTCGCCTCGATAAGCACTTGAACACTCGCAAACCTCGAACCCAACGCTCGAACTCTCGCACTCCTTGAGTCTCGCACTCACTCCGCACACACCGCAACACTCAATCCTCACAGCACGACCTTCGAAGCCCCGACGCACTGCTCACCCCCGACCTTCGCACCACACACACACTCGACGAACACACAGGGAAAGGAGAGAGAAAAGTAGTGCAGGAGGAAGGAGAAGAAAGAAAGTAACGCAGGAGAGGAGAAGGAAGGAGGAGAGAGAAAAAACTTTGAGGGAGGAAAAAAACGGCCAGGTTAGGAAAAGTTAGGGTTTTATTTTTATTTTTTATTTTCTACTCTTATTTATAGCATGAGAAACCTAGGTTTAATATGACTTGTTTTCCAAATCAAATTCTTATTTCTTGTTTTATTTATTTGGAAAACAAAACAAAACAAAACTGAATTATAATATAATTATAAAAATACCTTCAACTTTATTCTTTATATTTTCTTATTTATAAAAGGATAACTCTCAAAAATACGGAGTATTACATTTTCACTCTATTTACTTGTTCATCCTAGATTAGTGTTTGATTTCATGTTTTTAGTTTGTTATTTAGTTCACTTTTTATAATTTATTATGATTTGTGAGTAGTTATTTTGCTTAGGAGGGGATGAAGCCATTAATGATATCATGAGCCTTTGGGTGCCTTTGGGTCATATTTGGGGTTATTTTGGAAAATAAAATCAAATGGACAATAGGGGTTTTATTGTTGGTTTTTGTGATTGGCCTCCATGGAAACTTAATTATTAGTCAATTCAATGAAGAATTGAAAGATGAAATTGAAGAGTTGAGTCCCTATTTGTTCACTTAACTAAACTTGCATAAAAATAGGGGTTTTAGTTAAGGGATATATTTAGTCATCTTGTTATTCATGCTCTTGAGTTGGGGGTTTGTTGCATGAAAATAAGACATAATCTCCAATTTGAGTAACCCTCTTTAGCTTGAAAGAGTAATTAGGGATATGTTAGATGATCCCTTTGATTCATTCTCTTTATACTACCCCTTATTTGCCTAATTGTTTTCATGATTGAAATAATTGGTGAATTCCCCTACCCTAGTTCCTTTTAGTTGATAATTGACACATCTCTTCCCTATATCTTAGCCTAGCTTATTATAATTAATATTTTCGGTGATTACCCTTAGTCCTTGTGGAAGAATGACCCTTGCTTGCCATTATACTTAGGTTAGTGGTTAGTTAGGTTGTTTGATTTAGGAGTTTTGTCCAACGACCAAAATATCCTTTGTCAGACCCTCACTCATCCGACTCGGGATATGATCCTGGCCTAACGATATGGCCTAGCTCGGGAATTGCTTCACCTCCAGTCGGGATCCGCAACTCCACACCTAGGGGTATGGATCTTCAACTCGGGGCTGACTCCCCGCTTGAAGGCATGGGGGCTCGGGACAACAACAAATTCATCTTTTTGCATCCTCCCCCCATCTCGGGGTTAGTTGGGTCTTAGGTCCTGTGGCTTTCATACTGACTAGGGATGACATCGCCCTAAACCCCCCAATGGCCCTCGTGAGAGTCAAGAGGCTCCTCTCAGTAACTCCCTCTTGGGGTTGACCTGGTAACTGTATCGAAGGGGTATTTGGAAATTCTGCTGGACAACTGTCTCCGGAAGGAAGGATTGTTCCATAGCCCGTTATCCAACGTGGGGCTAATTGTTTGGACCAATGACCTAGGTCAAATAATATTTTATTAATCCCATGATGAAGGGCCAGCTTACCCTACCTCCAAAGGGTCCATCAACCTTTTACAGCTCAGAAGAGCTTTACCATAAAAGGGAGACAACTTTCCTAACAGCTGGGATGTTCCCCTTCAGGGTTACTTGTCTGGGAAATCTCCAACACTATAAAAGCAGCAAGTCTAATCAATGAACAGGTATTCAATTCTAACCTACCAATATCGAGAGCATCTCTCTCTACATTTACTCACTTTCTCTCTCTACCTTAATCTTAACTGACTTCAGCGTCGGAGGGGCGTTCTCGGAAAAACCCCCGAGCCAGTTTGACTGTTTTGCAGGAACTTCGGTGACAAGACTCGGGATTTCATTCCACTCGGGGTTTTAGACTCTCTAACAACACATCACTCCTTTGACTAGTTTCTAGGTAGAAACAACGATCATAACCAAATGCATATGAGCGAGTAGACATATGTGTTTCTGTGGTGAAATTGAGTCCAACATATGGTAATATTTTATAGGCTCGAGTGGCAGGATTGGAAAGAAAAAGAGTACCATGAGCATAATATCGTGAAAGGCATAGTAAGCCGTTGCAAGAAGCTACTAGGATATTATTAAAATGGAGAAGCTTGATTTCTTTAGGGTTAAAATTCATTGACATGGTATTAGGGGGAATGGTTTTGGTTGAAAGAGTAGATTTTAATTTTTTTCTGAAAGAGTCCAGGATGAGAGTGGTATACGAGTTAGTTGTAAGGGATTGAGCAAGATGGAGGTTAATGAAAAATTCACTGTTGATTAAGTCATACCATGACTTAGGCCATGTTCTTTTGAACTTATTTTGGCTGAACTGAACTGAACTTATTTTATTTTTCTTTGAACCGAACTTATTTTCTTTGAACCGAACTTATTTTTTGCTTATATTTGCTTTGACCGAACTTATTTTTACTTATTTTTGCTTGACCGAACTTATTTTTGCTTTGAACTGAACTTATTTTTATTGAACTGAACATATTTTTAATAAAATAATAATGATAAATAATAAATAATAAATAATAATAATAATAAATAATAAATAATAAATAATAAATAATAAATAATAAATAATAAATAAAAAATATAAATAATAATAATAGATAATAAATAATAAATAAATAATAAATAATAATAAAAAATAATAATAAATAATAAAAAATAATAAAAAATAATAACAAAATAATAATTAATAATAATAATAATAATAATAACAAAATAAATAATAATAAATAATAATAATAATAATAAATAATAAATAATAAATAATAAATAATATATAATAAATAATAATAATATAATCATAATTAATAATAATAAATAATAACTAAGAGCTAATAATAATAATTAATAATAATAAATAATAAATAATAATTAGTAAATAATAAATAATAATCAATATTAAATAATAATAATAAATAATAATAATAATAAATAATAAATAATAATAAATAATAATAATAAATAATAAATAATAAATAGTAAATAATAAATAATAATAAATAATAAATAATAAATAATAATAATAATAATAATAATAAATAATACATATTAAATAATAAATAATAATAATTAAAAAAAATAATAAATAATATATAATAAATAATAAATAATAAATAATCCATAATAAATAATAATTATAATAAATAGTAAATAATAATTATAATAAATAATAAATAATAAATAATAAATAAAAATAATAATAATAAATAATAATAATAAATAATAAATAATAAATAATATTAATATTAATAAATAATAATAATAATAATAATAATAATAATAATAAAATATAATAATAAATAATAATAATAATTAAAATATATAATAAATTACAAGTAAAAAAATAATATATAATAAATAATAAATAATAATCAATAAATAATAATCAATAATAAATAATTATAATAAATAATAGATAATTATAATAAATGATAATAATAATAATAATAATAATAATAATAATAATAATAATAATAATAATAATAATAATAATAATAATAATAATAATAATAATTAATAAATAATAATTACTAAATAATAAGTAAAAAAATATTAAAATAAATAAAAAAATAAAAAATAAAATAAAAAAATAAAAAAATAAAATATAATTATAATATTAATAATAATAATAATAATATTAATAGTAATATTGAAAACAAGAATAATAATTACAACATTAATAGTAATACTGAACTTATTTTTGCTGAACTGAACTTATTTTTACTTATTTTTGCTGAACTGAACTTATTTTTGTTGAACTGAACTTATTTTTACTTATTTTTGCTGAAAATAAGTCTAAAAGAACAGGACCTTAGAAACACACTTAAAACGCATAAGAGATTTAACAGGTAGTCTTGAGAGTATATCAATGACCAATTCAAAAGGAACAAATTCAGTTGAATTTCCATTTTTTACAACCTCCATTGCAATATCTTCATATAACAATTACCTCAAAACAATCTCTATCACGCTCAAAAGAACTTAACAGTAACTCTTTTTACTTTCTATTTTTTTCAGAGGGGAGGTTTGCCGCATCATGCATCTATTATAGTAAAAAAACTTATATGGACCTGGTCCACAATAAATTAGTGTGGATCTATTATTAATTCATGTGATTTATGAAAAAAAAAAAGTTACTATATAAAAAAATAGATATAAAGATGAGTAAATATATATTTTTTTTTTGAGGGGGAGTAAATATAGATTGTAAAGTTTGACTATGTGAAAAAAAAAGTTACTATGTCACAAAATGAAAATTTTATTATGATAAACTAATGTAAGAAAGAGTAACTATATTAAAAAAAATAATCACTATGGTTGATAATAACTGTGTAGTGTAACTTAAAATTTTATAAGGTTACCATATGGAAAAAAAGGTCACTATGTTAAATAATTGGTTTTGATCCACAATAATATTATTGTGGACCAGGTCCACACAAGACTAACTCTAGGAAATATACGAAGATCTATATATTCTACATCAACTCGGATTAGTAAAGTTATGCCACAAATCCTTTTCTTTTTCTTTCTAATTCCTAATTGGTTTGCAAATAAAAATCCTAAGGTAAATAGAAAACTCGATCTACCCCGCTTTGTAATACCGATGTCTGCCTGCGAGCCTTCAATAACAAATAAAAGTGCACCACGATATAGAGTGGAGTTGATGATTACTGAGACGTTATTATTACTATTATCAGCATCATACTTACTTTATATTTATCATTACTATATTGATTATTATTAATATTGAAATCATAAAATTTACTAATTACTTATATCTTTTTGAAAGGATACTAATTACTTATATATTAGGAAAAATTGTAAAAAATAATCCCAAGTTTCAGGTGTCTTCCCATATTAATCCCAAGTTTAAATTATTTTTGAATAATCTGAAGTTTGGGAGTCATCTTCCCATATTGGTCCAAAAGACCTATAATCGTTTGAACAAATTTTTAAAAGTTGATAAGACACCATTTTATTTAAAAAAATCACCTCTAATCGCCTTCATCACCACTCCACTATTAAAATGAAAGGCAAACGGAAATGTTTCACGCTGCGTATTGACCTTTAAAACGAGTTTTAAACCGACTTTTTTCACTAGGGACCAATAAGGGAAGACTACTAACAAACTTGAGATTATTTAAAAATAATCCAAAGTTGGGATTAATGTGGGAAGATGGCCAAAACTTGGGATTATTTTTGACAATTTTTCCTATTTAATATTACTACAATTACGATAGTTTGGCATGACTAGCTTGCAAATTTGTGGTATAAAAAAAGATAAAATATTTAATGTATACTCCTTCTTAGAGATGGCCAACAGTGCGGGCCAATCCAGCCCATCCAGCCCGCCTCTTGGGCCGTGTGGGCTGGGCCCGCGAAAAGCCCGGTCCAGCCCAGCTCGAACCGTGAAATTGGTGGGTGGGCCGTGGGCCAGATTTTATGAGCCCAACCCACGAAAGCCCGCTTCTAAAACCGCCCAACCCGGTCCACGAAATTGGTCCAGCCCGGCCCATGAACCGGGCCAGCCCATCCCAAGTAATTACAATCAAATCGTGTATATTTTAATCAAATTGTATATATTTTAATCAAATTGCATATATTATAATTCAATCAAATTCAAAAATAATGAAATTATTCATTAATATTAATAATTGTATATATTTTATTTAATTTTAAAGATTTTATGTAACAATAATAAATGATTCCAATGATTAAATAATTTTGAAAATAAAAAATTCTCATGCCGGCACGCCGGCCCGCTAGGCCCACGAACCGCAAGATCTGCTTTCCGAACCGTGAAAACCGGTAACAGACCGGTGTGGGCCAAGATTTTTTAGCCCGTGGACCAGCCCGCCCAAACCGTGAATTTCACGGTCTGGTCCTGGGCCGTGAAATCTCAGCCCGGCCCACTAGGGCCCACGAACCAGCCCGCCCAGCCCGCACCAGTGGCCATCTCTACTCCTTCTATATTTTTCTATTATTCCAATTTTGACTATGCGCATTTGCCAATACACTTCTTGACATTAACTTTCTTTCATTACATATTAGTAAAAGTATAACGATTGAATAATAATAAAGTACTCATTTAGACAAATCAAGCACGACCCCATATGATTGTATATTTTCTTTCATATCGAGAAATATTTAATTTAGAAGATTTTCTTTAATTGTGAATAGTGTCAAGATTCCAAGTAAGCATAATAAAAGGATAAGGAAGTACATCACATCACAATTTTATGCACACATATCATCTTATATTCTTTTTTTTTCTTTTCTAATATCTATCTTCGAGGATCTAAATCCTCGGAATTCTCTTGCGCGCACTACATCCTGGTGCCATTAGACACCCAAGTTTCAGAAGTTATAGCACTTCGCACTATGTCGATCGCCATTGTTGTTATAATAATAATTATGTTGTTGTTATTATTATTGTTATTATTAAGTTTAAATTACTATTATTACTATTATATTAATTATGTTTAGTTATCAACCAAAAGTAGTTGGAAGATAACTTCAGACCTTAAGCGTCTCTCTCTAAACATCGCCCCCCTAAAACTCCAAACCCTAGAAACACTTCAGATCTCCCCGCCGCCCCGCAGGCTCACTGGTGGCCGCAAGGTCGCCGGCGAGCCAGCGTCGGGTACCATTCCTTTTTTTTATTTTCGTCGCGCCCACCCTTTCCCTCCCTCTCCCTCTCCCTTGCCGTCGCGTTCTCTCATCCCCGGCCCCGCTGTCGTGTCACCCCACCCCCTCCCCTAACGTCGTTTAGTTTGTTTCCTCCCTCCCCTTCGCCGTTTTCCCTTCCCTTTCCCTGTTCCCCACCGCCTGTTGGTGTTGTCCGGGTGGTTCACCTATGTCTCCCCTTCCCTCTCCCCGCTGCTTTCTGTTTCGCTGGTTTTGCGCGTTGGTCAGTCCCCCCCTCCCCGTCGCTGTCTGTTTGTCTTGGCGTCCAAGGTCCCCGTCCCCGTCCTCGCGTTAGGTAGGCACAGTCTCGTGTTTAGTGTTGTGGTCATTTGGGCTTCCTCTCCCCCTTCCTTGGTTTTGTATTGGCTTCCCTTTCCCCTTCCCCCTGTTAGTTTCGGGCTCCCCTTTCCCCTCCCCCCTGTTAGTGTCGGGCTTCCCCTCCCCCTCCCCCCTGGTTGTTGGGTTCTCCAACTAATTATGTTTGCTGTCAGTATGTCTGGTTTTTTTCTTAAAATGCGTGTTAAATCTCCGAATATAGGAGTGCATTGTCTTTTTCGAGTTGCTAAAGATGTTGTCAGTGGTTGGTTGTGGCCATCGACAAGTGTTTGTCAGTTAGGTCAGGATTGGTGGTTAAAGATTGTAACAGTAGACTATGTCGGTTTTTGGAAATATGTACCGAGAGACAAGGTGACTCAAGAAGTTCGTGAGCATGGACGAGGCGATGATAGTTTTTCATGGTTGGGACGTATGTTTTTCGGTTTTGCAAACCGGAGATGTATTCGAGATCTCAACTTGTTTGGCTCTCTTTTTAGCTTGGCATTGACCTTAATGGTCCTTGTCTTGATAACTTCAAATCTGAAGGCGACACCCCAGTTGCATCTAGGGGTTTTCAGCACACCCACTCATATGCGTTTCTCCTACTTCATGGAGAAACCTGAAATACTCTCGAGCGAGAGTAATGAGTCACAACGGAACGTGACTCTTCAAAAGATCATGAGCCTAGAATCCCAAGCGATAGTAGATTGATGGGATTGCTCATGCGGCGAGACGCAACGCTCGTCGTTGGTTGATCGTTGTCCGGATCGTGAACGTCATCCGCTTCTTCTACCACTTCGATCAGCCATCCGAGGTTTGAATCCACCATCACAAGCACTGACCAGCGACGTCCCCCTTCCTAAGCGACCTTTTATTGGTTTTACTTATTTTTGTTTTAGATGGAATGTACGAGCTCATAAAGCTCCTTTAGATTTGTTTGTTTGGTTTAGGTTTGGTTGTATTAGCATTAGGGCATCTTCGCTTTAATTAATGCGCGATTTCTCGTTGTAAAAAAAAAAAAAAAAACAATTTATGTTTAGTTAAGTTGAGTACACTTTAGTTTAGTTTACTTCAGTTGAATTAAGTTCATTTAAGTACACTTTAATTAAATTAAGTTAAGTTTAGCATACTTCAATTTCATATAATTATATTAGCTTAATTAAGTTCAGTTTAACTTACTTTCAGTTTAAAAGAACAGAGGAGTAGTATGTTTTCAAAGGGGTTAAGGAAATCCTTTGAAATATAAAGCCACAAAGAATAAAATCTCTGGATACTTTTATATCCACGAATACGACCGTTAAGCCACTAATCGATTGTCCTCGCTCATCACTTCCTTTTTTTTGTCCCCATTCACTTCCTCTTTTATCAAATATTATTATTTATTAAAATTTATGTTTTCATGCAAAAAGAGACAAAATATAACATGTGGAGGAGGTGATAATAAATAAACTACACCTTGAAATCTCCGGTTGCTATCCAATTGTATCATCTTTCACCATCCTCTCATTCACCATATTTTTTTGTAGTTCATTACGCCACTTTCTTTGCTTAATTTAAGAGGCGTACGATCTTCTTCCAACTTTGCGTCAGCAAATAAGCTACGTAATTCAAATCCAAAACTACCTCAACAAACAAATTAAACCAATGGTTCAACCTCATCTAGAACAAAAAAATTACCAAGACATGAAAGAAGCAGCAATATTATCAAATCAAGAGTTGAATAATGATAAAACACAAAATATGATCACCATTAAAGGGATTATTGGTCTAATAATGTCTCAAATTGATGAGGATAACCAGAAAGATGTAATTTCTCTTGGAATGGGTGATCCGACGGCGTATTCATGCTTTACAACAAGTTATGTAGCAGAGGAAGCTGTAGCTCGTACATTATCATCTGCTAAGTTCAATGGTTATGCTCCCACTCAAGGTCTTCCACAAACAAGGATGTAAGGTTACTAATTTTTTTTTATGATATTGGTTTATAAACAAGACATTTATTTTGCTAGTTTTTTTTTTTTTTGGGTTTGTCTATAATTGAAGTATGAAATTTGGTCTAAAATTATACTTTCTCTGTTTTTTTAAATATTACATTTACCTTTTTACTGAGTATATTAAAATAATTAAATGTTGCATCTAAAAAATAAAGACAATATTTTATGTTGGTTCATTATTATTGCCAGTTTTGTGATTCTCACTTTTTCAGAAAGTTTGGAAGCTAGGAAAAGTGAGAGCCTTCACCTCACATTCTCCTTCATCATGTGCGAGCACATAGATTAAAATGTGAGATGGTATATGCATACACTCGACTGCTCATTTATATTGTTAATGTTAGGAAAGGTAGTAGCTTATTTATGTTGCGGTTGTTACTTGTTAGTTTCCAAAAACCAACTTGGCATAATTTTTTCTAAAAAAACTTGAATGACTGAATTTTACGAATTCAAACTGAATTCTAGTCTTTCCTATTGAATGAAATTGATTTTAACGATTACAACTAATTTATGCTCATAAAGATTGATTTTTTAATACAATTAATTAATAATAAAGATAATTATTTTACAGTTTAATAGAATACGACCTAAATGGAAAATATATTAAATAAAAAGGCTTTAATTGCAAGACGTATACATCTCCGTTAATGCATACTACTGTTTTGCCTTTTGAGACAAAAGTAAATAGTTGGAGAAACCATCAAATCTTCATTTCTTTTTGACCAGTTTTGTGTAAAACTGAACAGGGCAATTGCTGATTACTTGTCTCGTGATTTGCCATACAAATTAACAAAGGATGATGTTTTTGTGACATCTGGGTGCACAAATGCGATAGACATAGCATTGTCTATGCTAGCTCGCCCAGGTGCCAATATTTTGGTGCCAAGACCAGGCTTCCCAATCTACGAACTCTGTGCTTCTTTTAGGCAAATTGAGGTTAGGCATTTCAACCTTTTGCCAACAAAGGGTTGGGAAGTCGACCTTGATGCTGTTGAAAATGTTGCAGATGACAAAACTGTTGCAATTGTTGTCATCAACCCAGGAAATCCGTGTGGAAATGTCTACTCTTACAACCACTTGTTAAAGGTTAGTTTTATCCCTCTTAGCTTCATTTTTGCGCTTTACAGCAGGTTTCTTGTACCCTGTTCTTGTATGAGAAATTTATACTTCATTCGTTTTTTAAATAAGTGAAACATTTGTCCCAAAAAGCTCTCACATAAAAGTGAGAAGTGTTTCATTTATTTCAGAACGGAGGAAGTATTCAATTGAGCCCCTTCATCAAAGACCTAGTCGAAATTTTTATTGCTTCGACATCATTATAACCTTTATTGGTTTTAGATTGATTTTTTTTTTCTTTTTGTTATTATACGTATAAGTAGAGGATAAACTGAAAAAAGAGAGAATTTGGTCTAGAAAGAGAACAAATTTTATTGTGTCATTAGTAAATCAAGTCCGTTATATATCAAATTTATTACCTACCGAACTATATTAGGATAGTTTTATATTTCCACCGTTCCAAATTAAATGCAACAATTTGAATGACACATTCTCCTAGGCAAAATTTCTTAAGGTGAGATTAAGAAAAAGTATGGGCATGTGACTAATTTAATATGGAGAGAGAAATTGGGACCACAACAATTAGGGGGCGTTTGGTTGGAAGTGGGGAAAGGGAAAGGAATCAAGTAAGGGTTAGGAAAGGAAAGGAACTCCAAACCCCCCAATTTACCCATGTGTTTGGTTAGACAAGAGAAAGGGTAACAAAAGTTGACCCTCCTCCCTCCCTCCCCCCCTCCCTCCCCCTCTCTTTCTCTCACTTAGTACCGCAGCCAGACGGCCCACCCCACCCACCCACCTAGTCTTGCGCCGGTCGCGACCCACGCCACCACCGTCCCCCTGCGCACCACCTGCTCCGACCACCTACCACCCTCCCGCGCCCTGCCTTCTCCCGACACAAACGCACCCCCTGTTTCTTCTCTCGTTATTTTGCTTCTTCTTTGTTTTTTTTTTTTTTTTCGTGGGGTGTCGACGGTTGGGGTGGTCTTTCGACGGCCGGGCTAGGGTTTTCGGCGGGTGGAGGTGCTTTAGAAGGCCAGGGCTAGGGTTTTTGGCGGTTGGGGTGGTGCTTTCGAGGGTGGGGTGGGGTTTTCGCGGGCCGGGGTGGGGTTTTCAAGGGTCAAAGGTGGGGTTTCGGCGGGTGGGGTGGGTGTTTCGGCGGGTGGGGTGGTGTTGGCGACTCGGGTGGAGGGTGGTGGTGGCGGTTCGGATGGTCGTGGTGGTGGTCGGTGGGTCGGCTTGGTGGTCGTCGTGGTGGTGGTGGGGTGGTCGGTTGTGTTACGGTGTAGAGGGATTTGGGGGTATCCAAAACCTTTGGGGGGGGGGTAATGGATCTAAGGGTAAGGGGGTAATTCTAAACCGAAAAATGGGTAAAGGGAAAGGAAAAAATCATCAACCAAACACCAAGTAAGGAAAACATAAGTTTGGAAACCCTTTCCCTTTCTTTACACCCCTCAACCAAACGCCCCCTTAGTGTAGTTAAATAGGGCTTTATTAGTTTTAGAAAGGGTATATGCGTAATTTTCCACTCAAAAACTTTACCAAGAATAGAAAGAAATAAAATGTTGCATTTAATTTGAAATTGCCGTGTATGAAAACTGTTGCATTTAATTTGGAACGAAGGAAGTACCACTAATAGTTGTTTCAATGCAGAGAAAATGTTAGAAAAATGTTGACAAGTGATTCATATGCCAACTAGAAAATTTGTAATTCAACTTAAAAAATGTTAGGAATAGAAGATTTTTCTAACCTTTAGGGACTTGGCAGGATTATGTTGGAGAAATTCCAAGAAGTGCAGCTATGAGTTTTCATATTTTAAATAAAATTATATAATGAAAAATCAGGTTTTATTATGCATAATGGGTTATGAAGTGTATTTTTTTTTTTTTACTTTGAACTGTTTGTAATGCATATCATGTTCGTGAGTGTGGGATCTAATATGCGAATAGATCTGTGTAAATCCATTGATCAAGTAGTAGTTTTTGATATGAATCATAGTACTGCATGGATTTTTTTTTCCCTCAAAAAACAAAAAAAAAAGGTACTGCATGGATTTTTTTCCTTTTCTTATAGGTGTTTGCATTAACTAGCCTTTGTTCCCAAATGTCAAAAAAAAAAGAAAAAAGCTAGCCTTTGTTCGGGGTAGTTCATGCATGAGATCATCTCATTATGATTTTCAGTGCTTTTTTTTTTTTTTTTTTTTTTTTTTTGTTCAGGAAAGATAATTGGTCTGAAGACCAACCCCTGCTAGGCTACTAGCCTGCAGGGCACACCCGCTCATTGGCTGGGTAGAGGGGATTTATACCCACAAGCAAACATTTTTATACAAACTCCCCAAATTAGGGAGTGATGAGAGTCGAACACCCGACCTTGCGGTTGGGAGGTGGGAGCACCAACCATTGGGCTCCCACGAGATCATCTCATTATGATTTTCAGTGCTTTTAGTTAAGCCATTATTGAGTTTGTCACTTGTCAAATTATATAGGTCAATCTTTCTGGAAGCAATGTGTATGAAACACGTTGTTGGCTCTACCACTTTAATATTATAGGCCTAGAAAAAGAGTAGTGCACTTTTCATCTAGTGTTGAGTAACGCTAGACTAGCGTGGACAAGATCACGTACAAGAAGCCTTGTTATATTGTTATTTAGAGTCTCACATCTCCTGGTAAAGTGGGTTTTGATAAATATCTAACCGGTAGATATGTTAGATATTTGTTTTTGTGTAACAAATGTTGTTTGTGTATATGACATATATTGTTTATATATGTAAAATATGTTGTTTGTGTTTTCGTATAACAAATAAGAGGAAAAAAAACACAAACAACATATTTACATACACAAACAATATATGTCATATACACAAACAACATTTGTTACACAAAAGCAAATATCTAACACATCTAACAGTTAGATGTTTATCATTCCTCTGGTAAAATAGCTAATTATGTGATGAATGAGGAGTTCAATTCTCAGCCGACCATCGATGGCAAGAATTTTATACTTACTCCGCCTCTGCGTTGTTTTGTCATTATTGTTCGTGTGGAGCATCCATTAATGTACGACTGTTCATGTGTAGTTCTTCAAAATTCAAATAAGCAACGAATAGAAAATAGCTTTAAATATATACTATGTTTATGATACACCTAGTTGTATATTAAAAGTTGTAATAAAAAGTTAATGCTATTCTATCCAAAAAAATTTGTCCAACCACAAATTCTAAGTCGCATTAATACAAGTCACATAAGAGAAATAGTATTTTTTTTTTCTTTTCTGCATCATATATAAGATCAAAGACCCAATTTTATTTCCGTGTCACGGCCTCACGGGTGCTCCATGAAAGATGGAGCCGCTGCCAATAATGATCAAATGTAACATGTATGCATGTTTCATGTGGTAATGCAATGCATATGTTATGAAAATGATATATATGGATACAAAAGTTTGATATCCTCTAATAAATTGTCAGTTCAGATTGCAGAGACAGCAAAGAAACTTGGAATTATAGTAATTGCTGATGAAGTTTATGGGCATCTTGCTTTTGGGAAAAACCCATTTGTGGCAATGGGAACATTTGGATCAGTTGCTCCAGTTCTTACCCTTGGATCATTGTCAAAGAGATGGTTAGTCCCTGGTTGGCGACTTGGTTGGCTTGCTGTAACAGATCCCACTTCAATGTTCAAACAGCCTAAGGTTTTTATCACATTCTATATATTACTCCATACAGTCTCAATTTATATACTTCCTCGGTTCCGAAATTAATGAAACACTCCTCTCTTTTATGTGAGAGCTTTTGAGGTGATGAAGCGTTTGAAGTACATATATATTTGTCCGAAACTTAATGCAACCTTTATCTTGTACAATTCTCAGGTGATGGAGCGTTTGAAAAAGTATTTTGACATTTACGGAGGACCACCAACATTTATTCAGGTTTCTGTTTTGTTATGCTTAGCATTAGTCATTTCAAACAAAATACTCTTGTTTATTGTCTACTAATCAATAACTAATCTACTAATTTTAGGCAGCAGTGCCACAGATCTTAGAGGAAACAGACGAAATCTTCTTCAAGAAGAATATTAACATTCTAAAGCAAACATCAGATTTATGTTTTGAGGGTATAAATAAGATCCCTTGCCTCAGTTGTCCTCAAAAGCCAGAGGGTTCCATGGTTGTCATGGTAAGAATTTAATCTTATTTAGTTATGCCTATGCTTGAAACGATGGTACGTATCTTAGTAGATCTTTTTACTAACTAATTTAAACTTGAATAAAGCAAATGGACTTGTTTAGTTGGTAAAGTGCTTAAACATGCAAGGTTAAAATTCATCAAGTATACAAAGAATAATTTTAATATATGCAACTCTATGGGCTAACAATAAACAATCAGATATTTAAATATATTTTCCTAACATAGTTGAAGTATCAGTTTAGGGATTAATGACGAGATCACATGTCAATTGCTGTTATCGACGCTTAATTAGTGATTGCTCAATATTTTCACTTTAAGTTTCTTATAGTCGGTCTTTAGGACAACACATCATTTTCCTATGAAGCAATCTGATAACCAACAACATTTTACTTTGATTTAATTATATTAGAAACTAAACATCTCGATTGTGCAAGCTATGGGGATCCTTAATTGATTACTGTGCAATGATCCATGTAGGTAAAGTTGAATCTTTCTTCATTGAGAGATATCACTGATGATATCGACTTTTGTTTCAAGTTGGCTAAAGAGGAGTCCGTCATCATTCTTCCAGGTAAATTTCTTTAGATTCATCGAGGATTTTGACATGATATAGTTGTAAAAGTACAAATAAATTCGTTACCATTCGCACCGTTTATTATACCTGGAAGAGTGGTGTAAAAGTTATATTGAGAGACATTAACCAATGATCAAGTGCTGATGGAAAGTTGTATTGATGTTGCAGGAGTTGCTGTGGGAATGAAAGATTGGCTTCGGATCACCTTTGCTGTTGAGCCTGCCGCTCTTGATGAAGCAATACGAAGGATAAAGTCTTTCTGTGTGAGGCATGCCCATCAGTCGGATCAAAACTCATTAACTTGAGTTTCTCATGGGTCATATGTTTTGTTGATAATTGTGAATAGAAACAACAAAAAAGAGTTAGAAAAGAAAGTTAGGAGCACAAGTGTACAACAATTATAATATATCACAACTTGTCCAAGACCACAATTTTTTTGAAAAATCAATGGACTAAGGAAAATGCGACACACTCTGTAAAGCTCGACTCGTTAATTCTTTTGAGGAGTAATATCAAGTAATGTAATCAATTTCTTGTATGTAGCACTAATTATTGTGGCTTATTATGAATTTCAAAAACATATACTATAGGAAAATTTGTCAATAAATACCATATTTTGGGCACTTTTTTGAAATAAATACCTAGGTTGTCTGAAATTTTGTGTAAATATTAAGGTTGACTAATTTTTTTTGGAATTACTACCACTTAACATAATATTGCAAAAAATGCTAGTTTTGCTCCATTAGTGGCACATGAAATTACAATTTTACCCTCCCCCCACCACCGCTCCTTCCACACGCAACAACCATTCTTGCCACCGTTGCCACCGTTGCCGCCTCCACCACCCCCATCCACCCAAAAATCGACCCACCCACAATCACAACCAACTACAAAACCACCACCACCTCCATCCACTCAAAAATCATCCCACCCACCTGGGAACCAACTATGAAACCACCACCACCTCCACCCACTAAAAAATCAACCCATCCCACAATACTAACCAACTATGAAAACACCACCACCTCGTAATAGTGGTTAGGAGAGAGAAGGGGATCGCAAGGGTAGTGAGTTTCGTGGGGTTTTGGTGGTGGTGGTGGAGGAGATTAATGGAAGGTAAGAAGGTAATTTGACATGCCACTAATGGAGCAAAACTAACGGTTTTGCGAAAATCTATTAAGTGGTAGTGATTCCAAAAGAAATGACAGAAAATTGGTATTTATATAAAATTTCAAACAACCTAGGTATTTATTTCAAAAAAGTGCCTAAAGTGTGGTATTTATTAACTAAATTTCCTATATTATACTATTCATTGAAGTTTATGTTTTTAGCTCCCTAACATTAACACTGCACACATTCATTGCATATATAATCTACTATTATAAATGATATATTATATTTCTTCTGTTCCTTATTAATCGCTACAGATAGGGAAGACATTCATATTAAGGAATAGGAGAGAGATAAAAATAGATATAAAGGTGACTCATATGATGAGAAGAGAGATAAAGATAACATATTACTATAAATTAATATGAAGAAATTAATATAGAACTTTTAAACAAGGGAATTGTAATAATTAATAACAAACAGAGAAAGTACTGTAAGGTGTACAACCCAAGTATGAGGCTTTTTGGGAAGGAGCCCAAAAACAAATCCATGCGGGCTTGGCCCAAAGCAGACAATATCATACTAAATGGCGGAGCACGCAGGGTGTAACAGGCAGTCATTCTCGACCAGCTTACAGAGGATTAATGCACAGCGGAATTAAATAATATGATCGAGCTGCCATTCAGAAGAAGATGGTTCAAGAGTGGGTTCCTAAGGTGCAACAAAATGATAGTAGACCTCCTATTGTCACCAACTGCTACCATCATACTCACTAAACTATATCAGAGAATGTGGAAACTAACATCCCAACTCTATTTAATTTGAATTAACTATTACAACGCTTTGATTATCAGACTCTATAAATTCCTGTACCAAATCCGGCAAAGTTTCCTTTGAAAATATAATAACCTTAAAGCGGGAAATAACTTAAACCTGTTCATAATTACAATTAAATAAAAGATTCCCAATTCCAACACTTAACAGCCTCATTGCTTTTGCGGAGGAATTCCAAGAGAGAATCAAGCGCATTAACGCTCCTTAAATACAAAAATGGAAAACAAATAATTAACGACTAACTATTACATGAGGGACCTCGCATCTAAAACAAATATAACATTACAATCACCCTTCTAGCATTCTGAAACCTTCAATTGTAAATAATAATCTCCAAGTCTTGAACCTACGGCAAATAAGACACTGCCACCCACCAAATGACAAGCTACAGAAATGACAAAACAAAACGTACACACATCAGCAAAGCTGAGTACTAACCCATCAAATAGATTTAAAACATGCTTTGGTGCTCCTTTACTTGAAAACTATTCAAACAGAGTTACAACAACAATAGCGGCAACAATAACAATATCAATAACAATAGCAACAACTACACATGCTTTGAACTTGTCATCCAATAACCTTGGTGACTTAAAGGTTCCTTACGGAACAATCTTTACAGCAAACGTGCTTTATACTTGTCACCCAATACTCTTGGAGACTTCAAAGTTCTTTACTGAACAATCACAATTACATGCTTTAAACCTGTCATCCAATACCCTTGGAGACCTCACGGTTCCTCGCGGAACCATCTTTATTCCTTTCAATCAATTCTTTTACAGACATCCATACTTTACTTTCTTTTAACACAATCATTTGGCAATAGGTAAGGGAACGACACGAAGGTAGCAACACCAGATTGCAGACACATTGCTTATCTGGGATCGTCTTCCCATCTTATAATAAGGCCTACCGTAGTCTTTAGTGTATACACCCCTTTAAGCAACCCACCAGAGGTAATACTTCCAAGGCGACTCTCATAATATCCCACCCGAGGGTTTCCCCTTAAGACATTCCACCAGAGAGTAATCCTTAAGGTCCTTAGGGTCGACCACCAGAGAAGCCCTAAGCCTTTTGTCATGTGTTCATAACCTATGAGGAGCCCATCAGAAGCGATCCTCATCGGTTCCTTCTAACCTTTGCCATTCTTTCACTTTACATGATTAGTTCTTTAATCACTTCCATTTTCAACAATTCAGTTTATAATAACCAATCTGACAAGTCAACTTATGAATTGAACCATGAACCACAAGATAAATACGCAATCTATATCCAATAAAACACGGTTTATGCTATAACATAACTTGAATTCCAAATTAACATAATCGATAACGAACTCTTCACATATCAAACTCATAATTACGTGGAGCAACTCTCACTAGTAGAATTTTTGCTTATTGTTGCGGTGGTATTGCTGCAGTTTTACCCGTACGCAACCATAAACCACGAAAAAAAGGAAAAATCGGAATTAAACATATTGCTGCGGTTTTTCCCAGAAATCGCATCAATATGGTTTCAACGGGAAATTTTTGAAATAAAGTTGACTATTTGACCACATCTATTGCTGCAGTTTCTGACAAAAACATCAACAATAGATTAAGATAATATTTTTTTAATAATATTTTAATCTATTGCTGCGGTTTCTAAAAGAAACTGCAGCAATAGGGTCATTAGGGTTTTTTTTTTTATACTTTTAGCATCTATTAGGCGCTGTTTTCCCTCATTTTCATCAGTTCCTCATTTTCGCCTCTCACTCCTCCTCCTCCATCAACGTTCCTCTTAAATCCTCAGCATCATCTTCACACCTCGTCTCTCAACATCAACATTCCTCAGCATCATCTTCGCACCTCATTGTTCGTCTCGGCCTCAGATCTGGAAATTTCGAAGTTTCTTCTCGCGATGAATTTCCGGCGAGTTTCGTTCGTTTTGTTCGAAGTTTCGTTCGTTATAATCGTTCGTTTTGTTCCTCAGCATCATCTTCGTTTTGTTCATCGCCGGCTCCTTCGATACTTCGATCTGATTTTTTGTGATGCGTTTTCTGCTTTGCGTGATTTCTTCGTTTGGGTTTTAAAGTTATGAGGAATCGATTATTGCTTTTTCAAGTTTTAAAGTTACTAAGAAATCAAAAGATACCTGCTTTGCTTTTTCGTTTTGCGTGATCTTCGATTCCTCATAATCTTTTGATTTTTTCAAGTTTTAGTTTCGTGTGATTATGATTTCTTCGTTTGAATTTTCGCATGTGGAATGTGACGAAATTTCATGAGTTTGGCTTTCGCCGCCGTAGACGGCGTCGATGCGGTGGTTGATGACGGTGGTGATGGCGGTGGTTGATGACGGTGGTTGATGACGGTGATTTTTGTTTTTTTTCTTAGATCTGATTTTCTGGTTTTCATCATCTTTGTTTTCTTTGTAAGTTGGTACGGTTATAATTTGGGACAGTTTTTTTTACTTAGATTTTACTGTTATAATCTGATGTTAGGAGTTTTGATTTTTTGGTTCTTATTGTTAGTTTCATCTATTGTGAATGAATGTGATTTTTTTTTATGTTGGTTTCATTTTGAGTTTAGTTTCTATTAAAAGATATGATGCTCATTTGTCATTTCATCTTCAATTTGTCTGCGAATTTGGTGGATAGTGGATGGGTTAGTTGCCCGATTTTAATCTTTCAAATTTTATGGCAAAATGCAAAACACTTTTTTTTTTGCCTGTACCAGGACCCTATTGCTGCGGTTTTGGGCAACAACCGCAGCAAAGTCAAAACTATTGCTGCTGTTCCTAGCCAAAACAGCAGCAATACGTTGTATTTTTTTAATAAAAAATATATATTGCTGCGGTTTTTCCCAGAACCCGCAACAATACGTTGTAATATTGCTGCGGTTAAAACCGCAGCAATAGGTTAATTACCTATTGCTGCCCCCTTAATTGTTGTGCGGCCAAAATCGTCGCAATAGGCCACTTAATGACCGCAGCAATAAGCATTTATTCTACTATTGTCTACCTCATATCTAATTAGTAAACCTCTCAACCAATAACTAAATCTTCTTTAAACTTGGGCTTACTTACATTATTAAACTCGTTATTACTAACTTACTTTAGTAGACACTAATCAAACAACCAGATTTTATAATATTAATCCACCTTTAGATATTAAACCATAAAATAATCAGCTTGTGCTTAAATGCACATAAAAATATTACTTGCTACGTATAATAAATATAATATCAACTTCAAGAAAATAATAGAAGATCGTTAGTAAATATAATATTCATATTTCAACTCAAATAAAATAAGAGTATTTAATATATAATTTGCCTAATAATTATAATTAACAATAAATAAGACGGTTTAGAAATCGGGGCTATTACACAGGGTGCAGAGTCAAAAGTCCACCTGATATTGTGGTGGTCACGCGATGTGTTCTGCGAGTTGACGTGTTCTGCAGGGGAGGCCATGAGTATTCTGGTCCATGGTTTTGAGGGGACAGAGTATACATCGCGTTCCCACTTCGAAGAGATAAGAGATAGTTGTATAGTTTATAAGAGTTCACTTAATCCATTAATATGATGCCTTTTGTGAATGAGCCCAAAATCACATCCGTGCGGGATTTGGTCAAAGTGGACAATAACATACTAAATTGTGGAGATATTAGTGAACGTGTGTGCAATATCCCCACTTTTTAAGCTAAGATTACTAACATTATTAACGTACTAATCGATGCACGTACTGATTATGGCTTTCGCCGAGACTTCCGCTGGAATCAAAATTTCCGAATAGCTTTTTATGTGAATTTTTGCTGGAAATGTGAATATTATGTCTTATTATGTGATTATGAATGCAAATTATGAGTTAAGATAAGTTATTAACGAATTACGTTAATAATGTTGAGCATTATTATGAAATTTGAGACTTTGAGTATATTGTGTTTGAGATACTCTATGTTTATGATTTAAGGGCTGAATGAGCCAAAATATGTTTATTAAGTTATAAGACATATTTTAAGGATTTAGTTTAAGTATAATGAAGGATTAGAGCTTAATTACGAGGGGTTAAGGATTAAGTAAAACCGAGAAAATTCTAGAATGTTCTTAAGTGGTGAAAGGACGATTTTGCCCTCATTACTAAACCGAAAATTACGATTTTGCCCTTACCCATTCTCTATATATATGAGAGGAAGGTCCTCATTCATTATCACCAGATTCAATTCACAAACAAACACAACAAAGCAGAAAAATTCTCTCTCCCTCATTTACGCCATTTCTGGCGAGTTGCAGCAGCTCAATTGCCAGCTTGTTTTCTATGGCCCCTTGCTCTGGAACGTGCATGCAAATACTTCCCTAGGTTCATAAAGGTGTCCTCCTTACTGGGCAAGCATTAGTTTTGAAGTTCCATTTCTGTAACCCTAAGAAAAACCAAGGAAGGTGAGGTATGGCTAAATTTCAGCATGCATGAGGTATATTAGTTTGAAACTTGATTTCTTTGGGTTAATTACTAACTTTAAGGTGATGAATGTTTTTCTTAAGATCCTAAAAGGTTGCTGGAGATGTGGTAAAAGTTACCTAGTAATATTTGATTTACTAGACACCAAGTTAAGGTACACAAGCTCCACCACCTAAACTATGTTTCTAGATTTGATCATGGAATTTGTTTGTGGAATTGTGAATACTTGGATTATGTTTGAATGTGTATAAAAACTGATTTGCATGTGTTTTCTTATGGAAGATATTGTGTTAAAACTGTTTTGCATGTCAAGTTCCCTAGGACTCACTGAATAACCGAATAAGAAAGTGATTATCCATTCTCTTGAGTTATGCTGCCGTGACCTTCTCTTCCAAATACATTTCTTTTCCACTATGTTTTTGGCCTTGGTGCCTCTTGGAAATGGTAGATCATGAAAAGTTATTGAATTTAGACCCAAAAATCACTCCATTTGGAGTTGTACATCAAAAGTTATGTTGTCCGGAAGTTGCTATGTGCATAACAAGTTCCCTCAAAAGTTGTCAATCCTTGCTATAACTCGATTGTGTTTTGATCAAAGATCTTGTTGTGGTTAAAATTCCATGATATTTCCTTGGAACATTTATGTCTTGATTATCAAATGATCATTTGCTTCATTTACCTAATTAAACACGCAACCTCAATTCGTGGAGGAAAATAACACCTAAAAACTCGACTGTTCGCTTAATTACTTTCTGAACTTGTAAACCCTTGTACCTTTGATCCTTTCAATATTTTTCTATGATGAATACCTACTGTCCTTATATATATTAAGTGTGAAACCTAAACTTTGGCTAAACCCAAGAAGTACAAGTGATCTTTGCATAAAAACCATTGTTCTTTAACACCAAACCGAAAACCATGGGAATTGATATATGTGGTGTTTGTGTGAGATAATATTTCCATATATTAAGAGCTCTTCTATAACCTTTTATATACTGTCATGTCTTGATAATACCACCTTTATCTATCTCAACCAAATCACATTATTCTTCGAAACTTGGTTGTTAAGTCACCTTTCCGAAACCAGTGGAACTTGACATAGCAAGCTTGTTTTCCGAAACTTGTTTTCATAAGTTAAGTTTGCTTTAGAAGTTGTTGTAATTGATACAAATAAGATTTAAGTAAAGTATTTGAGTATGAGAATTTCAGTATAAGTATTGAGCATAAGTATTTCGGTATAAGTATAAATTTTGTTTTATAAGGGGAAGTAGCTGCGTAAGCTGTGATGAACAACACTCATAGAGCGGGTTTGCTCATTATGAGTTTGGAGCGGGTATTGCTCCATTATGAAGGGTCATGACCTAGGAAGTCTTGCAAGCAGGAAAATAAGAAATGTAGGGAGACGTTTCTCAAAAGTTTGGAGAGCCGGGTTTGCCTCCATTCGTGTTCCTTCCCTGGAGTTATGTTAAGTTTTGTGATAAGTTTAAGAGTATTGTTGTTCTAAGTATTGAGAATGATATGTGATATTTTGAGATAATTCTTGAAGAATTTCTCCTGCGTATACAATGAAATTTTTATGGAAGTTAAAAGAAAGAATCAACGTATTTATGAGCAAGTATAAACGTATTTCTGAATAAGAACAAAAACCATCTCAGTGCATTAATGAATTTCTGAGCAAAAGAAAATGAAGCTATGATTGTTATAAGTTTATGTTTGAGTATAAGAAACGACTGAATAGTTTTAGCCACCTTAATATTTTGAAATTGGTGGGACTTGTGTACCGGCGTAAGGCGACTTTGTTTTGTTCTTTGAACTCGTCCCGGTGGGGGCAGATTCATCTGTTTTGCAGGTCTAGAGAAATGTTTGAGTTAGCTTTTGTGTGCAAATGTGAAGTTGTGGTCAATGTGTTAAATCCGCTGCTATGAGATGAATCGAATTATATAATGATTTTGCAAGTTAAGCATATATTTCAGATTTGTAAACTAAGTAATCCAAACCTATTGTAATAATTATTTTATTATAACTTATTTACGTATTATGCTTGGATACTGTGAGACTTCCTACTTTTCCTAGGGAGGGAAGGTGTGGAAGTCCTCCCTAACAGTCTCTCTAAATGGCAGCTTAACTTTGTAATTAGCAGTATTAGGTCTTAATTAAGCTGCTGTCTGGAGCGGGCTGTTACAGTGTGAGCCCTATAAGTACTACTTTTATTACTTGTTAAATTGAGGCCTGCTTCCTCTCTTTAAGTCCATCTGGTCGTTTATAAGGCCTTTGACCCAACTATGCTTATCTATGCTTTCTTGGATGATTCACCAATCACCATTGCTTAGTTAGTGTTCTTATTTTTGTTTGCTAGTTAATGCTTTTGTAGCTAGGTGTCTCATCATGAGTGGGCACACTTTATGACCTGATAATTCCCTCATTTACATTTTCATACACCCTAAAAATATTAGTCTTAGTTGGTTGATCAAACACATAAAAAGACTATTTTTAGTGGTATGTTATTATGCAATCAAATTACAGGGAACCTAACAGGTTGTCCAAATTATCTGATTAATATTAGAACAATTCTTTTGGTCTTGATTAGCAATAATAACATGTGTTGTGATGAAACGGCAAGCTGGACAACCATAACAATGTATATAATAATAAAAAGAAGTAAAGAAGGTTAGAACGTACAATGGAACGATTTTTATATTAAAGATCTACATCATGAAAGAAACAGTTAAAAACTTCAATAAAAATAATAGATTTATTCATGGACCCTCAGGATTATACTGTGGCTTGGATATGAGAGATTGACAACCTTGGGAACGAGCAATCGTGAAGCCTGAAAATATAAACGTGTATGTATGTATGTATGTGTTTATATGTTTGTTTGTGTATGAAAGTATGAGTTTTTGTAAGAGAATTCGTAAGTGTTCGTCAAAGTATATTCGTAAGGTGTAAAGTTCGAAAAATGTTTTTAGATTCGAAAAACTGTAGCTTATTTATAGGAAAACATTGAAAAAAAAGATAGACAAGCAGTCTGCACGTCACGCAGGGAGTGCGCCACTCGCACGTCTCTCTGTGACGCACAGAGCCACGTGTCAAGCTTAGATTGGTGCGCCTGACATGGCTTGACCTGTGCGCTTGGCACACGTGGTGCGCCAGGCTCACCGCCTTGCGCGCGTCTGGCACGTTTTGATATGCTCTATTTTAAACGCGTTTTTGAAGATTTTCTTTTATCCTTTAGATCCGGAAATCAATTTGACGGGATAAAAATCCAATTTTAGTTAGAAAAATATCTTTGAAAATATTTATTTTCTGAAAATAAAAAATAATTAATTATCATGAATAATTAAATGGGTTTTTCAAAGGATTGGGCTCAAAATACAATTAATTTTCAGGAATAATTAATTGGGCTTTAAAATGGGATTTTGGATCTTTATAAATAAGCTTTACACTTTTGAAATTCTTTTGGGTTTGGCTATTCGGACTGCTCTCCACTTGGGTTGGACCAATTAAGACCGTGATATGTTTCATCATTGGGCCGTTAAATGGGGAGACACAATTATGTGTCTACACCTTCGAAATAAGATTGGCCTCCAAAAGAAAAGTACAATATGTGACTGGGATTGTAAAAAGAGATGATAGTGATATCGTGAAACAGGAAGCTTGGGACACATGAAACAACATGGTGATTCATGGGTTATATGTAGTGTGAGTGATTATAAAAAAGTCCATCATGTGTCTTATAATTAGCATCTCCTCTGAAATATGGAAGTAACTTAAAAAAAAGTGTGAAATGACTAATGGATCAAGAAAGTACAAGCTGAGCAAGGAGATTTATGAGACAAAACAAGGAGCAAAAATTATGACTGATTACCACACTGTGATGAGAGGTTTATGGGAAGAATTTGAATCCTTGAGCAGTTTGCCTCTCATCACAACCCTCATTAGTGAAATCAATACCTTTGTTAAAGTATTGAATGAACAACAAGAACTAGAGCAGAAACTCTTTCAGTTGTTGAATGGAGTTGATGATGCATATAGTGTGCAAAGAAGTCACCTTCTTATGGTAAGTCCTGTTCCTTCATTAGATGTAGCTTATAGTTATCTACATCAGGAAGAAAGTAAAAAAGAAGTGTTGAAGGCAATGAAAGAAGAGAGTGAGGTCACTGCTATGCTTAGCAAGAGTTGTAAACTCACAAGTTGTAGGCGTGTTTTTATTTCGCCTACGCGGGATGAGCGCATATTAGATTTGACTACCCCATTGTAAAGGTTTTATTGAAAATTGTTTTGAAGTCGCCAACAATTCTTTAAAGGAAGAATCATAAACCTAATTGGATATGGGAAATCGTAGGGACAAATTAAGGACTTATCCAATGTAGATTTCCCCGTCTAGACTCCATAGATGGTCAAAATGAACCAAAGATTGAGTTTGGGGGTGAGGGTACGATTATGGTCATAATGAACCACATTCGCCCATTGCTAGCCTCTACTAAATATCGATTCATGTCAATTTTATGCAATATAATAACCATATAATATTTTGAACACCCTAAATATAATTTAGTCTAGGTTGGTTCAGGAAACACATAAAAGACTATTTTTTAGTGATATGTTACTAGGCAATCAAATTACAGGGAACCTAACAGGTTGTCCAAATTAATCTGATTAATATTAGAGCAGTTCTTTAGGTCTTTGATTATCAATAATAACATGTGGGTGATAAAAATCATGCATAGAACAATCATATAATATGTATAGAACAAACAGACAAGCATATAATAATGTATGAAAATAAATAAAAAGAAGGAAGAATTAGAATATATAGTAGAACGATTTTATACCAGAGATCTACATTATGAAATAAATGGTTAGTAAGTTCAATATAAAAATAGGAATTTATTCAAGGACTATACCGTGACAGGGTCTGCGAGATTGACAACCTTCGGGACGAGCAATCGTGAAGCCTGAAAGTATGAATCTCTGAAAGATTTGAATGTATGTATGAAAATATGTGTTTGTATGTGTTTTGTATAGAGAATATGTATTTTGCAGAGAGGTTCGTAAGTGTATTCGTAATATAAAAGTCGAGTGTGATGTGAAAAAAACCGTGTTTAATTCGGAAAATCGAAGTCTATTTATAGGGAAAACGAATATGCGCTTCATGCGCCATCTGCGCCAGGCGCAGGATGACGTGTCACGTGCAAATCCACGTGTCAGGCGCAGATTGGCGCGCCTGACGCGACATGCCCAGTAGAAGCACCACCTTGCTTTTGACACATTTTGACAACTTTTTGAGAAGAACGCATTTTAAAGATTTTCTTTTATCTCTTTACTCCGGAAATCTGATTTTACGGGATAAATCCAATTTTGATTATAAAAAAATATCTTTGAAAATATTTATTTTATTGAAATAAAACAATTAATTATTATTAAACAATTAATTGGGCTTTTACAAAGAGTTGGTCTCAAAATATTATTAATTATCATGAATAATTAAGTGGGCTTTAAAATAGGACTTCGGCACTTTTCGAATTAGTTTTGGGATGGCTTTTCCGACTGCTTTGCCCTTGGGTCGGACCAATTAAGACCGCGGTATGTTTCATCATAGGGCCCTTAAATGGGGAGACACGATTATGTGTCTACAGAAGCCCCACTTTGACTGAGGTTTAGGAAACCGAAAGTTAAAGTATACGGTGTCGGGACGGAGAAAGATTCTAAATGCTCTGCAGTTTAGAACTGATTTATATACGCCGGTCTCTGCAAAACAAAGTTAGTACACAGGACAATAACTACAAGCAATCTGATTACCTGCAGAAGAAAATGTTAGCAGATAGGTGCAAACAACTCAGATAAAGCACATAATGATGCAAAAATGCAAACTTAGACTCTCTAAGGATGCATGAGACGCTATGCAAGGATGAAGGTTATGCAAAGCTAAGAACGATTAGGTCAGGGTTATGAAAGACTAAAATGTATGAAACGCAATGCAAGGTCAGGGTTTTGCAAAGTTAGGAGATATGGATATGTAGAATGAGATAGAATGATTTGAAATGAAGAGAATTGTTTTCGAAAACCATTTTTTAGTAAATAATCGGGGTCCGTAAACGAGGTCCGCAGATTACAACTTTTTAGGAGTTTGACTTGATTTGGAGGCACCACCACATATAGGAAGCCCCCACTTTGGGTAAGCTTGCCTTAAATTAGGCACCTTGAGCCTTGATTGAAATGTAGCTGATCTGTTTTGAGCGTTGAAAGCTGTCATTGGGGATTCTTCTTTGGGGAGTTGATTCTGGCAAAGTCAAATATCGCCAGAAACCATGGAATTGTCGGAGAATCCTTCAAGGACAAGGAGAGCTTGGGTTGAAAAATAAAAAGGTTCAAATTTATGACTAACATAAATTTAGGTGGGAAAAGGCTTTAACGAGGCTAGGTGCAGACTCGAGTCTATGTCGGGATCTAGAAAGAATATGCTCCTAAATTCTAGAAAGTTAAATCATTAGACCTTGACTAATTTTATTTTATTGAAGCCGGTCGGACCTTGAGATGAAGATTCCTACGTATCCTTGCGGAATCGGGACCATTCGTAGTTCCGGATCCGATTTTTTTGCCCTAACTTTTGCCTAGGCCGCCCTTTTGGGTTTTCAACCTAGCATGCTTGGACATACTTTGAAAAAGGAGTTAAGGGTGAATATGAAAGTTCGAAAGGTTTAAGGTTTAAATGATAATGGTTTAATTGGATAGGCTAAGATATGGATCTTGAATTTGTATTACATGGATCAAGGTTTTGATGGATTGAAGGATTTGATTAAAGGATAGAACTTGTGTGCAAGCCCCTTAACTTGACCTTTTATTTCTTTGCCTTTGGCTTTTTCTTTTTGCTTTGTGCGTTTTTTTAGCTTTTGCTTTTTTCATTTTTTTGCACTTTGATCTTTTCCGCTTTTTGTTTTGTTTTTGCTCGGCATTGATTGTTTTTATGTAGTGTGGCTTGCGAGACAAGTTTGGTTTAGGGTATTGGAAGGCTTGAAGGATATTTGTGGAGCTTTGGTTAATGGAGGGTTATATGGCTAAGGGAAACGATGGTTTAAGGGATTATATATTTATTTTTTGGTTGCATGAGATGGTTTATGGATGATGGACGGAAGAGGGGATAACTCTTGATCCAAAGTATGTCCATTTTTAATAATTTTTCTCTCTCTTTTTTAATTCATATCTCTTATTATTATTATTATTAGTCAAGATTTGTTAGGTGATTTAAGTTCATCATTGAATTAGAAGCATAAATAAAATGATGGAAGGCCAATGAAAATAAAAAGAAAAATAAAATGAAATGAAAATGGAAAGGCTATAATAGTTGAAGTCCTAGAGTGACATAGAGTCGATGGGAAAGGACAGAAATGGCTTAGGTTAAGGACTCTTTAACTCAACCTAGGAAACCAGAATTAAAAGACTAAGCCTTTGAACTGTTTATGCACTGCGCGAAAGGGGTTCTTGGTGATGCTGATTCTCGTTGTAGCAAGTACTATAAGTCTATTGTCATCGATCATGTTTAGCAGTGCATTTATTGGATCCAACACTATATGTCAGATGTTCATTTTTATGTTGAAATTCACAGTAGAAATATAGGTTGCACCTTTTGAATTTTCTTTTAGGTGCAGGGTTCGAAGTAGACCCTATGGAAGTGATTGCGCCTCTAATGTGAAGGCGGTCGACCCTATGGAAGTGATCGCGCCTCTATTGTGAAGGCGGCCCAAAGTATGTCCAGTAGCAAGCGTACACATGGTACGCGCTTTGAACAAGATAAGAAAGAAAAGATGCGTCTCACACAGAGAAGTGCACTTGGCGCAGGACTCTATATGACACATACGTCTACGTGGCATGACACATACGTCTACGTGGCATGACACGTGCGCTCGGCACACTGCTGTGTGCTAGGCGCACGCTTACGTGGCAGGATATGTGCGCTCGGCGCAGGGTGGTGCGCTCAGCACACCGCATTACTTTTGACACATTTTGACAACTTTTTTGAGAAAAATGCGTTTTAAAAATTTTCTTTTATCTTTTAACTTCGGAAATCTGATATTACGAGATAAAATCCGATTTTAATTATAAAAAGAAATATCATCAAAAATATTTATTTTATTGAAATAAAACAATTAATTATTATCAAACAATTAATTGGGTTTTTTCAAAGAGTTAGGCTCAAAATATTATTAATTATCATGAATAATTAAGTGGGCTTTAAAATATGACTTTAACACTTTTCAAAATATTTTTGGGATGGCTCTTTGGACTGCTCTGCCCTTGGGTCGGACCAATTAAGACCTCGACGCAGGGCTGTGCGCTCAGCGCACCGCATTGCTTTTGGCACATTTTGACAACTTTTTGAGAAAAACGAGTTTTAAAGATTTTCTTTTATCTTTTAACTCCGGAAATCTGATATTACGGGATAAAATCCGATTTTAATTATAAACAAAATATCTTCGAAAATATTTATTTTATTGAAATAAAACAATTAATTGGGTTTTTTCAAAGAGTTAGGCTCAAAATATTGTTAATTATCATGAATAATTAAGTGGGCTTTAAAATAGGACTTCAACACTTTTCAAAATAGTTTTGGGATGGCTTTTCGGACTGCTCTGCCCTTGGGTCAGACCAATTAAGACCGTGGTTTATTTCATCATAGGGCTCTTAATGGGGAGACATGATTATGTGTCTAGACATGTGCGAAGTGTAGAAAATTAAGATACACAAGAGACAGGTGCTGGAGAGTTGTTGGGTACCCAAGCAAACATTCCAAGGCACAAAGGGATGTAAGAGGAAAAATAAGAGATGGATGGAACAATAGTAGAGGAGGAAGTGGAATAGGGTGTGGAAGACACAATAGTGGAGGAAGAAGTGTTGCACATGCTAGGAGCAACGTGGAAGGTGGATCCGCCAGTGGAAGCAGCTAGCACCACCATAACAACACAACGACATAAGCAACTCATGAAGCTCCTTCCAACCCCCTTCGAGACTCCACAATTTGATGGTGAAGAATAAATGGATTACAACTATGGAGGAATGGTGAGCTATAATCTAGCAGACTTAGTGAAAGCTGAATGGACCATTGATTTAGGGGCGTCAAATCACATGACTGGTTCCCTTAGTATGTTAAAAAATGCTATTGAAATGAGTAAGCAGCATATAATCAATCTTCCCATTGGAGAAACAATTGTTATCTCACACACTGGAGAAGTAGATTTGAAAATGAGATGAAACTCAAAAATGTGCTTCGCATGCCTACTCTTTGACACAATCTTCTCTATTTTCAGAAGCTTACTACAAATGGTAATTGCAAGGTGGAGTTTCATCCAAATTTTTACATCATTCAGGATGTAAAAAATGGTAAGGTGCATGTTGGCAAAGCAATGCATGGTTTGTCGCATATAATTAACAATACTTTGAATGAGATAGTGAACTCTTGGAAGAAAAGAAGTGAAAAACGTGAAGAAATGGTGAAAAAAAGGGGAAGATGTGAGAGCAATGAATGCTAAAGCAGAAGTGAAGGTACCTGGCACTATAACTGAGGTTTCAAGCATGTCTCCCACCACTTCGTGGTATTGGAGGTCGGGACATACCCCTCTGTAGAAGATTGGAAAGATTAAAAACTTGAAAGGGTTCAATTATGAAAGTAAGGAAGTGTGCATAACATGTCCGTTGCAAGATTCAATAAACTTCCATTCAGTTTAAGTGAATCATAAGCTTCCTGATTGTTTGAACTTGTTCATATAGACATATGGGGGTTGTACAAGACCCCCGACCAAGCACAACCAAAGGTATTTCATCACTATAGTATATGACTATAACACGTGATGAGAGCATTTGTCGAAGCATAAGTCAAATGCATTTGAAATAATTAATAATTTTGTTCACATGGGACAAACTTGGTTTGAAAGCAAGTAATAATTATCAGAAGTACTGACAATGCACTGCAGCTTCATAATAAGAGTGCAAACCATTCTTCGCTAAGCTAAGCATCATTCACCAAACAAGTTGTATGGACAGGCCTAAGCAAAATACGAGAGTAGAGAGAAAACATAGGAACATCTTGGAAAAGACAAGAGCATTAAGGTTCCAAAGTGATCCCTATGCAATTTTAGGGAGATCGCGTGCTATGTGCAGGCCCACATAACCAACAGGCTTCCAAGCATAGTGCTGAACAACAAGACACCATATGAGGTATTATACAACTCTCTTCCTATTATAAACATTTGAAACCTTTTGGATGTTTGGTTCTTGTTAGCAACCTTAGTAGAGTAAGGAATAAATTCAATGCCATAGAGATCCCCTGCGTGTTCCTTGGGTACCCCTATACACCAAAAGGGTATAAATTCCTTTGTGAGCAGGATGTGAAGTTCTATGAAACTATTTTTTCCTACAAACTGTTTAGTGTGAATGTTGAAAACCATGAGAGGAAGAGCATAACACCTGGTTGTGTAGATGATGTTGAGGAAGTTTAGGATGGATATGAAGAGAATGCACTTAGTACTGATCAACCAGAGGGAGCCAATAATGTAGAACAAGGAGACATAAAGAGATCCACCAGGACTTACAAACCACCCAGCTGACATCAAGACTACGCACAACCAATACAACCCAAGCCATCAAACCACAAATAATTGACATCACAACTCAAACAAACACCATTCACCAATCTCATGCTTTCTATTTCAAGCCCTTACTCACAATGAACCCAATGGGTTCAAAGATGCCTTGGAAGATGCTAAGTGAGTAGATGCCATGAATAACTTGAGGCTCTTGAAGAAAATCAAACCTGGACCATAACTGATTTACCAGCAAGAACAACTCATACTGGAAGCAAGTGGTTGTACAAAATAAAGTACAACTTAGGTGGGAGTGTAAGCAGATACAAGTCTAGATTTGGGATCATGGGAAATAGACAGAGATATGAAGTAGATTATGAGCAAACCTTTGTTCCCGTAGTCAATATGGCCTCAATTAGATCTTTTCTTGTTGTAGCATCAAATGGATGTTGAAAATGCTTTTATCTATGGTTAATTATATTGTAGGAAAATGTGTACATGAAGATGCCACTTGGCTATCTAGTTGCAGGACTCAAGCTAACTAGGGGTGTTCATGGGTGGTTAACCGTCCCGAAACAACATTTCAGTTCGGTAACCGAAAGTTTCGGTTCACTCTTTTTGCGAACCGTAACCGTATAGACCGGTTACCACCTAAGCGGTTAACCGTTTTTCCGGTACGATTTTTTGGTTAACCATTAATCGTTCTTTAAGTTATACTATTATATTTTACTTAATGTACATATATATTTTCTATATTTTTGTGCATATACCTTAATATTATATATAGTCTAATATAAAATGTATTATAAGTGGATAATAGATCCATTGGAAAACATAACTAACACTAAGAATTCACTCTATTTCCTAATTATAGTGTTTATGTTAGTACTAAGTTTTCAAATAATCACATACTTCCTCTAATTGTTGTAACTTAGTAACAAATATTACAATTGATGTAATGGTTGGAAAATGTTTCACAATAATTCAATAGAGAAAATATATATTTCGCTATTTCAATTAAGCGTTTACTCAAAAATCATAACCGTAACTATACCTTTTAACGTTACTTTTATCGATTTGGTAACTGTACCGTTAAAATATTTTTTTAATCGATACGCTTACCACCCATTTAGACCGGTTTTCTGGTTTTTGTAAGGTTTTTCGGTGTCGGTTTTTTATGAGCACCCCTGAAGCTAACATTGCAAAAGAGAAGGTGAATATGTGAAGCAAGAGCACTAAAGTGTGCAAGCTGAATAAGTCTTTGTATGGACTTAATAAACAGGCATCAAGACAATGGTTTTCCAAATTGAGCACTTCTCAAAAACAACATGGGTTTGTACAATCAAAATCTGACTACTCCTTGTCCAGCAAACAAAGCAAAGGAAGTCTTATGATGATACTTGTATATGTAGATGATTTGATTCTAGTATTGATTATATGAATGATATAAAGACTACCAAGAAACTTCTTAGCTCTCGCTTTCTGATGTAAGATATGGGAATATATACTTTGGTATTGTCCTAGGTACTGAAGTAGATTACTGTGAACAAGTATCTTTCTTTCACAAAGAAAGTATATCCAAGATCTACTTAAACGATATGGGATGACCAACTGCAAACCTGTGAGACTTCCTAGGGACAATCATTCAAAAGTCACCACTACTGTTGGATATGCTCTTCCACACTTTAAGCCATACCAAAAGCTTATAGGGAAGCTTAGTTACCTATCTTTGACTAGACCTGACATCACCTTCACCACGTGCTTAGTAGGTTCATGCATCAACATACAAGCACTCATATCCAAGCTGCTAAGAGGGTACTCAGATACTTATCAGGTTCAACTGGTCAAGGAATTCTTCTTGCCAATAACTCAAGTACAAAGCTTGAAGCATTCTATGATAGTGATTGTAAAGGCTGTGCATAGGGTCGTCTTGAAGATTTTGGGGACCCTGTTATAACATGAAAATTAGGCCCCCAAATTTATAAAAAATAATGATGGAAGCTTGGGATAATATTAAAGATGAAAAGTTAGAAATTTAAAGATTGATCATTGATAAATTTATTAAGGGTGGAAAACAAGGGTGATTTCCTCAAACATGAAGTAATTTTTTTTTAAAATAATATATCATAGGGCCCTTATAATTTTGGGGCCTTGTGCTGTTGGGCTTATTACACACCCTCATCAACCCCACTGGCTGTGCATCTACCAAGAGATTCACTTTAGGATATTGTGTGCTACTTGGGCAGTCTCTTATTTCTTGGAAATCAAAAAGATAATTTGTTGTTGCAAGAAGCAATGCAGAGGCTGAATACATATCTATTACACTGACTATTTGTGAAGTCATGTGGCTCAAACAACTTTTATAGGATCAAGGAGTGAAGATGTTCGGAAGACCTTAGTGCACTGTGATAATCAAGCTACCCTTGCCATTACCCCTAATCCAGTTCACCATGAGAAGAGATGATATGTAGATTTTGACTGCCGTTTTATTAGAGACAAGACTAATGAAGGTGTGATTGCTTCTACATGTGTCTTCACCAAGCAACAAGTGGCAGATGTGCTCACTAAGCTCCTTTCCACTCACCAACACTAGTTTTTACTCTCCAAGATGGGAGTTCAGTCACCTCCTCACTCTCAGCTTGAGGGGGAGTGTTAAATTGAAGCCTACTTCCTCTCCTTAAGTCCATGTGGTAGTTTGTAAGGCCTTTGGCCCAACTATGCTTATTTATGCTTTCTAGGATGATTCATCACTGCTAGGTCAGTGTTCTTATTTTGTCTGCCAGTCAATGCTTTTGTAACTAGGTGTCTCATCATGAGTGGGAATACTTTATGACTTAAGGATACCCAAGAGGACTGCCTATATAAAGGCTGTAAATAAAATGTGCTGAGTACATAGAATACACATATCGAGAGAATGAAATGAATATGAGAAACTGTGAGTTGGAGAAAACATAATCGTTTACTGTTTGATTGAAGTTTGTTCATGACAATCTCATTTGTCATCATTACTCCATGTTTTTAGCTCTCAAATATTGATTGTTGTGTCACATCTTAATGATTGTTTTGTATATACTTATTCTAATTAGTTATATGTATTTGATAAATATTTATTCCATGAAAAAGAGTTGGTTTGGGCTTCGAGTTGTGGAAGGTGACAACGGCGAAAGGCTCATGCATGGTTCTTAGGAAATGGTTCGGGTTGGTAGTCGTGGGAAAGTGTTCGTACTGAGTTTGGGAAAAGAAATTTAAGGGAGCCTTTTGGATACCCCATGAAAGTGTTTAGAAGACATTAACTCTATTACTTACAATAGCACATATAAATAGCGAAAAGCGAGATTTACATTTACAAAAGATCCTAATCTTATGCAAATAAGGAAAAGAAAATTAATGAGAAATTCTACAGTGGCCCCTCAATTATGGGAAATTCTATATGGTGGAAAGAAAAAAAACGAATTTTATAAGGTGACCCTGTGCTATGGTTATTTTACAATAAAAAGCGACATTAATGAATTTTTCCATTCAATTTTCTGTTGATTAATTAAAAAAAAATTATTTTTTTATCCCCCCACCCCACCCCTCCCCGCTGCACCACCCCCTAACCCCACAGTGGTCATGTGTTGTCCTCTCCCCACCCTTTGTTGGAGATTTAGAGTATTAGATGTATTGGTTTCATGCCACGTGGTTTTGAATCGCAATGGTTATGGTGGCGTGACTCGAATCAACATGAGTTATAGAGTTTATTAATGTATTTATTACATTGATGAAGGAGCGTTCGCTTGGTTAGAGCGACCGATCAAATTTGGCAGGGATTTTAAAGAACGCGAAAACTAACAAGAGTGCGCGTGGAGCGCCTGCTCCTGCTTAGAGCACCAGCTCCTCCTCTGCGCTGTCTCATTTTCGAGTCTCTTCGGTTGGTTTGTGACGGTTATTTGTCATATAATACCGAATGTTCCTGTGTTTCAAATGACTCTAACTTATTATCCTATACATGTTTATGAAAGCAACAAAAGAAAACTCTCTCTCTTGAAAAGCACAAGTCCATTGTTCATCACATCAAATTCTTTCACACACTTATTCTCATTTAACGATTATCATAGTGAGCGTGATCATCGTTGTTTCTTCTTTGTATCTCGAGAGTGAATTCCTTGTAACCCGTGCTCAAAGTAAGGGTCGGAATATTGCTTTTGGGAAAGCGTATTGTGCCTAGAAGATTGTTTATTGTTGTTTCTAGTAGTCAAATTCGTGACCCTTGTAACATCTTTGTAGCATTTCTAACAATCCAAAAGCAATATCTATCGAAGATGACTACAGTTCGTGAGATGTTAGCGAATTTTCACAAACTAGACAAGTTTGAAGGCGTGGGTTTTCGTAGATGACAAAAGAAGATGCACTTCCTCTTACTTCTCTAAGTGTGGCGTATGTCTTAAGTACTCCCAAACCCTATGAAGTGGAAAATAAATCTGTTGAAGCGACTAGGAAGAGAAACAAATGGGAGAACGACGATTACATATGTCGTGGTCACATCCTTAACGGTATGTTTGACACTTTGTTTGATGTTTATCAATTTGTTGAATCCGCTAAGATTCTTAGGGATGATTTAGAAAGTAAGTATATGGCCGAGGATGCTTCTAGCAAAAAATTTCTTGTTAGTAATTTCAATAACTTTAAAATGGTTGATTCAAGGCCTATTATGGAACAATTTCATGAAATTCAAAGAATCTTAGGGACTTTTAACCAACACAATATAGTGATGGATAAGACATTTGTAGTTTCCTCTATTATTGACAAATTGCCACCTAGTTGGAAAGATGTAAGGAATTCTCTTAAGCATAAGAAAGATGATATGAATGTTGAACAATTGGGTGCTCATCTTCGGATTGAAGAGGGTATTCGGGTCCAAGATGGACAAAAGGATGTCAATCCTAAATCTTCCACTGTTAACATGGTGGAGGATGGTAAATCAAAGGAGTCTTATAATCCTAAGAAGAGGGCTAACAATTTCACCAAAGGCAACAATGGGAAGAAGCCTAAGCTTGGTGGAGGTGCTCAACGAGGTTGTCGGGAATGTTGAAAGCCCGGTCACTTCAAGAAGGATTGCACCATTTGGAAGAAGAAAATGAACAAAAAGAATGGTGGGAATGGCGAGTCTAGCCAAACCCATGCCAAACAAGGTATGAGTACACAAGTTTCACTTAATTCAAATATGAATTTTGTGTGTATGATTTCTGAAATCTTTTGTGTACAGGATGATTGTTCATGGTGGATCGATTCGGGAGCATCAAGACATGTATGCAAGGAGCGGTATCTATTCAAGACCTTCAAGGAGATTGACAATGGAGAAGTTCTTTACATGGAAAATGATTCTACTACTAAGGTTCTAGGCATAGGACAAGTAGAATTAATTTTTAGTTCCGGAAAGCCTCTTATTTTAAGAGATGTGTTGTATGCTCCGAAACTTAGGAGAAATTTAGTCTCCGGTGCTACCTTGAATCGATTAGGTTTTAAAATAGTGTTTGAAGCTGATAAATTTATATAGTCTAAGGGTGGTACATTTGTAGGACTTGGTTATCTTTGTAATAGCATGTTTAAACTTAGTATTTCTAATGCTTTGAAAGATACTTTGTTTGTTGATAATGACAATTCTTCTCTACTGCATAATATACTTGATCATGTTAACTATAAAAAGTTGTATTCCATGTCTAAGCATGATTTGATTCCCTCTTTTGATCCAAGTATAGAGAAGTGTAGAACATGCATGCTAACAAAGATAACTAGAAAATCTTTTCCAAACATTGTGGAAAAGGATACTTCATTGCTTGATTTGGTGCATAGTGATTTATGTGATTTCCATAGCACTCCTTCCTTAGGGAACAAGAAATACATGATAACTTTTATTGATGATTATTCTCGATTTTGTTATGTATACTTGTTGTTTAATAAGGATGAAGCCCTTGATAAATTTAAGATCTACAAAAATGAAGTTGAATTGCCAGTAAATGACAAAGTTAAACGGTTTAGAACCGATAAAGGTGGTGAATTCTATTACCCAAGTTATTTTCAATCTACAGGCATTATACATGAAACAACCGCAACTTATACACCACAACAAAATGGTAGCGGAAAGAAAGAATAGAACTTTGCAAGAAATGGTAAATTCTATGTTAACCTATTCAGGTTTAAGTGATGGTTTTGGGGGAGAAGCTATTTTAAGAGCTTGTCATATTTTAAACCGAGTTCCAATGAAAAAGAACGAGGTTACCCCATATGAACTTTGGTATAAAAGAAAACCAAACTTGAGCTATCTCAAAGTTTGGGGATGTAGGGCAATTGTAAAAGTGCTGGAACCCAAACGTAAAAAGTTGGATGAAAGGGGAGTTGAGTGCATTTTTTTAGGGTATGCTCTTCATGGCAAATCCTATAGGCTCTATGTTATAGAACAAAATGACGTTGGGTCAATTCACACTATTGTGGAGTCAAGAGATGCAATTTTTGATGAAAATAGATATTTATCAATTCCTAGACCAGAGGATATTACTCCTAATACCAATATTCAAGCAATTGATCAATCTAACATTGATCAAGGAGTTGAAATTAATCAAACCAACATTGATAATGAAGTTGATGAACAAACTCTTGATGAGAATGTTGCATTAACATCATCACATCCTAGGAGAAGTAAAAGGGCGAGAAAAGATAAATCTTTCGACCCGGACTTTCATGTATATTTGGTTGAATAGTGACTAAGTTTCCATATATATTTAATGTGGAAGAGGATCCTTGAACGTTTAATGAGGCTATGAGGTCTCAAGATGCCGCTTTTTGGAAAGAGGTAATTGATGATGAGATGGATTCCATCATGGGAAATAACACTTGGGTTCCAGCTGATTTACCTCCTAAGTGTAAACCAATTGGGTGTAAATGGATTTTCAAAAAGAAAATGAAGGTGGATGGGATTACTGATAAGTTCAAAGTCCGTCTTGTGGCTCAAGGTTTTTCACAAAAATCGGGTATTGATTATTTCGCTACATATGCACCCGTTGCTAGAATCTCTACCATAAGGTCATTAATAGCTCTTGCGGCTATTCATAAACTTGTGATCCATCAAATGGATGTCAAGACGGCGTTCTTGAATGGAGAACTAAAGGAAGAGGTTTACATGCGACAACAGGAAGGGTTTGTCGTGAAAGGTCAAGAGCATAAAGTATGCAAGTTAATTAGATCTTTGTATGGGCTAAAACAAGCATCGAAGCAATGGCATAAAAAGTTTGATGAGGTTGTGTTGTCTAATGATTTCAAGTTGAATAATTCAGACAAATGTGTATATAGAAAATTTGATGACCACGGTAATGGTGGCATGATTTGTCTATATGTAGATAACATGTTGATTTTTGGAACGGACATGTCACAAGTTAAGTCGACAAAATCCTTTCTATCTTCAAAATTCTCCATGAAAGATTTGGGGGAGGCGGATGCCATCTTAGGTATAAGAATTAAGAGAGACAATAGAAAAATGATCTTGTCACAATCTCATTACATTGAGAAAGTGCTCAAGAAGTTTAATGTTAGTAATTGTTCTCTTGTTTCAACTCCTCTGGACCCAAGTGAAAAATTGATGCTAAATGATGGTAATGCCGTGTCTCAACTTGAGTACGCGAGGGTTATAGGTTGTTTGATGTATGCTATGACCAGTATTAGGCCGGATATCGCATTTGCGGTAGGGAAATTAAGTAGATATACTAGTAATCATAGTATGGAACATTGGCAAGCTATTCATCGAGTATTAAAGTATTTGAGGAAAACCATGGATTATGGCTTGTCCTATAGTGGATATCCTTCGGTTTTAGAAGGGTATTCGGATGCAAGTTGGATCTCTAATAGAGAAGATCATTCCTCCACAAGTGGATGGGTATTCCTCCTTGGGGGAGGTGCTATATCTTGGGCTTCTAAGAAACAAACTTGCATTGCGGATTCTTCAATGACATCGGATTTTATCGCTTTGTCATCGGCAAGCAAAGAAGCCGAGTTGTTAAGGAATCTCATGTTTGAGATACCTTTGTTGCCAAAACTGATTTAACCTATTGCTATACATTGTGATAGTGATGCAACATTGGCAAGAGCTTATAGTCAAGTATATAATGGTAAGTCGAGACACATTGGTGTGAGACATAGTTATGTCCAAGGACTTGTCAAAGATAGTGCTATCACTGTTGACTATGTGAGAACTACGTATAATCTAGCAGATTGTTTCACAAAGGCATTAGCTAGAGATACAGTAAAACGGATGGCAATCGGTTTAGGATTGTGTGCACATTGATAATCACGAGTAGGGAAATCTTAACTTAACGCCTAATAAGAAGTTAGGTCTTGAGTTCAATAAGATTAATTTCCTTATTTGATGATTGAAAGAACTAATGTAATCATCCAAGGTAAAGTTCTTTAAATCTGTGATGATTTAAGAGGTTGTATAATCTTAATAGGTATCTTGACATTATGCTTTATTAGAGGAGCATGTTTATTCTAAGAGATCTACCTATGTAAGTGCAAGGTTTGGCCGTTTCAAGGAGCTAGTGGGTATAGCTTTGATGTACTTATGAATGATACGGACACATGGCTATTTTAGTGTCAAGTATATATTGAGAACAAGTATTTAATCTTGTGGGTATAATATCTTCAAAAGTTCATTATGTATTGCTAATGGTTCAAACGTTTAACGACACCATTTGGATACAAATTCTTGGAATGTGTATTCTACTAAGTGGAAGTTCAAGTCTTTGTCCACTTTCATTTATGCATGAGGTTGTTTTTTGTAGTGATGATGTGTGTGCTAGTAATACAATTGGATACTCTAAATGGGGGAGGATTGTTGGAGATTAAAAGTATTAGATGTATTGGTTTCACGTCACGTGGTTTTGAGTGGCAATGGTTATGGTGGCGTGACTCGAATCAACATGCGTTATAGAGTTTATTAATGTATTTATTACATTGATGAAGGAGCGTTCGCTCGGTTAGAGCGAGCGATCAGAATTGGCAGGAATTTTAAAGAACTCGAAAACTAACAAGAGTGCACGAGGAGCCCACGCTCCTGCTTGGAGCGCCAGCTCCTCCTCTGCGCTGTCTTATTTCCGCGTCTCTTCGGTTGGTTTGTGACGGTTATTTGTCATATAATACCGGATGTTCTTGTGTTTCAAATGACTCTAATTTATTATCCTATACATGTTGAGAAAACTCTCTCTCTGGAAAAGCACAAGTTCATTGTTCATCACATCAAATTCTTTCACACACTTATTCTCATTTAACGATTATCATAGTGAGCGTGATCATCGTTGTTTCTTCTTTTATCTCGAGAGTGAATTCCGTGTAACCCGTGCTCAAAGTAATGGTCGAAATATTGCTTTTGGGAAAGCGTATCGCGCCTAGAAGATTGTTCATTGTTGTTTCTAGTAGTCAAATTCGTGATCCTTGTAACATCATTGTAGCATTTCTAACACCCTTGCTGCAACCCAACACCCTATCCCTCCTTCTTCTTCCTCCCTGATCACCCCTGGTGCGCACCCTTAATGTAATACCCCATATTTTTAAGTATTTATTCAAGTAACTAAAATATTTATATTCTAAAATAAATATTTTAAGCAAAGTGTATTTTAGTAATTTCACTTGTTTTTAAACTATTTTTGTGGGAGTTGGCAGCAAAATTGGATTTGTTACACTTTTGGTTTTAAATCCTAGTCAAAATTTTATTTAATAAGTGTTCAAAAAAAAAAAAATTTGAAAATGAATTTTGGAAAAAAAGAAAAATTTTATTTTTATTTTTTATTTTTTTTTGAGCCATTTTTTCGGTGGGCACCTATACTAAATGAGGGGTTTTTGATTTCCTAAAACTTCCAAATTTATGATGGAGATTACAAATCTTAGTTTAATCTCCTAATTCATGGTGAAGGTTACAAACTACTCCCTCCGTCCAAAAATATAGTTCCCATTTCTCTTTTTTCACGGTAATTTATGTAAGTAGAATCTAAGAGGGATAGTAAAGATTTTTTGTTTATTTAAATAAATGTTGTATGGGAAAAGATGATTTTAGGAGAGAGGATGGAGAATAATTGGTGAAAGAGCATTAATTGTAACACTTGGGTTGAATAAACAAAGCAAAAAACAAAATTCAAGAAGCAAATAAATGATGGGACATGGTTTTTCTAGACAAATTACCGAAAAATGTGGAACTAAATATGGAAATGGCCCCTCAAAAAAAAATATGGAAATGGGAACTATATTTTGGGACACCCAAAATGGTAATGGGAACTATATTTTCGGACGGAGGGAGTATTTAAATTTGAAAATTAAGTACTACCTATTCTACTCCTATAAATACCCATACGTTAAGCCATCTTTTCTACACAAAAACTTTGAAGAATCCATACTCTCTTACTTCAAGGTTCTTCCTTCTCTTCTTATGTATTCTGGTTTTATATTTCTTATTCAAGTTCCAATTTTCTTTGGGTTAAGAAAAAGATTTTCATATTTCCTGATCAAAAATAATATGCTCATGATAGGTCATTCATGTTTAAATTCATGGTTAAGTTCATGTGATAAGTTACTTATTGGTTGGCTAGGAGAAAGCTCAAGCATAAGAATAAATGAAGTTAGTAGTATACTCATTGTGCAAGATGTACGTTATGTAGCTTGATCTTTTGAAATGTGGTTTTATGTGGTAAAGTTGTTTAGTGATTTAATGGTTGGATTGGTTTAGAAATTTGGTTTAAAATGTTTACAACATTTTATTACTCACTTTTGGAAGAGAAAAGAAGGAATGATTTTATTAATCATTTTTATATGAAAGTTTTATTATCATTTTTGGAAATTTTAATTTATTTTTACAAGGAAAAGTTTCAAAAAGTTGTTTATGAGAAAAGGAGATTTATTCATGACTTACAAGTCATATTATTATTATTACCGCTTGATTAATATCCAGAAGGGTTTATTCATGACTTACAAGTCATATTATTATTATTACCGCTTGATTAACATCAAGAAACGTTTATGCTTCAAAGTCCACTTATTGGCAATTATTGTTACTGATCGGTCCCCTAGTTGTCGTTACTTCCTATGGTTCCGGGTCAAGAATAAAATCTCCCTAGTCTAACTAACTAGCCTAATAAGGTAGTATAGCGTAGTAAGGGGTCGTATCCACGGAGAAGCCAGGGGTTTTACACTTAGTTCGAGATGCAATCAATTGACGGGAGTAAAAGAAAAGGGGTTTGAGTTATCAACTAGACTACCTAAGGAAGATAAAATAAGAGTGATTAATCAATAAGTCAAACACTAGGGAGAGGGGGAATCGTGGAACTCACAACAACGATTTCAACAACATTCGGTGGGCAATGGATCAAATCTATTGAGGGCCTTGGTCCAACATCAAGAGGTCACTCTCGCACACCTCTCAACACTGCCTACCCAACCCCGCCTTTGTGGTCATGGTCTACCCATCATCAATTCATCACTAATATCAAGCTTGCTCTCACATAACCCAACATTAGCACAAGATTTAAGCATAAAGGTGATCAAGTTTCATACCTTTACAATAAAATACCTTGATTCGAGCATCAAAAGAACAATCACCAAAGCCAACCAAACATCATTCAAAATCATCACAAAGTCCCATTATCCCCCTTCCCTAGCTAGAAATCTAGCCTAGGAAGGAGGAGAACATAGTAAGACTAGTAAAAGCAACAATAAAAGGAGCAAACATACTAAGACTACTAAGCATGATTAGTGAAAACGAGAAAGATTGAACCTTTGAACAATAGACTACTAAGACTAGTCAAGGCAAGTATAAACTAATTTTAACAATCATAAAACTAAACAAATAACCAAAAATAAGCTAGGAAATAAGGATTAGAGACTAGAAATTACCAAAAGATTGATGCTTTGATTGATAAAAATGAAGAACAAATGTTGAGTTACAACTTTCTCTCTCCTAAGAATGTGTTTTTCTCTCTCTAATTAACCTAGAATAGTGTGCTCTTGCTTTGAATCCTCTTTTCAGGAATTAAAAGCTTACCCTAAAATGTCTTAAGAGAGGGTATTTATACCTCTCACAAATACAACTTAAAGTAAAGGCAAACAGCAAAAAAAATCGGGAGCTGAACCATTCAGAGCTCCCGCTCCATGCATGGAGCGCGAGCTCTGGACTTAATGGAGAGATTTCAGCAGCAGGTCGAAGCTCCCGCTCCATGTGTGGAGCGCGAGCTCTGAGCAGTCGAAGCTCCCGCTCCATATGTGGAGCGCTAGCTCTGAGCATGGTGGAATATAATTCAGCAGCAGGTCGAAGCTCCCGCTCCATGAGGCTGGAGCGCCAACTTCAAATCCTTGGCAGAATTGGTTGTATGCAGGGGAACTCGGAGCTCCCGCTCCATGAGGCTGGAGCGCCAGCTCTGGCTCTACTTCTACCCTCCTTTGCTATTTGAAGCTCTCTTTCTCCATCCAAAGGTTCCCTTTTGCCATTCCAAGGTTCGACAGTCTCGATTAGGCCGCTATGGAACCTAAAAGAAGATAAGAACAAGTCATAGCATAGGGTGTTCACAACATTCAATCTTCACATGAAGAGAAAACAACCTACAACTCCCAAAAAAGACTCAAAGTGCATAAAGCTAATAGAATCACTAACATTGAACAAAGCTAAGCTAAATAAGCATAAAAATGGACTAAACAAGGGCTTAATTAGGGTGGAAAGAGGCCATAAAAGCGGCCTTAAAAACCACTTATCAAACTCCCCCAGACCAAGTCCTTTGTACGTCCTCGAATAAAGAGAAAGCATTAAAGTCTGTACACTAACTCACTTTCGTAGGAATCACGGTCAATTTTAGCGTAAATGACAAGCCCTTTAAACCTCAAAGTCGCCAAAGAGGACGAGTGTGCTCTCGTAAGGGTTTTCTAAGAGTTTGACCCATAACTCTAGATCTTAGAATCCAAGGCAAATCAAAAATAAATAAACCAAAGAAAATAAAGTGGTGCTCTTAAGTGAGATTTTGACGAGAAGCAAGCGCAAATGGATGCAAGAATTTCTAGACATTAAAAGTAAGCATGCTCAAACATGTCCATAGGTTGATTAAAACATACCATACACTAAGCATAGAGAACTAGATAGAGCACATTTCCTCAAATCCTACAACCATACATACCGCGTTCTCTTAACTAGTTTCAAATTCGCCATTCAAGGTAGCTTCTCTAAACTCCGAAGAATGGAGCCGATAAATGTAATAAGAAATAGAATAGGAGAAGGTTACTCGACATCTCGACATAGCACACTCGCTCAATAGGCTTGATTCCAATCTTCCTCCACCGACAATGACTCAACCCTTTAAGGTCAAAAGGACTTTTTAAGGGTGGAAACGTAGGCTAGGGGTAAAGGGTGTGAATAAATTTGGATAGTGGTGCTCAATCCTAATATAGTGAAGCCTTAGTAGGAGTGAAAGAGCTAAATAACCATGAATCACAAATCATATTCAACCATTTAGGGATAAGTTTCCCCCAAACTTATTCGAAAACATAACAGTAAAAGAATTATTTTGGATTTTCTTTCTTTTTCTCCAAACTCTTCCTTTTTTTTTTTTTTTTTTTTTAATATTTTTCCCACCTTCTTTGACTTTGGGTGGCTTTTTCTATGAAGTTGCAATTGCATTTATTCAAGAATAGACACAAAATTTCCACTATACCACAAGAATCTCATCATTTTCCTTTCCCCTTATTTGTTTCAAATATCACTCAATACAATCGCTCTAACTTCACTATTCACTACAAGGGTGAAAAATAAAACAAGGAGGCAATTGGCTTGTATTGAGGTAATCAAAGAAAAGATAAGGCTCAAAGGGTTGAGAGGAAGGGCATATGCAAACAAAAATAAAACCAAGAAAAAGAGAAAAACAAGAATAAAAGGCCTAAAACTATAAAAGTGAAAATAGTCACCGAAATGAACGCCTTTATCTTTCCCTAGAGTGGCTCGGTCGCGATCTAAGATAGATTAGAGTCAAGTTCTCGATAAAAGTATGCGATGTCGAAGATCCATGCACTCAAAATAGATGTTGGGGCTTTCTTTTTGAAAGTCCTCACATGGGATTATCAAGCAAATGCTACCTTTAAGGTTTCAAATCACTAGAGAGAGCAACACCATCATACCACAATCCATGAATTAAGGTCTTGTGCTCTCAAAAAGTTCTAACCGCTACCTTAACATAGCGTATACTAAAATCAAGCATAAACATCTCAAAGCATGTGGACTTCTAACATCTAGGAATAAAAGCATTCAAAAGAGTGGAGCTTCAATGATATTGTTCTCAACTCAAGAGCAAAAGAAATAATTAAAAGAAAAATATGCCTTGATTCATACGTTTTTTTATTTTTTATTATTTTTTTTTTTTCAAGAGATGAAAGTAAGTAGGTAATGGCACATAACCAACACTATCAATCAAATTTTGCACTTAAACCCAGGTGGTATTCATAACCACCAATGTAAAATTAAAGCCAAGCAACCTCGAACGATCATCATCTTTCCTAAACTATCCTAAAACTAAGCAAACAAGTAACTAAAAGGGAGCTGGAACGATCTCACCCATCATTGAAGCAATAAAGGCCAAATGCAATATCCGAAGCAATGCTCTTCTCACCTTGACTTCATCCCCGGATGCTTGCTATGAAAGGTCATCACCTCAAAAGAAAGATTAGTTCCAACAAAAGTATATACAAAGGGCAAAGAAAAACAAATCTAGCTTAACACATAGCTCAACAATTCCTTAAGATTGCAATTCCCCCGAGCCATGACCCCTAAAATTGCGCCCCTACATAAAAAACAATGCAAAGTACACCCCCCAACTTGAATGGAAAATCGACCTCGGTGAGACCAAGGAATAGAGAAAAAAAGGAGAGGAGGGGCGATTCATGGGGCGATCTAAGATCCACTTGGCCCGCCCCCATCGGGGCGGCGCCAATCATAAGCAAGATCGATCGGGGTCCCATCCTCACGCAAGGGGGGACCATGGGGTTCCCAACCGCCGTAAAAGTTAGGAGGGAAACCCGAGTACCCCGTAAAGGATGGGTCATGGCTATGTTCCGGTGGGATGTATCTATAGGCGGGGTCGCCGAAATAGTCACACCCCCCGGGCTGGGTATAGTCATATGGGGGAAAAGTGCGCAGCTCCCTAATTTGGGAGGATGGACCCTGCCAATAGGGGTCGACTGGCTCACGAGGAGTGCCATCTATGTGCTCCTCTCCCCAACTTGGCACTGGCCCTAGCACTGGAGGCCAATAGGGATGGTTAACTGGCGGGGCGTTTTGCCCTTGCTCCACAAAATGGTTGAAAAGCAAAGAATTTTGGAGCGCCATCCCCTGGTTGTTGGCCTCCAATTGGCCCACTTGCAAACTTAAGTTATGAAAAGCATGTTCGATGTTAAAACTAGAAGGGTAAGAGTGGCTCATACCTCCCTCCTCATGGGAGGGGTGACGTTCGTGCTCCACTCCTCGTGGTCTTGGTTGTCGTTGTTGTTGTTGTTGATGTTGCTGCTGATGTTGTTGCCTTGCTTGGTTTCTTCTTTCATTCTCATTCGGATCAAGCTCGGAAGCATCAATCTCCTCAAGTGGGACTTTCCACGGATTTGGGGTGTTTGCTGGGGGTTCGGTCATGAATCTATTTGGGATCTTGCACCATATTGCACCCTTGATCAACTAAAAGGTAGCTCTAGATGTCTCTTTGGTGAATTTCATGTTCTTGAGGTGATCAAGGTTTAGAACCGACCCATAGCTCTCCGGCTCCATCTTTACAAGTTGCTCTTTGTACCCGAGCTTATAAGCAAGCCATGTCACCATCCCTCCCAATTGGATGGGCCCTTTCATTCTTGTGTCTTGCTTGATGGTGAGCATCCTCGTGGCAAGCAAGAAACCCAAGTTAACTTTGTCTGCCGGGTTATTTTGATCTAGCAACCTTCTTCCTTCACTTGCTCTCCACAGTAAATGAAGTTCTTGGTCGCTCATTTTTCCAAGATCTTGCCGGGAGAAGAAACAATACACCAACATCCGATGGAAATACCTCAATGCGGCATGATGGATTTCTGAGGCCTTGGATGAGTTAGAGAGGAAGTCCCTAGACCCATCAGTTATCCTCTTCCACCAAGCTTGCATGTCATAGCCTTCAATGCCATCCCCAGAACAATCACACACCTCGGCTCTAGGATCCCAACCAAAATACTCATTAAACTGTGTGAGGCTCATGATGTGTTGGTGGTTGAACAACCTGAATTTAATCTTAAAGGCATTCCCCGCCTCCGTAGATGTTCTCTTGAATTCAAAGCTAGCTAAGAATTCTAGAGTTAGAGTGCGGTAGGTGAGGGAAGGCTGTGCGGGGTGGTTGTAGGTCTTATCTGTGGTAATCCAATCATTTGGGATTTGATTCTTAAGAAACGGGGCAAAACCGAGTGTACGGGCAAGATCGCACACTTTATCCTTAATCCCAAGGTGGAAACAAGTTATAGGATCGTGGAAAAGGGTTTGTTTCACCTCCCTCTTCTCAAGCTCACAAAACCTTGCTTTATGTTCGGGTTTGGTAAGGTTCACACTGTAGGAAGGTGAGGAGCTAGTGCGAGGTCTTTTCGAACCCATTACACTGGTATAAAACACAATAGTCAACAACAATAATCACCAACAACAACAAAGTCAACCAACAAAAACAACAACAAAACCCAAAGGTTGTAGAATCCAAGGATTTTCCACAACAACCACAAAAACTCCAGTGTCTCCAAATATTTGCACAAATAATCAACACTAACACCACCACAATCACCAATTAATCAATTTCAAGCACAAACTCAAGCCAAAAAACCTAATTTCATCTAAACACAAAAATTCCAAAGGTAACAAAATCAAGCACAAATACTCAAAAATAAGCAAAATGAACTTGATTAGGAGAGATTTTACCACAATTAGAACCAAATCCTTATTCTTGCTGTGCAAAGGAGAGTAAACCCGAGTGAAATCCGAAGTGGCCGAGCAAAAACCCCTAATTGATGAAAAGAGTTGAATTTGGAGTGGGAAATTTGGAATAGAAGTGAGAATAGGGAATGTTTTGGGTGTTTTTGAGAGGAATGAGGGTGATTTGTGGAGGGTTTGGGAGGAATGAGGGTGGTTTGAGGAGAGAGAGTGAGGGTTTGAGGGTTTGAGTGAAAGAATGGGAGAAATATGAGGCTTTGTGCGTGCTTATTTTTTTTAGAACAGGCGCTCGAAGCTCCCGCTCCAACCCCAAAGCGGGCGCTCTGACAGGCGCTGTGAATTTTTTTTTTCAAAAAATCACCCGAAGCTCCCGCTCCACTATTCAGAGCGAGCGCTCCATGTTGTTGGAGCGGGGGCTCCAAACTTTCGGCATTTGCTTGCAGCATCTGAGCGGGCACTCCAATGTTTGGAGCGGGAGCTCTCAATCCAACACTTAATCACTTTTTTTTTCCTTTCCGATATGGCGGGCGCTCCATGTTGTTGGAGCGGGGGCTGCAAACTTTCGGCATTCTTAATACTAAGAGGCAGTATTTAGAGCGGGCGCTCCAAGAGATTGGAGCGGGGGCTTCAAAATCTCGGCATTCTTCATTATAAGAGGCAGAATTTAGAGCGGGCGCTCCACAAGATTGGAGCGGGAGCTCTGATCCTAATACTTAGCTGATTTCCTTTTTATCTTTTCCTGCACACATACACAACAAACCATACCCTATAGGGGTTTAAATTAGCCCAAAGTGAGATGTAAGACTTAGCTTAAAACTCAACTCAACTATTGATTAGATGAGCCGAGAAGTCGTGCCTCGTATTTTTCAATCAAACTAATATCCACCCCTCCCTTGGGAAAAAATCCCTCGGATTTTACAATCCACCAAAACAAAATCTAAATCGAAGTTCGACAATAACAAAATATAAATAATATATACAAAGGCGCTTGATTTATGGTCTTAAGCTAGACCCCTTCATATTCCTCAAATGGCTTCGGGGGACCAGTCGGTTGGGACCGACTCGAGCATCAAACAACCAAGTTTTTCAATTTGTTCCTTATCGAAATACTTCTTGATTCCTTGGCCATTTACCATGAACCGAGCTCCATCTTCACCTTCCAATTCAAACGAGCCATATGGAGTGACCTTGATGGTAGAGAATAGGCCGGACCACTTAGACTTCAACTTTCCGGGGAAGAGACGGAGGAGTGAATTGAATAAGAGAACTTTGTCGCCAACCTTGAAGTCACAATCTTTTCCCAACAACTTGGTAGGAGGCTTAGAACTCTCCCCCTTGGCCATGGTTTGGATCAATGGGAGCTCATCTTTGTTTTCTTGGGCATCCGTATGAGCTTCATCAAGTTGGGTTTCAATCTCCATGGCCTCTCTTGATTTGTCCATCCCCTCATAATTAACAATCTCCGACTCCACCAAGTCTACTCTCCACACGTTCTCCACCATAGGTTGCTTCAAGGTTTTCGAAAACTCAAACACAACTCTTTCATCGGCCACCTCACAAGTGATTGTGTTGTTCTTGCAATTAATCACGGCTCCCATTGTTTTAAGAGCCTCTCTCCCAAGGATAAGAGGAGTATGAGGGTCCTCCTCCATATCCATTACAACAAAATCACAAGGTACAAAGATATTACCAACTCGAATTGGTATATCTTCAAGTTCTCCACAAGGTAGCTTAATCGAGCGGTCGGCCAATTGAATTATTTTTCTTGAAGGCACCATCTCAAACTTGAGCAACTTTGCAATGGACAAGGGCATCAAGCTCACACTTGCACCCAAGTCGGCCAATGCTCCCTTGGTCTCAAGATCTCCCAATGTCACCGGAAGAGTGAATCTACCAGAATCTCGTTGCTTGGGTGGCAAGTGGCGTTGCACAAGCGCACTCACTTGGTGAGGAAGAGTGATGCATTGTTCATTGAGCTTTTTCTTGTTGGAAAGAAGTTCCTTGAGGAATTATGCGTAGGATGGCATTTGTGACATAGCCTTAAGGAAGGAAATGTTGATTTGAAGACCCTTCAACATGTTCATGAACTTGTTGTACTTGTCATTCAACTTTCTCTCAACTATCCTTTCCGGAAATGGTGGGGGAGGATCGAATCTTGATGGTTGGACATTCGTTGATGCTTGCTTTTCTACCTTAACCTCTTTCTCCTTCTCAACACCCTCTTTTTGGATTTCATATTCTCCTTTCTCCACAACTTGTCCTTCTTTCTCCTTATCCTCCTCTTGTTGCACCTCTTTAGGTCCTTTATAGGATCTTCCGGACCTTAGGAAAATGGCCTTCACATGGTGGTGGTTTGCGGGATTCGGAGTAGGTTGACCGGGAAGCTTCTCATTTGAGAGTTGAGAAACCCTCTCGGCTAGTTGGGCAACTTGATTGTCAAGGATCTTTTGGTGAGAAGTGGTTTCTTGGAATTTTTTATCTACTTTTCGTTCAAGATTGCTCAACTTTTATTCAAACTGTTGAGAAATGTTTTTGATGTTGTCTAGGATAAGAAGGGTGTCCGGAGATGGACCACCTTGGGGGTTTGAAGTGTTTGGGAAGGTGGTTGGGGGTTGGTTCGAGAATTGATTTTGTGGGAGGGGCTTGTTGAAGTTGTTTCTAGCATTTGGATGTAAATAGGGAGCTCCTTGGTTCGCTTGATTTTGGAAATTGGTTGGTCCACCATAGTCATTGAACCTCGGATTAAGATCGGAGTTAGGGCCTCTCCAATTATCCCTTTGATCTCTTTGATTATTGAGATAACCCATAGCCGCTACATGCTCGGGGTCCTTACCACCACAATAAGAGGTGTCGTGGTTGGTACCCCCACAAATTTCACATGAGAATAAGTTTACTTGCCGAGATGAGGAAGAAGAAGCTTGTTCTTTCCCTAGCTTCTTGTCAAGAAGTTGTTCCATGAAGGTTTTGAGTGACTCTTGGTCAAGCTCGAATTTCCCATTAGCTTTTCCTTGACTTCTTCTCTTACCACCCCATGAATAGTTGCGAACCACATCCTCAATTGTATCTTTAAGTTGAGCTTGGGGAACTTTCCTTAATTGGCCTCCGGCTCCCGCATCAAGATTGGCTCTACTAATGGGATCAAGAGCATCATAGAAGAATCTAATAAGTAGAGGCTCGCTATACTCATGATGGGGCAAGCTCTAACGTACTCATTGAATCGTTCCCAAGCTTCACCTAGAGACTCATCCGATTCTTATTGGAAGTTGGAGATCTTCCTTCTCATTTCCGCGGTCTTCTCCCCCGATATAAACTTCTTTAGGAAGGCTTTAGCCACCACCCTCCAAGTAGTCAAGGAGTTTGGTTTGAGATTCTTAAGCCACCTATAAGCTTTTCCCGCTAAGGATTGCCGGAAGAGATGGATGCGGATGTATTCTTGAGTGACTTGGTTCGTTTGGACCATGGCACACAACTCAAGGAATCTATCAAGATGCTCAATGGGATTCTCATGCGCGGCTCCGGAAAATTGCTCCTTAAGCACCATTTGTGTATATTGTGGATGAATAGTGAAGTTTGTAGTTGTGGTGGGGAGCAAAATGCCACCGGTGAGCTCATAGTCCTCCGGATTACCAAAGTCTTGAAACAGAGGGTTGTCATCTTCGGCCATGGCTTCACTTGCCTCGCTTGAGGAGTCAAAAAATGTTTCCTCCTCCTCGGTTTGATGTTCAAATAACCTCCGGACTTGCCTCAAAGTACGGTCAATTTCTGGGTCAAGAGGAGTGGTAGGAATACCTTGACATCTCCTTATCATTCAACAAAGCTAAGCACACAGTTAGTAATGACAACACAATAACAAAAATGAAAATAAAAAGCAATTAATGGGCAATAAACTAAGTTTAAGCAACACGTTGCCTCCCCGGCAACGGCGCCAAAACTTGATCGGTCCCCTAGGTGTCGTTACTTCCTATGGTTCTGGGTCAAGAATAAAATCTCCCTAGTCTAACTAACTAGCCTAATAAGGTAGTATAGCGTAGTAAGGGGTCGTATCCACGGAGAAGCAAGGGGTTTTACACTTAGTTCGAGATGCAATCAATTGACAGGAGTAAAAGAAAAGGGGTTTGAGTTATCAACTAGACTACCTAAGGAAGATAAAATAAGAGTGATTAATCAATAAGACAAACACTAGGGAGAGGGGGAATCGTGGAACTCACAACAACGATTTCAACAACATTCGGTGGGCAATGGATCAAAACTATTGAGGGCCTTGGTCCAACATCAAGAGGTCACTCTCCTTAGTCTGCCCTAAAAAAGAAAAAGTGACTTATAGGAAGCTTGGGAAGGAAAAGGAAATGAAGATAGTGTCTGCAATGAGAATTCAATCTTATGTGAAGAAGGGGTGTCTGTTGTTCTTATGTGGAGTTCAAAGGATTGAAAAGAAAGATGAGAATAGGGAGGTTCTAGTTGTATTTAAGTATCCTGACGTGTTTCCTGAAGAGATACCAGGTATGCCACATGTTAGGGATCTTGAGTTCACCACAGTCTTGATGCCAGGAACAAGACCTATTTCAAAGGCTCCGTATAGAATGGCTCTAGCTGAGATGAAAGAGTTAAAAGTTTAGTTGGAGGAGTTGTTGGAAAAAGGGTTTATAAGACCTAGTTCGTCTCCTTGGGGTGCACCTGTATTGTTCGTGAAAAAGAAAGATGGTAGTTTGAGGTTGTGCATTGATTATCGGGAGTTGAATAATGTAATGATCAAGAATAAGTATCCGCTTCCGAGAAGAGATGATTTATTTGATCAGTTGAAAGGAGCGGAGATTTTGTAGAAGATAGATTTGAGGTCAGGTTATCACCAATTAAGGATTGTTGAGGGTGATATTCCTAAGACTGCGTTTAGGACGCGTCATGCTCACTATGAATTCTCAATGATGCCGCTTGGTCTAACCAACGCATCTGCAATGTTCATGGATTTCATGCATAGGATTTTTAGGCCATACATGGACATATATGTGGTTGTGTTTATATATGATATCTTGATATATTCGAAGGATAGGAGCAGTCATGAGTTGCATTTGAAGGAAGTTTTGTCCACCATGAGAGAGCATAAGTTGTATGCCAAGCTCTCTAAGTGTGAGTTTCGGTTGGATGAGACTGCCTTTTAGGAAATGTTATCTCAAAGGAAGGAGTTTCGGTGGATCCTGCTAAGATTCAAGCTGTGCGTGAGTGGCCAACACCGAAGATGGTGTCTGATATAAGGAGTTTTCTTGGGTTAGCTGGTTACTATCGAAGATTTGTGAAGGATTTCTCGAAGATCTCGAGACCAATGACTAGCCTGATGAAGAAAGAATGTAAGTTTGTCTGGACTCTAGAGTGTGAGGAAGCTTTTTCGGCGTTGAAAAAAAGGTTGACTACAACACCTATTTTGGCTCTAGCTGATGAGAGTCAGCAGTATGATCTTTATAATGATGCTTCGAAATTTAGGTTAGGGTGTGTATTGATGCATAATAGGAAGGTCATCGCTTATGCTTCTAGACAGTTAAAACCATATGCGGTGAATTATCCAACCCATGATCTTGAATTAGCTGCAATAGTGTTTGCTTTGAAGATATGGCGACACTGCTTGTATAGGGCAACGTGTAAGTTGTACACAGATTATAAGAGCTTAAAGTATATTTTCACTCAGAAGGAATTAAACATGAGGCAGAGGAGGTGGTTGGAGTTGATCAAGGATTATGATTTGGAGATCTAGTATCATGAAGGGAAAGCTAATGTTGTTGCTGATGCATTGAGCCGAAAGTCGAGTCATTCGGTTAATGCAATGGTGCTACTGAGTCAGTTTTGTGTAGCGTTTCAGAAACTGTCATTGGAGATACTGGACGAGGGATGTGTTGAAGAATTGTTGGGTTCTTTCTCGGTTCAACCCTCGCTCTATGATGAGATTAGGGAGGGTCAATCAAAGGATGAAAAGTTAGAAAAGATTCGAGAAAAGATCCAGGAGGGGTCAGGTGTTGGATTTTCAGATAGCTGATGATGGAAGTATCCGGTTCAAGGGGATGTGGTGTATACTAAGTAATAGAGAAGAGTTGAAGCGGAAATTAATGGACGAAGCTCATAGCTCACCTTATTATGTACACCCAGGTGGTGACAAGATGTATAAGGACATGAACCAAACGTTCTGGTGGCCAAACATGAAGCGAGAGGTAGCAGAGTTCGTGGCTAAGTGTCTCACATGCCAAAAGGTCAAGTTTGAGCACAAGAGGCCACAAGGGAAGGTTCAACATTTGGATATTCCGAGTTGGAAATGGGATTTTATATCAATGGATTTCGTGTTTGCCTTACCCAGGATTAAGGCTGGAAATGATACGATTTGGGTGGTGGTAGATCGTTGAACTAAATCCGCAACTTTCATATCTATGAAGAGTACTTGGTCGATAGACCGGTTTGGCTAAAGCATATATGAAGTGGGTGGTGAAATATCATGGTGTGCTTAAGGACATTGTTTCGGATCGTGATTCGCGATTCTTGTCCAACTTTTGACGAGTTTGCGAAGGCTTTGGGCACTAATTTCTTAATAAGTATAGCTTTTCATCTAGCTACAGACAGTCAAACAAAACGAACGATTCAGACTTTAGAGGATATGTTGCGATCTTGTGTCATGGAGTATTAGGGTTCGTGGGAAGATTTATTGGATTTGATAGAATTTTCCTACAATAACAGTCTTCATGCAAGTATTGGTATAGCTCCGTTTGAGGCTTTGTATGGTCGGAAGTGTAGAACTCCATTCTGCTTTGGAATAATATTAGTGAAATAGTGGTGCTTGGACATGAATTCCTAGAAGAGACGGTGAAGCAAGTGAAAGTGATTCGGGGAAAAAATCGGGCGGACTCAAAATCTTGAGAAAAGTCATGCGATTTGAAGCGGAGGGATAAAGAGTTTCGGGTTGGCGACGAGGTATTGTTGAAAATATCTCCAATGAAAGGGGTGATGCGTTTTGGAAAGAAGAGAAAGTTGAGCCTAAAGTATATGGGGCCATATGAGGTTTTGAAGAAGATCGGAAAAGTGGCATATAAGTTGGATTTGCCAAATGACTTAAGTCGAGTTCACGATGTTTTCCATATATCTCAGCTAAGGAAGTATATTCCTGATGTGTCCCATTTGTTGCAACCTGAGACCATTGAGTTAGATGATAGTTTGGCTTACGAGGAAAGGCCTGTAAGAATCCTTGATAGTAAAGTTAGAAGTACTCGGACTAAGGACGTTAGATTAGTCAAAGTATTGGGGTCAAACCATCAGACTGAGGAAGCAACATGGGAAGCTGAAGCGGATATGCGCAAGAAATATCCTGAGTTGTTTTCCGAGGTTAGTTGTCGAGTTACGGGGTCGTAACTCCTCTTAAGAGGGTAGAATGCAATAGAGTTTCGCGCTTTTACCATAGTTATTGCATTTTAACATATCTTTGATTCATTATATGCATTTTACACATAAGCATTTGAGTCGGACACTGCAATTTTAGATTTTAATCCGTTTTTGGAAAGTGATTACTCCATCCGTCCCAGAATACTCTTTACACTTTCCTTTTTCATCTGTCCCAGAATACTCTTTACACTTCTATTTTTGGATATGACCCACTATTATTTTAATCCTAGCTTCTACCTTTTAAGCATTGGCCCACACTCTCTCTCCTCCAAATAAAATAATACCACTCTACTACCCACCAACTCTAACCATGGCCCACACTCTCTCTCCTTAAAATAAAATAATACTGCTTTTACTAACTACTAACTCGTATCACATCTACTTTTCAATAAAATAACAATTGATAACCAAACAACAACTTATCATCTAAAACTACGTGCATTGATAAGTGTCAAGAGTATTCTGGGACAGAGGGAGTATGACTTTTTGTCTTAAATTTCGAGGTCGAAATTCTTTTAAAGGGGGTAGACTGTAATAGCCCATATTTTTGAGTATTTATAAGCAAAGGGAATTTTAGTAATTTCACTCGTTTTAAATTATTTTGGCGGGAGATGACGCCAAAATTGGATTTGTTAAGCTTTTGTTTTTAAATCCTAGTAAAAAATTTATTAAATAAGTTTTCAAAAAAAAAAAAAAAACCCCATACCTGCATGAAGACTGTTATTGTATTTTTATTTTCCAAAAACTTCCAAATTTATGATGGAGGTTACAAATCTTAGTTTAATCTCCTAATTTATGGTGAAGGTTACAAACTATTTAATTTTGAAAATTAAGTACTACCTATTCTACTCCTATAAATACCCCATACCTTAAGCCATCTTTTCCACACAAAAACTTTGAACAATCCTTACTCTCTTACTTCAAGGTTCTTTCTTCTCTTCTTATCTATTCTGGTTTTATATTTCTTATTCAACTACCATCTGCGTCGCATGTTGCTCAATGTGCGACGCAGATGTAGGTCATTTGCGTCACATATGGGGCAACATGCGACGAAAATGATGATTTTTGGGGTTTTTTTTCTTTTTTGTATTTTTTTTTTCATGTACAAAACCTTAAACTTCAAAACTAAACGAACATTATATTAATAATTATGAGCAGCAAATTCGGCAGAGTCTCCTTTGTAATTTGGACAACCCAAGAAATCGTTGGGAGAATTTTGCATATATACCAAAACCTGTTCCAGTACATCTCAAAGCAACCAATATTGCAATGAATTGCAATCAATTGCAATCAACAAAATATTGTGCAACCTATAAAACCATATACTAACTAGTTAGTTTGCAGCTTTGACGACCGCTACAAAGTATTTTGCAAAAAGTTCTCTAAGTTCGTCGATTTCAGTTGCGGAGTATGGCTGAGGACTTGGTGGAAAAACCTAGAAATATATTAAATTAGTTAATATACTTGAAAATTCTATAAGTATAAATAACGAATTTACGACATACATATACCTCCTGTAAATTATCTGAATCATAGTGCATGCGGACGATTTCAAGCATGTTTTTCATCATGAAACAGCCGCATTCCGCTCCTCCCGATTGTTGAGCACACTACACCAAATTTAAGATATATATTAGAATCGGAAATAAAAATCCTAAATAGAATTATAAAATGTGTACTGGCGGGCCGCGTTTGTCGTGAACGCCACCCAACCAAAGATAAAATTTCTCCTACTCTCTTTTACACTAAGCTAGTATAATGGAAGTAAGGGTCGTATCCACAGGGAAACAAGGACGAGTTTAATACTTAGCGTGATTCAAAACCTAGATTAAGCTAAGGGCCGAGAAACCTAATTACAAAAGGGGGGGGGGGTTTCAAGTAGATTTACGAACAAACTAAAACTAACTAGCATATAAACAAAATGAGAAATCAATATAGGAAGATCTTAAATCCGATTAACATCCACCTCAATTCATTATCGATCATTGAACCTCCACTCTAATTATTTCCATAATTATCTATGGTCGAGAATTAATCTCGCATTCTCCTTATTCTTAGTTGAATAGCACGATCAGCGTGACTATAAAACCCTAACTAAAGGATAACCTAGTCCGATAGCGTCTAAGTTCAATCCAATAGCAGCAATAAACACAGAGAACCAATAGACCTGCTAACGTCATACAAGCGATAAACATTCAACAGTTGATTCAATTTCCCGAAGAAATAACCAAGACGATCTGCATCTAAGTTACTCCCTAGTTTGCTACCAATTGATAAAAGAATAAAACAATCCGATTCTATTCTTAAATCTAGCATTAGATTAATTACACAATCAAACTAGTAACGTTCCTAGCATAATTATGCAAAAACCATAGAAAGCAATCATAGAAATTAAACCATAATCAAAGAAACTAAATTGAGAGGAAAGATCTCACAATAATGCTTGAAGCTCCATATTAATCTCGTTCAAGAACGGTTCAAGCTACAATCGGCATAGCATAAGCCAATCCCATAATTGAAATCTACAAAAACTAAACTAGAAAATAAAAACTAAAAAGAGAAGACAACAAGAGAGGAGTGGAGTTTTGGAGACTCCCTCTCCTTGTGGCTGCTGCCCCCCTAGGTCCAAAAACAAGTTTGCTATTTATAGTAAAGCTCAAAAATCAGCCGACAAATACACCGACCTAGGGGTCGCGAGATGCGGTACAGGTCGCGAGGTGCGATGAGCTACTGCCTCCAAAACACGAGCTGACGAGCTGGGTAGCCAAGGAAGTCGCACCGTGCGAGCTGGGCTTGCCTGCTGCCGAGCGCTGGGCGTGCCTGCTGCTGAGCGCTGGGCTGAGCTGGGCGAGCGCTGGGCTGGCGAGGTGCGAGCACTGGGCGTGCATGCTGTTGGGCGCTGAGCGATGCTTGCTGGGCTGGGCAGCTTGCTTCGAGCGAGCGCTGGGCTGGGTGCTGGGCATGCTTGCGATGTGGTTGCTTGGAACTTGGTTGTGGCTGAGCTTGGTTGGTGAGACGATGTTGTGGAACCATTCATGCTTCCAAAAGCTCGGAACTTACAACTTTAACAATAATTAATATATAAAATTTCGAACTTCCGCTAAGGTCGATTTACATGCAACATTAACAATTACAAATAAATCCCCTTGCATAGTGTACCTAAAATACCACAAAAACATCGTATAACTTGAGCGTATCAAATACCCCCACACTTGAACTTTACTCGATCTCGAGTAAACTGAAAAATGAGAAATACCAATTAAATCATCGCCCAAGTTATCGACACCAACCTACACTCCCCATCAACTACATCATCATCATCACATCTCAACAAAATACGCTCAAAACCTAAACGTAAGGGACGATGATTCCCCCACACTTAGATTCAAGCTCACCTGAAATATACAAAGACGCGATAACAATAATAACCAGCAACACCAACAAGTTTAACCAACAACACCAACAAGAATCAAAATGCCAGCTTACGACACACTAAGCTATCAGCTCTCCCAAACCTCAAAAGATGACCTAAAACTACTACTACTACAACTAACTTAGAATAGCAAGCCATGGAACAAAGAAAAAAAGGGATAAATTCCATGCTAACTCCCAAAAACAAGCAATCAACCAAAAGAATGTGAAAGCCAAAATAAATCTTCACAAAATCAAGGATGAAATAACTAACCCAACCTGAAGACACCTTCCGCCTTATGACACCAACTCCGGCAAATGAGTTTTCAAAGTGTATAATTCTCTCTTAATCTCTCATTTTGCCTAGGAGCCCTTTCGGGTTTTCATCCTAGCTTCACACATTTCTTTTTGGTTGCTTCTCACCATCTTACCCGCTCAACTAGCTCTTTTTTTTTTTTTGCATAGGCCGCCCTTTCGGGTTTTTGACCTATCCGAGCCCCCAATTTTGCCCGAGTCACCCGCCCTTGCGGGTTTTCAACTCAGCGGGATTCTTTTCATCACTTTTTTTTTATATTCTTTTTTTTTTCATTTTTTTTTTCATTTTCATTTTTTTCAAATTGAAAGTAATATATACAACATAGATACATGAGAATGAGAATACCCTCCCCCCTACTTAAACTACACATTGTCCTCAATGTGTCGACAATTAAAAGAAAAGGTAAACTGAAAAAGGGGGGAAATTTGAAAATCAGGCAAATCGGAGATCGAATGCTCAAAACTCATGAAAAGCAATCCGTCAAACTCAAATTTCTTAACAACACCAACTCAAATCTCACAATTCAACTCACAACCCTCTCCCTCGAATCACTCAAACAAATGACAAGTTCAAAAGTTTTGAATTTGTGAGATTTTCACCTAGCTCAAGAGATCGAAAAGATACATTAACAATCTCAATCCTCTAGTGTTACCAACTCCTAGCTATTGAAGTCCTCCCAACGGGTTTTCTTTTGTGGATTTTGGTTGCAAGCGGATTAAGATTGGTTGTGGATCTTTTTAGTGGGTGGGCGGTGGGTGAAATAAAATTTGTTGTGGTGGTGGAAATTTGATGAGAAAATAAAGGAAAAGAAAGAAAATAAAAGGGGTTTCGGGTTGCCTCCCGAGAAGCGCTGTTGTTTAAAGTCGTTAGCTCGACTTAATGCCTTAAGCTTAATCATTGGGTTGTGCTCCATGTGTGACAATGGTGGTTCCATGTCAATCTCCACTTCAAGTACCTGCAAAATTGATTGAGAAGAACTCTTGCAATGCATTGTTAGCGCTATGAGTACCAACCAAAAACAAAGAGCACAAACAATACCATCCAAAAATCACACTAAATACAAACAAGTAACACCGTTTCCCCGGCAACGGCGCCAAAATTTGGCGGGCCGCGTTTGTCGTGAACGCCACCCAACCAAAGATAAAATTTCTCCTACTCTCTTTTACACTAAGCTAGTATAATGGAAGTAAGGGTCGTATCCACAGGGAAACAAGGACGAGTTTAATACTTAGCGTGATTCAAAACCTAGATTAAGCTAAGGGCCGAGAAACCTAATTACAAAAGGGGGGGTTTCAAGTAGATTTACGAACAAACTAAAACTAACTAGCATATAAACAAAATGAGAAATCAATATAGGAAGATCTTAAATCCGATTAACATCCACCTCAATTCATTATCGATCATTGAACCTCCACTCTAATTATTTCCATAATTATCTATTGTCGAGAATTAATCTCGCATTCTCCTTATTCTAAGTTGAATAGCACGATCAGCGTGACTATAAAACCCTAACTAAAGGATAACCTAGTCCGATAGCGTCTAAGTTCAATCCAATAGCAGCAATAAACACAGAGAACCAATAGACCTGCTAACGTCATACAAGCGATAAACATTCAACAGTTGATTCAATTTCCCGAAGAAATAACCAAGACGATCTGCATCTAAGTTACTCCCTAGTTTGCTACCAATTGATAAAAGAATAAAACAATCCGATTCTATTCTTAAATCTAGCATTAGATTAATTACACAATCAAACTAGTAACGTTCCTAGCATAATTATGCAAAAACCATAGAAAGCAATCATAGAAATTAAACCATAATCAAAGAAACTAAATAGAGAGGAAAGATCTCACAATAATGCTTGAAGCTCCATATTAATCTCGTTCAAGAACGGTTCAAGCTACAATCGGCATAGCATAAGCCAATCCCATAATTGAAATCTACAAAAACTAAACTAGAAAATAAAAACTAAAAAGAGAAGACAACAAGAGAGGAGTGGAGTTTTGGAGACTCCCTCTCCTTGTGGCTGCTGCCCCCCCTAGGTCCAAAAACAAGTTTGCTATTTATAGTAAAGCTCAAAAATCAGCCGACAAATACACCGACCAAGGGGTCGTGAGGTGCGGTACAGGTCGCGAGGTGCGATGAGCTACTGCCTCCAAAACACGAGCTGACGAGCTGGGCAGCCAAGGAAGTCGCACCGTGCGAGCTAGCTCGCGAGGTGCGAGCAAGAGGTCGCGAGGTGCGACCTAGCTCGCGAGGTGCGAGCTGGGCTTGCCTGCTGCTGAGCGCTGGGCGAGCGCTGGGCTGGCGAGGTGCGAGCACTGGGCGTGCATGCTGTTGGGCGCTGAGCGATGCTTGCTGGGCTGGGCAGCTTGCTTCGAGCGCGCCTGGGCTGGGTGCTGGGCATGCTTGCGATGTGGTTGCTTGGAACTTGGTTGTGGCGGAGCTTGGTTGGTGAGACGATGTTGTGGAACCATTCATGCTTCCAAAAGCTCGGAACTTACAACTTTTAACAATAATTAATATATAAAATTCCGAACTTCCGCTAAGGTCGATTTACATGCAACATTAACAATTACAAATAAATCCCCTAGCAAAGTGTACCTAAAATACCACAAAAACATCGTATAACTTGAGCGTATCATGTACGAAATACAAAACATAAGAGTTTTACCGGGATCATTATCCAAGACAAATTAGTTCCTTTATTGAATCCTTCAAGGCGCGTGAAACTTGTATATGCACTAAGTATAGAAATTTTGAAACAATTAATTACTATAAACATTTGTAAATTATTTAAAATATCATAAAATACATATAAATTAATTAACATGTATAACAACTATGAACTTATGTATTCAGCGGGACTTTGATAGCTAATTTTCTTTCTCTCTGTAGCGAATCAAATATATATATACCGCTTTCTTAGATAGACAAATGACAAGAAGAATCCAATGTTGCCTAAGGCATGAAACAAAATGTGATGTTCATATAACCACAAGTTCATATAGATAAAACAATGAAAAGATTAGTTTAACTAACATACTTTTGAATATACGGACATAGGATGAAACACATATTTTGATTCGCTTTCATTGTACTTGCCATGTAGTTGATCACGTCATCTGGTTCATCGCGTATCATGGTCGCCGAAATCATACTTGGACACATGAAGCCAATAGTACCCTCTAGTTCAGATTCCTCATCCAAATACCTACACTCCAAATACTTATACTTAGAAGAAACAATAAAAATAAATATCAATGTTAATTAGTTTAGAGTTTGAGAATTCTCACATCATAAATATTTGCAAAATGGATACATTAAGCCATGCTCCAGTGAGAAATTGAAAAACATCTTGTCGCGAGAGAATGATCATCTGATCACTATCATAGTTAAAGACGATACCCTTCATAATTTGCATATTAAAAGGCTCATCTGAGGGCCGGTTGCAAAATAATCGGTGCATATCCTTGACAATATCATCCATCTCCTCCAGTGATAAGTCAATAAAAGGATCTATGTACCTATGTGCAGACTCATCGGTGCAAAGATCACTACCAACTATTTTTTTTTTCTTCTTCTTCATCGCACCTCCCTCAGGCAAATGTTCCTAATTAAATTCGACTTCTTTTTAATTCATACTATATATGTATATAGATTATTTCATATATCAATCAAGGTTACGTAGTATATAAATCAAGATATTAAACATAAGTCACCTGATTATCTGAGACTATGAATACCAACTTTTTCGACCATTCCATGAATGAACCCTCAGCTTGACTGAGTTTCACGATGTATGGAGTAGGTAGTGGAACTGGAGCATCTGCATAGTCCGGAAAGAAATTATCAACACTCACTTTCACGGCCGTAGGATGTGATGATGACCCTAGTTGTGGATGAACGGTACCCTCAGCTACAATGATCGGCCCTGAGACATCTGCTAATGCCAAACGACATGGAACTTGACTCTTAACATCCAAGGAGAACACAATGTCATTAATTAAGTGTTTTAGAAGCATAATATCATAATCTTAGAAGATATAAAATAAACTTATACCTGTAAGTTCACAAATGGATCATTGCCCCCCGAGTGACAGCTACTAGGATCAACTGGAGTGTGATGACTTCGGGGGGCAATGATCCATTTGTGAACTACGCAGATGCTTGAAGACCTAATTGCGCCGCAAAAGCCATCAACCTTTCTTGAACTATTGCATCTATCTTCGATTTCATCTCTTGCATCGTCTGTTCTCTAACTCTTTGGCTCACTCTAGCCTCCAACTCCTGCATCTCCTCATCATCCATGCCCCTATCCTTTCGAGCAGTACTACTCCGATCAGGATCTCCCAAACAAATGTAATCCCAATGCTACGCCCAGCTGTTAACACACGCCCAGGACGGTCTTTCCTATGTAAAGCACGTAATAGAGCATCATCCATCCGACCTGGAACAAACTCTCCTTCCTTTTCTTTCCTTTTCCAATCATCCCACGTCCAATTAAAAAAATTCATATGATTAGTAGAATACGAGTAATTAGACAAGAAAATATCATAAATGCTTACAATGGACTCTTTTATCTTTGGTGTTTCTTCATTAGGGAAGAAAAGATTTCCTTCCTTATCTTTTTTCGATCTCGCGAGAAGCCATGGCAAAGTTCGATCCGGCAAGGAGGAAAAAACTGAAGATGCGGATGAGTCAACAGATGATGCTGTAAATGATGAAGGGATATACCTTTTTCTTTTCCAAATAGGAATCATCTCTGCATATGACTTTTGACCCAGAAAATGAGGATGAATGTTGGCAGCCTGAGACTTTCTTGCTCTTTCACTTTTAGCCTAATATAACATATTATGTGATTGTAACGTACATATAATATACCTTAAACTCATCAGAGCTACACTTTGTCACAAATTGCTTCCAAATATCTTTCGTAACGAAAGCATAGAGCACATACGGTTGCTTATCATTGTTAGGCCCCTTCCTCGTTTTTGTGATCCATCGACTCACCGATTTTGACTTGAAATTCCTCCACCGCTTATCACAAGTAGTCAACACATCTCATTTCTTCCTCTCATCCTCAACTATTCCAAACTCTCTCTTCAATTTAAAAAATAATACACGATTAGTAACTAATAAACAAGATCTCAATTAAATTAAAAAAATGACTTTTAAAATACATGGGTTACTTACTTTAGCATCTTCCCATAAACTATTTTTAAGGCCTAGTGGAACATCATCCCAACTATCGTAGAAGATAGACACTTTGCTTCTACTGATTTCACCGCAATGTGTCTTGTACGCACCAACATGCTCCCCAATCGGACGCATCAACTCATCCCACTGAAGTACTCTTTGAACCCCGGGTATAGAACGAATCCCTTTTGTAGGACCTCTAGCGTTACTCACTCTTTTCTCCCTACTACCTCCATCAGTAATGTGGGCCTCAGAACGTGGCTGCCGATCATCTTATGCATCATGCGTTATCTCATCTTCCATCACTACACCTGAAACAAATACAAATACCAACCAAAGACATTTTAGATTCATAAATGAAGTACTTCAAAATTTTGTTAACAATGCATAAAGTATATCAAAATTGAAGATTATAAACAATTGTAGTTGCAATAATATTACATAAATTACCTATTAATCAGTTTTTTCTTTGACAACATAAATTCCCTCATTAGTCTAGACGAATGTAATTTGGGTCCAAACCTTCCCCTAATGTACTTGGAATGACTACCGCGGAAGTAATAACTTCATTAAATTGTGCGTCGTATTATTCTTCATCGTGTACATCATCAATTCCAAGCATTCTGCTTTTTCCTTCAATGACAACAGACCATTTCGAATCGACAGGGTCAACCATGTAGAAAACTTGTTTTGCTTGTGATGCCAATATGAAACTATCTTCATGATGCCCTAACCGGCTGAAATTGACTAATGTAAAAAAGCCATGTTCATCCTTCTTTAACCCATGGAGAATATCAACCCACTTGCATCGGAAAAGCTGAATTTTGAAGTCAACGTAGTCAAGTTCTAATATCTCTTCAATGAACCCGTAGTAAGGCTTCATTGTCTTAATAATTGTTCTATCCCTTCTACTTGTATACTCTGATGACAAAGCCCCCAACGTAACACCACTGTTTTGCATCGTGGATTTGTCATCTTGCCTCTTCGTATAAAATGAATAACCATTGATGTCATACCCTTCATAGGAAAGAACTTACATCTTTGACCCATATGCCAACCATCTCAACGTATCCAATACATCATTTTTTGGGTAAAATATTTGGTTCATAACTCGTTCTTTAAACCAATCAACGAACGAACGATTATGCTCAATCACCAACTCACGTTTATTCTTCAATGGATACTGAACACTTAAAACAGTCATGTGTTCATCTAAGTAAGGATGAACTTGTTTCCGATTTTCTAACACTAAATATTCTGCTTTTCTTTTCAACTCTCCATCAAGACACAATATTTTTTTTTTTACCAATGGTACCACAACCATCAAGTCTTCCTTCATGTCTAGATTTTGGCAATCCAATTGCTTGTGCACGTGCTAAATACTGACTTACATATTCATATACTTCCTCAGCAACTGTTCTTTGGACAATACTTGCTTCTGGTCTGGTTGGATTCATCACTTTGCGCTTCAAAGTACCCATATGTCTTTCGAAAGGCCACAAACGGGCCCACAAAGTTTAATTTCTCGGACAAGATGAATTATCAAATGAGGCATGATGTCAAAGAACGATGGTGGGAAGTACATTTCAAATCGACACATCGTCTCTATTACATCAGCTTGCAAGTTATCTAGAGTGTTAGGATCAATCACCTTGCTAAAGATTGTTCTGAAGAAGAAACACAGCTTTGTTATCGTGTATCTTACTTGGGAAGGCAAAATTCCTCGTATTGCAACAGGTAATAAATGCTGCATCAAGATATGACAATCATGAGATTTCAAACCAATGATTTTCAAGTCCTTCAGTGAGACAAGGTTTCGAAAATTTGACGAGTATCCAGCAGGGACCTTTAACCTATGCAGAGACTCACAAAAACTCGTGTTCTCCTTCTTAGGCAAAGTGTAGCAAGCTGGTGGAAGATAATAGCGTTGTCCTCGCTCCTGAGGTGCTAGTTCTGGTCTGCCCGTTTCAGCCATGTCTTTCCTAGCTTTAACTCCATCCTTTGTCTTCCCGGGCATATTCAACAACGTGCCGACAATGGCATCACAAACATTTTTCTCAATGTGCATTAGATCAAGACAATGTTTGACTTCTAAACATTCCCAACATGGGAGGTCCCAGAACTTAGAGACACTTTTAAAGGGCTTGTCAAACACTGTTTCAATATCCTTTACCCGCCTAGAAACCTGTTTTCCACGTAAAGGTATAGGGGTTTCTCTCATCTCCACTTTTCTGTTGAACAACTTTTTCTTCTTACGAAATGGATGATCTAAAGGAAGCCATGTACGATAATGCAGGTATACATTCTTCCTACAATGATGTAACCGCTCATCAATCATATCCTCATCACAAATAGGGCATGCCTTTGCTCCTTTGACTGTATACCCGGACAAATTTCCATAAGCCGGGAAATCATTAATCGTGCAAAATATCATGGCACGTAATGTGAATTCAGTTTTCGCATGCGCATCGAACATCGAAACACCTTCATCCCACAACAATTTCAGATCTTGAATGAGTGGGTTAAGATACACATCTATGTCGTTTCCGGGTTGCTTAGAACCCGAGATAAGAACCGATAGCAGAATAAACTTACGCTTCATACATAACCAAGGGGGCAGATTATAAAGTAGAACCGGCCAAGTGCTATGCTGGGTACCTAGGGTGCCATCATCCCATCTGTACAAAGTCCAAGCCTAAGATTTCGAGGCTCTTTACCAAACCTGGAAAACTTTCGGTCGATATTTCTCCATTGCGGAGAATCGACCGGATGTCTAAGCATCCCATCTTTCTTCCTCTCATCCGCATGCCACGTTAATAATTTAGCATTATTATCATCCGAAAATAAACGCCTAAATCTCAGAATGATTGGATGATACCAAAGAACCTTCGCCTGAGTTTCTTTCTTTCTCACCCCTTCACCATCCTCCTTTGTCTTGTCCCGAGACTCTCCACACCTTGGACCCTCACCCAAATCCTTGTACTCATTCGATACATAACACAATCATTTTGACATGCATGTATCTTCTCATATTCCATACCTAATGGTCACAACAATTTCTTTGTCTCATAGGTAGAGTTGGGAATTTCGTTCCCATCAGGTAGCCGTTCTTGTAAAAAAGTGAACAATTCACTTAGACTTTTATTTGTCCAACTATGCTTCGATTTCATATTGAGCAATGTAAGGATGCCAGAAATTTTAGTGAGATTCTTACACCCCGGATACATAGGTTTGTCCGCTGCACTTAAAATATTATCATACATATTCGGACGATCGGTTCCTTCATCCTCCAAATTGTGCAACATCTCTTCTACCCTATCATTCTTATCATCGACCCTATCATTCTCATCATCTACCCTATCATTATCATTATTATCCTCTCCTTTTTCGATATCAACCTCAACCTCATCATCAATGTGATCAACATTCAAATCATCAAAAAAGCTAGTGGAGCTCATACCCTGATCATAAAACTCTCCATGCCATGTCCACCTAGTATAGTTGCTCTTAAACCCACGACGAATCAAATGATCCTTAATTTGATCCACATCACGATACCCCCTAGAGTTACTGCAATCACAACAAGGACACAAGACTAACTTTAACCCATTTTGCGATTGATGTTCTAATGCAACCCTGATAAATTCATCAACCCCTGTAGAAATGTCGCCGAAATTCGATTACCATACATCCATGTTCGATCCATATTCATACACTAGAGACACCAAACAAGAGCACAATATATCGATCACATCATTCAAAGTGTCTTATCAAATGCAGTCATGAACATTTGGGTCCTTATCACTCCAACCTAACCCATCCTTGAGTTTCTCATCTCACTAGTGAATGAATGTTTGGTTTTCAATTCTAAGAAAAATTCGGCAGCACTTCCCTACAGTTCTCCAAGTACACGATGAAGATAGTAGGTAAACTATCAACATATGTACCTAGAGAACGGATAGGGAAATGAGCTAGATCTTTCTTAGAATCGAAAACCAAACATTCATTCACATCCTAAATGAGATAAGAAACTCAAAGACAGTCCCAAACCGGGGACTATTCAAGACTTACTCCTAATGAGTAAGCCTCGAACGGGTATCTAGGCAAATGATGCACACATTGCAATTAAACAGCACAAACCAATCCATTCCTTAGATTTCCCTCCCCACCCCATTAAGGTATGTCCATATAGGTTTGGTCATAATTCAACATATACTTTCCCAAACACATAATAACCAAACAATACATATACTTTCCCAATCATATAACCAAACAAATCCACAAATCCAAACTAATGGTTACATTAACGTACATCAAAAAATAACAAAAGGTATAATACATACCTCTGCTCTCTCAAGGAGCAGCGAAGACAAGCACCACGACGCGAGCTTCGAGAACTGGCAAACCGGCGAGCACTAAGGTGGCAACTGAAGTACAATGTGAATGAATGACATAAGTTTCAAATTCTAAAGTGAGCATTCAAGAATTCTAACTCATAATCAAAACACATAATTCTAAAGTGAGTATTCAAGAAACACATGTAAGAAATTGATTCAATACAAAACATAATGAATATAAGGAAGTATTTTAGAACACTACACAAACTATACAAATTCATAAGCTATAAACATCCTAAATTCAATCTCAAAATTATTTCACACATGTTTATCATGATTTCAATTCTAATTTTAACCCCTTAACAAAAATTAGAACTAAAATTATTCAAACAAACCCCTAAAAAAATTAAGAGAACTTGAAAATACATGATTAATGTAAATTAATACAAAAAAAAAACAAGAATTACATACATTGCCGGCAGCGGCACCGACGGCGGTAAGTCAGTCCGCAAAGGCGGCGGCGGGTCGGTCTAAGCGGCGGCAAGTGAGAGAGAAAGAGAGTGAGTTCGGACGTGCGAGAAAATCGAGTGAAAGAAAGAGTGTTGGATGAGACTCCTTTTGAGTGACCGTTAATGGCACCGGCGGCGAGAAGACGATAAGTTTCGCCGGCTAAGTGGGGCGGAGAAGCACCGAGAATGAGAGAGAGAAAGTGCGGAACCTACCGAGAATGAGAGAGAGAAGGTGCGAATCTAAAACCAAAAACCGTCAGAGAAGCAACGTCGCCGGCGAGTGTGAAGGAGCGTCGGCGAGGGTGAGGGAGCGTCGGTGAGAGTGTGAGGGTAAAGGGTCGTTTGCAGGTGAGAGAGAAGAGAGAGTGAGTTCGTTTTTTTTTTCGGTATAATTTAGGACTCCAAAACAAAATAATGACGTTGGGACGTTGGGTAGCAGTGCTGCTGGGCGAAAATTAGGGGAGTAATTTGCATCGGATGGGCCTAAGGGTCCGACGCAAGTAACCCTTTTGCAACGCACCTATGGCAAGTGCGACGCAGATAGTGAGATAGTGTGAATTTTGGATGAAGCGATTTGCGTCGGATGGGTTTTAAGGGTCCGACGCAAATACCCCTTTTGCATCGCACACCAACAAGGTATGACGCATATAGCTCGTATCTAGTGCTTTGTACCCATGTTGCGCGTCGTACTCTTCACTGCATGCGACACACTTGGGGGGACGTAAATCGTCCTTTTTCTACTAGTGTGTGGTTTTATGTGGTAAAATTGTTTAGTGATTTTATTATTCACTTTTGGAAGAGAAAAAAATGAATGATTTTATTAATCATTTTTATATGAAAGATTTGTTATCATTTTGGGAAAATTTAATTTATTAATTACAAGGAAAGGTTTGATTGGTTTTTATGAACTTTGAATGTTTAAAAAGTTGTTTATGAGAAAAGGAGATTTATTCATGACTTACAAGTCATATTATTATTATTACCGCTTGATTAATATCAAGAAGGGTTTATTCATGACTTACAAGTCATATTATTATTATTACTGCTTGATTAACATCAAGAAAGGTTTATGCTTCAAAGTCCACTTGTCGGCAATTATTGTTACCCTTTGATATAGATCCGTGATGGGATGACTAGCTTGGGGGATGTGCACACTTAGGATAAGAAAGGGGAGATAAAAAGATGAAGTGTTTTCAATATTATTGTTAATCCAAATTATTTGGAAATAGTTTGTTCTTAAAGGTTATTTTTGATTTATTATTAAAGTGTTGGAAAGTGTTTATTCATAAAAAATTATTCTTGAATTATTAGTGATGGAGTTTTCGAAATATAAATTGTTACGAACTAGCAAATGTTACTTATATAGTACATTTCATACTCAGTTTTATACTGACGCGTATTTCCTCTTTCCTATTTGGCTTTGCCTGGTTTACCTTTTTGGTAAGAAGTGTTGCAGGTGAATATTGGATGTGCATGGGAGCATACTAGGAAGGGGATCTTCACCTCGATTAGGGTGTTTTATTTGTTTCAAGTTTGAGACAATATTTAATTTTTTTCCTTAATTTTATTAATAAAGAAGTATTATTATTTTTGGTTAAAGTCTTCCGCTGCAAGTTATTTTTCGTTAGTACTTGGTTGCCGAAAGCGTGTTAGTCCCGTGGCGGTAATACTCCTAAATTACTCAAATATTATTTACTAAATTGTTTATTTAAAAGTGAGTAATTTGGGGGTGTTACACTTAACCCCACAATTGTTTACGTCCCCCACCCCCGCTGCGACCCGGCCCCCTACCCCTTCCCTTTTCTTCCACCCTCATCTTACCCATACCCTCCCCTACCCCCTGTGTTGCCCTCAAACCGGCCTACCGAGACACCACCATAGCATCGCTTCTATCTCTATCCTCTGTCTTTGTCTCCCACCCACGACACAGACCACCAGTAGCGGCACCTCCTTCCTCCTCTTTTCTCTATGTCCATGTCTCCCACAGAACCGCCACCAATAACCACGCCTTCTTCCTCCCCTTCTCTCTATATCCCTGTCTCCCACAAAACCACCACAAACAACCGCACCTCCTTCAATCCCTTCTTTCTATTGAAATTTCTTGTTGTGTGGCGGCGTCGTTTTGGGGCTGAGAGGGGGAAGTAATAGTGGCGGGCGAAATAAGAAAGAGAAGAGAGAGGGATTGATATTCGAGAAGGAGGGACTGAGGTGTGGATGTAGGTGGTGCCATGGGTTCTCGGAGGGCAAGAGAATATGATAGAGGTAGGCGGTGCGATGGGTTAGGTGGGAGTGCGATGGGTCAGGTGGGAGTGGGCAGGTGGCAGTAGGGAGGAGGGAGAAAGAAGACGCATGGTGTGGTGGTCAATAGGTGGTCGGATAGGAGAGGTGGTGGGGCTGGTTAAGGAGAGGGAGGAGGGAAAGGTGGAATAAAAAAAATGATTTTTCTATTTTTTTTAAATTAATTAACAGAAAATTGGATAGAAAAAGTCATTAATGTCACTTTTTTTTTGTAAAACCATAGCACAGAGTCACCTTGTGAAATCCTACCATAAAGAAGTTCCCATAATTCAGGGCCAAGATGCACAATTTCCCAAATTTTTTTATATAATAGCATAGAACTAGGGCGCCATCATAATTGTCAGACATGACAAAAGTATAAATATATATCATGTATACATGGAACAAACGATGTCATTTGTAGACATTAGACAAGATTCTATATAAATTTTATATATTGAATAGAACAAAGTAAAGTAGAGTATACATTTACACACACATAGTGATAAGTTAAGTTCCAATAAGATAATTCTTAGTTGCTTCAGTGGTGAACCATGAGAGAGAAAGACCTGGTGAGAGAACCCGCCCTCAAGGCAAACCCCACCCCAGCCGTAGCGGATTCCAGCGTCGTCATCGGATCCTCCAACGAAACCAAGAGTCAACCCCCTCTGCTCCGACGGCAAAGCCACCCCCTCCCCTTGTTCCTCCCGATAAACCTCTCCATCCCTCCACATATGGCTCTTCTATCACCACAAAAATTAACTTACCAACTCACCTTCTCTTGGAGAAAATCTTCAGTCAAGCCCTGGCTGTTAAAGATGTTTTCGACCCCCGCCGGAAAAATCCCCTTCCTCCCTACCGTGGTCTATCCTGTGGCTATTTCCCCTCCGGTAAACAATCTAGGGTGTGAGATTTTCATCCCTCTTACCAAAGAGAAGTATATGCAGTTAAGTGCTCCTTGGACTCTAGCGATTATAGTAAAATTGGTGGGCAAGTCTTTCTCAAAGGACTTCCTTGCAGGAGAACTCAAGAGAGTTTGGAAAATGGATAAAACTCCTAACCTCCTAGCTTTGGGCAAGGGCTTTTACAGGCTTAAATGCCAATATTTGGAGGAAAAACTCAAATTCTAGCACAGGGGCTATGGATGATTCAAAATTTTAATTATGGGTCCAGACTTGGGAGCCCGTATTTCGGCCCTCCAAATATATCCCTTGCCTGGGTGCAGTGTGGGCTATAATTAACGAACTCCCGATTCAATTCTTTGATACAGAAATGCTTGAAATAATAGGAAAGGCGATTGGAAATTTAATAAAGATTGATAGTGTGGCTGTTAAAGGTGAGGGCAGGAGGTTTGCAAGATTTTGTCTCCTCGTCGAGGAAGGTAAAACTCCACCCAAAGGTTTATGACTTGCGAGAATTATTTCATGAAATCACCATTGTTGACGGGCCATGGTTTTATGCCAGGTGTAATTGCTATGGCCATACTGATCGAGGCTCTCAACAACACCCAACTCCGGCAGCCATGAACACCCAAGGGGATAGCTCGAAAGTTTGGACGGAAATTCATGCAGTAAAGGGCGCCAAACAAAGTAGCACACAAGGACCCAAAAGTCAACATCCACGGGTCCCATTGAATGTCCACAAAAGGTGGACACCCAAAAAGATGGTTTTGTTATTTCTTCATCTGTGGCAGAGAAAGATGGCTTCATTAATACTTATCCCTCTAAGTTGTCCTGTCATGAGCCTTTTTCTTCTAAAAAGGACACTGTGGAACATGTCAACTCCTTGTCTGCTTTAGAGAGCTTGGCAAACTCAAAACCATAAAATCTTTTCCCAAATCCTTCAAAAGTTTCGAAAGATGGCCTTATTTCCAGCCAGGAAATCTCGAAAACCCATGAACACTCCTCCCCTCATAAATAGGCTGGTGTTATTTTCAAACCTTCTCTCTCCTATCCAACCAAACTCTCTTACACTCCAAGCCATGTTTCCCCACCTCCCTCATCAAATGTTACAAACCATATTGCCTAGCCTCAGCCTCAACCAAACCCCACCGCCATCATCTCCACCCTCGTCGGAGGGGGAACCCAATTCCCCTCCGCGCTCACCTCCAAAAATTCGTCGCATCGAATGGATTTATCCGTGCTAGTTAGTAAGTCCAATGTTGCCCCTTCGACCGAAAATCGATCTCCGAACAGTATTCTATATCCGGCAGGAAGGTACAATTATGAACGAGTTGTCATTTGCAGAAGTAAAAAGCCATAATTCGAAATCCCACCTCAGTGGCAACAGAAGAGTTGGGTCTCTTAATGTACTACCACAACTCAATCGTTTCCGCTCATTTTCCCTAACTTCAAGATGCAGCTCATCTCCCCTTGTTTCTTTGGCTAGTCCTCAACCGCGTACTAAGGAGCGAGGGAGGAGTCGAAGACGAGGAATGAGAAGTCCTTCACGGGTTGGGGCCTTGGCTAGACCCACAACCCTTTATCTCGAATCAAAGGGAAAGGGTGAAACTCAAGTTCTAGTCCATAGAATGGACCTCCAACAGCAACACCAATGCGATAATGGAAATGGAAATAATGCCCATGCTGAAGCAAATGAGTTTATATCTGAATTGGGGAGGGGGAAACGGCGGAAGACGCCTAAGGTCAACAACTATGCGAGTGAAACCACTAAGGAGGGAATAAATGTGTCCCATGACAGGAGAAATGGTCGATCCATGGGGAGAAAGCCATGTAGGAGTGGTGCAAGCACTCAAACGTAAGCCATACATCCCCTTTAACATGACGGTTCTATATTGGAACGCTAGAGGTTTGGCTCGTCCGGCTTTCAAACCAAACTTAATGCATCTCATTAGCCATAAAAAACCGAAAATCATCATCTTGGCCGAAATCAAAACTAGTCGGGCCCATACGGCAAACATCGCCGGCTCGTTACCTTTTGAATCTTGGTTTTTCGTGGATCCGATTGGCTATGCAGGGGGTTTACTGATTATGTGGAACTCACTTCGGGTGAATCTCCATGTTATCAGTCAAAATTCTTAGGGAATCCATTCTTTGGTTGAGGTCCATTCTAAACTCCCTTTTTTTCTTTCCGCTATTTATGCTAGCACTAAGATTATTCGTAGGAAATTGCTTTGGGTTGATTTATGTGATGTTGCAAAAAATATTTCTTTGCGTTGGTTAGTATTAGGGGATTTTATTGAAGTGTTATGCCAAAATGAAAAATGGGGTGGCCGTCCTATTAGTCTCCCTAGAGTTGGTTTATTTAATTATGTTATTAACATGTACAAGTTAATCGACCTTGGTTTCAATGGTCCAAAGTTCACTTGGACAAATATGAGGAAGAATGACCCTATCTTTGAGAGGCTTGACCGTGGGTTGGGAAATGGAGACTGGGTGGAAAAATTCCCAAATTCGTGTATTTGGCATTAGGCTCGGATTTCCTCCGATCATGCTCCTATTATTTGCTACCTTGACAAACCCCCCTCTCTAGTGGTATCAAACCTTTCCGCTTCGAGCCTATGTGGATCCAAGACCCGAGTTTCGAGGGCCTTATTAGCGAAGCATGGGATGATCATGCTATCAATCTTAGGTCTAAGGTTCATAATGTAGGAGTTCATCTAACTCAATGGAATATCATCATTTTTGGCAATGTTTATGCTAAGAAAAAATGAATCCTAGCTAGGCTTAATGGCTTACAAAATTATATTCAATATAATCCTTCTTCTGTTTACCATCACAATTTAGAAGAGCAATTGCAAAAGGATTTTATCGATCTTTTACTCCAAGAGGAGTTGTTATGGTTAGCAAAAAGTAGGATTAATTGGGTCACCCAATGGGATAGGAACACTGCCTTTTTTCATCGATCTATTCTAATCAAGCGTCATAGAAATACTATTAGGTGTCTTAAGGATAACAGCGGGAATACAATTTCTAATACTTGTGATCTGACCCACCTTATTAGGAGTTTCTGTGTGGAGTTGTATACGACGGAGCATGTCGTCTCAAATAGAATTGACATCGACGAAAGTCGTGACCAAACTTCCATTAGTTATCCCCCCTCAAATGAGGAAATTGAATATGCTATTTTCTCGATGAAACCCCTTAAAGCCCCGGGTCTTGATGGGTTCCATCCTATTTTCTTCCAAAAGGAATGGCATATTGTTGGTCCTAATATTTGTGAGTCGATTAGGAATTGGTTTAGGGACGAGGATATCCCCGGTGATTTAGGGCAAGCGCTTATCTGTCTCATCCCTAGACAGCAAAATCCTGAGACGGTTAAGCAACTTCGCCCTATTAGCCTCTGTAATACCCTTTATAAGCTTGTGACCAAGATCCAAGTTAATAGGATTAAACTGGTCATCCCTAGTTGGATCTTGCCAAATCAAAATGGCTTCATTCAGGGAAGGGCGGCGAATGTTAATTTGGTGGTGGCCTCGGAGATTCTTCATGCTATGCAAAAGAAAAAGGGTAAGTTTGGGTGGTTTGCATTGAAAGTGGACTTAGAAAAGGCCTATGATAGGATAAAATGGGATTTTGTCCGAAACTGTCTTAGGGCTCTTAATATGGCCCCCCATTCTATAGCCTTAGTCATGAATTGCATTAATAAAACCAACTCATCTGTCCTTGTAAATGGAAAGAAGACTGAGTGTTTTGATCACTCAAGGGAGCTCAGACAAGGTGACCCTATGTCTTCTTTCCTCTTTAATATCTGTTTAGAGTTTTTAACTGGATTAATCAACCAAGCCTATTCAGATAAATCTTGGACCCCGTTCTGGGTTGGGAGGGATGGAGTCCCGATCTCACATTTACTTTTTGCTGATGACTTGCTTATCTTTGGTAGAGTGGATGAAACAACCTCTTTCAAGCTTAGGGAAATTATGAGTATTTTCTCTCAGGTGTCGGGTCAAAAAATAAATGAGGGTAAAAGTCGTCTTATCTTCTCTCCTAACACTAGTGAAGCCCATAAGCAGCCTTTTTTAGGACACTTTAAACATTCATGAAAGTAATGACCTTGGTCTATACTTGGGTCTCCCTCTCTCTCACACTAGACCTAAGAGGAAGGATGTTCAATTTGTAGTGGATAGAATGCAAGGGAAACTTGCGATGTGGAAATCGAGTCTTCTCTCTCGAGGGGGTAAGCTCACCCTAATCAAAGCAACACTGAACACCGTTGCTGCATATTATATGCAAACGACTTAGATCCCAAAAGCCTCCCTATATGAAATGGATAAAATTTGCAATGATTTCCTTTGGGGTGACACGTAGGGTAATAAGAAATTGCACTTGGTAGGAATGAGACATTTTTCTACCCAAGAGTATGGGGGGTTTAGGAGTGAGAAGCCATGTGGATCTAAATTTAGCCCTTCTAGCTAAGCTTAATTGGAAAATGACTAGAGGCCTCGATACTCTAGCAAAGAGCTGTGTCACGTCAAAATACGGTAGGTCTAAGTTCTCTATTGCTTTTAGCAAAGGTTCCCATATTTGAAAGAGTATAGGGAAAGCTACCCTCTCATAAATAGGAGTCTAACATAGAAGGTGGGCAATGGTAGTGCAATTGACTTATGGGATGATAATTGGCTAATCATCGGCCCAATTCGTAGTCTTATCTATGGGCCTTTAAGTGATAGTGAACAAAGGTTAAAAGTGGCGGATATTATAGTGCACAATGCTTGGGACTTAAACATTGTATCCTTCGAATTCCCTGAGTTCATTAGAGAAATGACTCTTGCTACCACTATCCATCATCATCAACTGGACTCTCCCTCTTCAGCCTTAGTGTGTCAAGGCAAATTCTTCCTTAGGTGTTGATATTTCATAATTATATATAGTTTTTAGATGCATCTTGATTGCATATAGAACTCCTTTTAAAGCATTTCGGCGCATAATGTGATGAATTACGTAAGTTATGCTCTACTACAACCCGTTTGCCTGTTTCGATGATTTTCAGGTTATTTTGATGCAAATTAATTATGATTATCTAAGATCGATCCTATTAATCATTGAATATGAAGATAGCTTGCACAAGGATCACAATGCATCCATTCGGGACAATTTCGAGTTAGAATGAAGCAAAGAGTTAGTGAAAGAAGTGCCAAAACTAACACCCGTTCACTATTTTGACCATAACTTTTGATAAAAAAATTGATAATCAAGAAATTCTAGTTGGGTTGGAAACTAGACTTGAAGGGCTTTCCAACGGTAGGTCGCACGTCCCAATCCGACTTCTGTTTTGAGAGATACAACCTTTGCAAGTTGATGCAAAATCGCTGTTTTCCTGCCCGGTCGACCGGGCGAAATGAAATTTTCACAGGATGCAAGGCATGTTAGCCCGGTCAACCGGGCGGGCTCGCTGTTCTGTCGTAGTTCCTCAATCACCGTCGCCCGACCGGGCGGTTTCTCGAGACGGGTTTATTTGCTATTTTTTAGCCGGTTTTGTAAAAAGTATAAATAGGTTTTTAGTATTTTCAATTAGACTATCTTATTTTCTACGCTTTTAGGGCTAAACATTGAGTTTCTCTCTCTCTAGTTTGTATGAACTTTTACCTTTGAAGATTATAGAGATCGTTGATTTCGTTTTCATTGTTCCTCAATCATTCGGTATTCCTCTTTACTTTGTTTAATTTAATGAATTCTTTTACTTTGATTATGTTTATTGAGTTTATTATTATCATGAGTGAGTAGACTTTTTCTAGGGCTTAGAGAGGGAAGCCATGTTTATACCTTTTTTATTGTGGTTTAAAGTTCTTCGTTATTTGGATTGAATTAGAATAATTCCTATTGATTTGTTATGCTTGTTTAATTCATGTAATTGCGCAATATCATGAGTTATGTTTAGCTAATAAGAATTAGAATCGAAAGATCGCATTCATTAGAGGTGTGTTACAATAGGTAGGTTTGATTATGTTGAGCGATCGTACTGGCATATGTTAATCTAAGAGTTGTTAATGCCTGACCAAGGATTAACGAAATACTTTATTTATTCGAACCTCAATCCAAGTATTGTCGAACTATATTGTAGTGATTAGATTGGTATAAGCATGGTGGACCGATCGATTGCCCTAGGTTTTTAATTATTTGATAATCTTCCATCTTTTTGTGTTCTAGCTTATTCTAGTTTAGTTATTAATTATTCAATCAAATTTCTTTCTTGAAGTAGTTAAATAATGGAGCACAAATCTATAGAACTCCTCTCCTTGTGGATCGACCCGTATTTGCCAGTTTCTGCTAACAACAGACACCGTGCACTTGCGGTATATATTTGAAACCCATCAGGTGTGCTTATAGTGAAATTGTGAAATATAGGACCAAAGTTAGTGGCTGTGACTGGATATGGAAACTTGACTTTCTTCCCAAGCTTTGTTTTTTCATTTCGCTCTCATGGTGGGATCGTTCACCCCACTGCCATCTTCTTTACACTCGTAAAGTTCTTGACTCTCCAGGTTGTCCTTCTTGCTATTACCCGATTGAGAATTCCTTACATGCCCTTCGTGATTGCCCCTTTGCAACCCAAATCTGGACCTTAATTCACCCCTCATAATCCTTTTGGCAGCAAAGTAATATTAGAGAGTGGATGCAGGAGTGTGTCGAGGCTAATAGGGAATACCAGAGGTTGGATCGGGCCATTATCTTCCCTATCATTTGTTTTCAGATTTGGAAAGTGAGAAATCGCTTCATCTTTGATAAGACGCCTTTCCCGCCAGCTAATACTACCCTCGTTTTAGCCATAAAAAATGCCCATGAATATATAGTTGCTCATGACAGACCTATAACCCAAAGCATGGTTCAGTCTTCTAAATGGTGCCCTTCTCCCCCTCCCTTTGTCCACCTACATGTGTATGCCTCCTTTGTGAACATTGAAACCTAGGCGTGTATTGCAGGGGTTATTAGAAACTCTAGGGGTGATTGGCAGGTTGGTTTCATGTCATATGTGTATGCTAATGATCCTTTTCATGCTGAAATCCTTGCTATCAAGCAGGGGCTTCGTGTGGCCAGTACTAGGAATGTAACGCATGTTAGGATGCAAAAGGATTGTAAGAAAGCTGTGGACATTATTAACTCTTGGGTTATTTGTGATGATCATTATAGTGGTATTATTATGGATTGCAGGAAGCTGCTGCTTTACTTCCTGAGCATCAACCTTACCTTCACTAGACGAAAGACAATCAACTCGCGGACGCGCTAACACATGGTTGTAGGCTTCGGAATGAGACTCTTTATGTAATTAGGCATTTTCCCCATCCCCTTAATTATTACCAAGACATTGTGGTTAAGGATTGTAATAGGATTTTTGCCATAATTTAAGTTTTATGCTACTGTTGTTCACCAAAAAAAAAATTCTTAGTTTAAGTTTATTTACTTATGAATTTAGGGCCCCTGGGGTTGTAGCATACTAAGCTTACCCCTTAATCATGCTTGTTGGTGGAAATCATCATTTCTAGTTTTTGAAGAAGCAAATCAAAGTCACGTTGGCTTTTTACTAAGCTGAGGCGCATATATTGGTTTTCAGCCCCATATGATTGACCCTTACGACCGAGGATGTCCGCTGCTTTAAGTACTTCATAACAATCTGAATCTTCTACTCTTTCACACTTACCCATGCATATGCTGCCATCATTCAATAATATTCATCTTCTTATTAATTCTTGAATTCACTTTTGTTATTGCTTGGGGAAATTTCACACTAAGGCTAATTTGCTTGGAGAGGGGGTTGATAATTAACTTGCGAATAAAAGTAAATTGCACAAAGTATAAAGTTGCAAGAAATAAAGAAAAGAACACATCAAGTTTTACGTGGAAAACCCTTTGGAAATGAGGGAAAAACCACGGGAGGATTTGTATCCTACCAATTCACTAAGTTGCTCGAGTTTGTGAGAGAAAGTACCAGTATTAGCTAGAGAGAGAGTTAAGAGAACAGTGAGTAGTGATTTACAATGTGCGAGCTAGTAGACTATTTATACTAATTTGCAATATAGACGTTGCTTGTTTCGCCGTTTTTCCTTAGGCGCTGATTGGTGGAGATCCTATTTTGATGGGATTACCCAAAAATATCTTCAAGCAGTTGAATTCTTATCCCACGTCTTCCTCAACGCTGCGCATATCCTCCTAAGAAATAGGGGTCTTCAAACTACCTGGCCACGTCACTAATCCTTCCTTTCTTCAACCGTCCATTGAGCGCTGCCACTTCACTGTTCATACTAACACAACATGACTTGGTAACTTGTTGCCACGTAAAAATAATTTACCCTATAACAATAGTTTCCTGCTGGGGCGGCAAACTAAGGACGGAAAAATTTCAAGATTTAAAAAAAAAAAAAAAGAAAACTGCCTTGGAGAACGCGAGCAATTATGACGATTTCTTGCATGGATTGATTAAACATATAACTTCTCCCTTCTTCTACAAATGCAGGACATTGTTTCAAGATAAAATTCCTTTAGCTTTCTTGCACAATTCAACTCCTTCCTTCATCCAGGTAAAACCTCATCTTCCCTTCTGGTTTCATTAGCGCTTTTTTTCTTTTCTTCAAGTTATTTTTCCATTCTGTAAAATTGTGCCTTTGTTGTCTTTTTCTTCCTTTTTCGCCATGACTAGAGCAAACCCTAGGTCTTCTTCAAGAAACAGTTCCTCCCCTGAAGGAGCAAACGATTTTCGCCCTTTAGAAATGTTAGAAGATAAGAACCTTTACCCTAGCGTGCTAACTGCAGCCGACCTGCAAACTGTTAGAAAAAACTACGGTTTTCCCCCTGGCGCTGTGATTAAGTTGCCAATAAATCAAGAAAGAATGGATTGGGTTTGTCCAGGTTGCTTGGTTTTCTATGACTACCCTTTTGCCAAATTAGGACTAAAATTCCCTTTTTCGCCTTTCATCCGCCAATTCTTTGCTGCAACTGACATGGCACCTTGCCAACTTCTCCCTGGGGCATGGAGGGTTTTAACGAGAATAAAGACTCTAAGCAAGAATTTGGGTATTTACTTCACAATAGATGATTTGGCCTTCACTTACCAAATCAAAACTTTCGGGATATGGAGATTCACCCTCAAAACTAATGAAGGCAGAGATGCATTGGTAGAGAAAACCGACAAGGGTCGAGACAGAGGCTGGGCCGCAAGATACTTTTTTGTAAGAGCAGATTATGTGGGTGGTTTTGGTGGTTTTTTCAAAGATACTTGGAGATCTGAAGGTAATTTGCCTAATTTGTTGTGATTTTTGCTTACTGATTTTTGACAATTTGCTTACACTTTTTGTTGGGCAGGGGATTCTCTGCATTCTTCCGGGCGCGAACAATCGACTGGTTTTACAATCTTGATCTTGGCTCTCAGTGCTGAAGATAGAACTTTCCCAATTGTTCCCTCGCATCCTGGTGCCAACTTGCCTGCACAAGCAGACTCGTCCAACTCTCCGAGAAGAGGAAGCACCAGAACTCGCTCGACCTCTAACATGTCTTCTGGTATACGAGCACCTCTTATTTCCTTGCATTGTTCTCCTTCATAAGTTGCTTATTTTTTCCTTCATTTGTTGGTAGAAACTTCTGCATCTCAGCGAACTGCTTCAATTTCAAACTCCAAACTGATTTCAAGGATGCGCAACAGAAGTGGAGTTTTTGCTATCCCTCCTGCGCCCTTTGCAACGATCCGCCCACCTACTCCTCAGATCCTTCGCTCAATTGCAACGCCTGCAGCTTCTGCGTTGGCTAGGCAGAAGAGAAAGAACATGGAAATCGAAATTCCTGAAGACTTCTGCTTTATTTCTGCCGAAGCAACTCCAATATGGCCAAGTGTTAAAAACTTGTGGTTTCCTGCTGCCAAGTCGCATCATGAAACCATGACACTTGCTGCCATCGCATCTGAGGGCGTGAGCTTATCTGTCCAAGTTAATTTTTGCTCTCACTTCTGACTATTTCCTTGTTTTTATTGCATAATGACTTCTGGTGCATCTTGCTTTCAGTGCATGCAAGTCTTCATCGCCACGCATCAAAATTTATCTGACTTGACCACTAAAGTTGTCGCCCTTACCAAGGAGAAAGAAGAGGCTGAGGGAAGGTGCCAACATTGGTTGGACCAACTGACGAAGGAGCAAGTAGAAGTGCAGCGTTTGAAGATGGAGGTGGAGAAGGCTGCTGAGGAATCGGAGATGAAATTTAACGAACTTCTTGACAATACTGGCATGCAACTGTGGTTAGCCAGGATTGAGGCTATGGAGGAGTATGCTGCTGGCAAGCACTTGGAATGGAACCCTGCTGCGAAGAGGTTGTCCTATGAAGAGGCCAAAAAGAGCCAAACTGTAAAGGCTGCAGCCGCTCTTGAAGAAATTGCTGACGACGCTTCTACGCATGCAGCAGCTTCTGTGGTTGGCGCACACTCCCAGTCTATTGATGTTGATGCTGACAAGCCCTAGAATAATGTTGCTTAATGCTTGCTGCCTTCTGCTTTAGGATTTTAAAAACAATGTTTTATTTTGTATGTTGCTTTACTTACTCATGGGAGCAAGGTTTAATACATTAGTGTCTTTGGTATTTGCTTATAGGAGCAGCTTTAATTTGCGTGCTTCTTCTGCTTGCTAGGAGCAGAATGTTAGGACCTGATTTATTGCTTTCCCTAAGAAAGGCAACTTTTATCAAATATGCTTTATTTTGCTCAATGCCATTCTGCTTTTGAGAATAGCTTGTGTTTGGCTAATTTTTTCTCATGCATGCATGTTGTAGCAAACTAAAACGTCGACCCATTTTGAAGTTGCTTTTTGAAACTATTTGTTTTGTAACTGCCGTGTTATAACCTTTTCAATATTTAGCATAACTTGCATGAAGGTGATAATTTGGATTTGGACAATTTCAAATGAATTGCGCATTTTATTAATAGAACTCGAAAATTACAAGTAATAAATCAAAGAAATAACTTGCTTACACGGAATATTCTTCAAGAGTAATGGCAAGGTGTCTTAGTTAGGAGTCACAATCTAGTCAATTTAACATCTTGTTCCTTAAGTTGCCACTTTGAAGTCGTTTGATTGCATATATCTGACTAAGATCCAATCCAGATTGTTCTCCTCGTTGTTGCATCCATACCTACCCAAAAGGTTGCTACGGAGAGGTTCACCAAAGGAGTTGTTGTGAAGGTCGCTTGCTAAGTTGTTGAGGGACTTCGCGTAGGAAGTTGCTGGAGAAGTTGCTTAGGAAGTTGCTCCTGATGTGCCAGCCCCTTGCAAAATGGTTTGTTAGACCTAGACCGTTTGCGTTTCGCCAACGGCCCTCTGATGCTTAAGTCAGTATGCGTTCTTGTAAATTAGCTAGATAAAGTAAGTGCGACAAAAGAATGGTGTTAGGGGATGTTAGCAGAAGTGTTCTTGCCAAGCCCTTTGTATTCAGATGTTACCTGGGTGGCTGCGAAATTGTGTTTTGGCAGGTTGTAGCCCTTTGCGAGGTGATATGGCAAACTTAGACCGTTGGCGTTTTGCCAACGGCCCTCCGATGCTTAAGTCAGTAAATCTTTATGGAGGAAAATAAATAGATTACAGAAAAGAAAAATGATAAGTTTAGAAGTGATAATGTTTGAGGTGAATTGCACGCCATTTCTAGTTATCAGCCTGTATGCTCTGTTGCCTACTACCTTTTCGATTTGGTATGGTCTTTCCCAATTTGCAGCAAAGTTTGCCTACCTTTGGATCTTTGGTATTTTGAAATGTTTTTCTGAGGACCCAATCTCCAACTTGGAATTGCTTGACCTTGATGTGTTTATTGTAACTTCTAGCGACTGCTTGCTGATAAGCTACCATTCTTACTTTGGCGTGATCTCTGATTTCGTCGATGGTATCCAAGTTATGCGCTAATTCTGCATCATTCCTGCTTTCTGTCATGAGGCCAAACCTTGCAGTTGGCATGTACACTTCAGCTGGGATAACTGCACAACCAAAAACTAAAGAATAAGGAGTTTGATTAGTTACGTTCTTGGGAGTTGTCCTGTCTGCCCAGAGGATTAGAGGCAACTCGTCAGCCCATCTGCCACCTGCTTCGTCGATGCGCTTTTTGATGTTGTTGACGACGATTTTGTTGCTATTCAGCTTGCCCATTAGTTTGCGGGTATCTTGGCGTTGAAGTGTCTAGTCGGATGTTCCATATTTGGCAGAACTTTTTCGTCTTGCCGCTTATGAATTTTGATCCGTTATCGCAGATTATCTCTGAAGGGATGCCAAACCTGCATAATATGTTGCGTTTTATAAAAGATATTACCTCGTGTGTCGGTGATGTTCCTATATGCTTCCGCTTCAATCCATTTGGAGAAATAATTTGTCATGGCTAGCATGAATACGCGTTACCCTGGAGCTTGCGGAAGTTTGCCAACGATATCCATTCCCCACTTCATGAACGGCCAAGGTGCTAGGATTGGGTGAAGTTGCTCAGCATGCTGGTGTGAGACTGCAGCGTGTCTTTGGCAAGCATCACATTTTCTAGCATACTCCATGGCGTCTTTTCTCATAGTAAGCCAGAAATAGCCCATCTTTATTAGATAGACTCCTTCCCCCCGCGTGGTTGCCACACTCGCCATCGTGTAGTTCGCGCAAGACAACGGGTACATCTTGCCTATTGAGACATCTTAAGTAGGGACCTGCAACTGACTTACGAAACAATCCGTTATCGATTAAAATGAAGTGAGATGCTTTCCCCTTGAAAGTTCACAAATCTCCGAGTTGTTGGGGTAAGATGTCTTCTTTTAGCCATTGAACGTAGTCCTCTGTCTAGTCCGCGTCTTCGCGGGCAACTTCAATGCTGGTTTCATTTACTTGATGTCTGTCTATCGTAGGTTGCAGGATATGCACAATGGGAATGTTGCTCAAGTTGAGCGCTGCTGAAACCGAGCCTAGGTTGGCTAAGGCGTTTGCTTCTACATTCTGCTCCCCTGTTATTTCCTTTATGGTAAATTCATCGAACTTGCTAGCAACACTCTTGGCAACTTCCAAGTATTTCACCATCTTCTGATCTTTTGCTGCATACGATCCATTAAATTGATTGACAATCAGTAAGGAGTCGCAACTTACCTCGATACGTTTTACTTTGAGTTCAGCAGCTGCGTTGAGGGCAACAATCAAAGCTTCGTATTCTGCTTCATTGTTAGTTGCTTTGAATTCGCAATGCACAGCTTGGGCTATGATGTCCCCTTGTGGCGATTATAGTACAAATCCAAGTCCTTTTCCATTTGTATTTGATGCTTCGTCACTGCATAGTGTCCATGTAGGACTTGCGGTTTGCTCCAGCGATTGCAAGAGTTCTTCGTCGGCTTCAGTTTGCAAATTTGGACTGAAATCAACCACAAAGTCTACCAAAGCTTGCGACTTAATGGTTGTCCTTGGTTCGTACCTGATTTCGTAGCCACTTAGTTGCACTAGCCATTTGGCCATTCTGCCTGACAAATAGGATGACATTCAAAGTAAGGGCGCAACTTAATAGAGGCCATAACTAAGGTAAGTATAAGTTTTTCTAATGAAGTGAACCTTATTTCAGCGTCTACAAGAGTTTTACTTACATAGTATATGGGAGATTGGGTTCCATCTTCTTCTTTTACCAAAACGGCGCTTACAGTTGCATGCGTAACAGCTAGATAAAGTTGCAACTCTTCTTTGTCCTTTGGCTTTGCGAGGAGCGGCGGCGTCATCATGTAGGTCTTCAAGTTTTGGAATGCTTCTTCATGATGGCTTCCATTCGAATGATTTGTTCTTCCTTAGCAAATCATAGAACAGTTTGCATCTATTTGACGACTTGGATATAAATCTATTAAGCGCTACAACTCGTTCGGTTAACCTTTGCACATCTTTGACGCATCTTGGAGACTGCAAATTGACAATGGCTTTAATCTGCTTTGGACTCGCTTCGATACCTCTTTGGGTTACGACATACCCCAGGAATTTGCCGGAGGTGACGCCGAAGGAACATTTGCTGGGATTCAGCTTCATTTGGTAGCGTCCTAGTATTTCAAATGCTTCTTCAAGGTGCTGAAAGTGGTCGTTGTCTTTTTTGGACTTGACTAGCATGTCGTCAATGTATACCTCCATGGTGTCCCTAATCTGTTTTTCAAACATTATATTTACTAACCTTTGGTATGTTGCGCCAGCGTTCTTCAAGCCAAAGGGCATGACTTTGTAGCAGTAGATGCCTCGATCCGTGATGAATGCCGTTTTTTCTTGATCTTCAGGATGCATAAGGATCTGGTTGTACCCGCTAAATGCGTCCATATAGGTGAGCATCTCGTGACCGGCAGTTGCATCTACCATGGCGTCGATGTGAGGTAATGGAATAGGATACTTTGGGAATGCTTTGTTGAGATTCGTGAAGTCAATGCAAACTCGCCACTTCCCATTCTTCTTTGGCACCACCACCATGTTAGCAAGCCAGTCGGGGTATTTTGCTTCTCGTATCTTGCCGGCTTCTAGGAGGTTTTGCACTTCTTCGTTGATGACTTGGTTGCGCTCAGGTGCAAACTTCCTGCGTTTTTGCTTGACAGGCAAGTGATCAGGACTAACATTTAACTTATGCGTTATTACCTCAGGGTTGATGCCAACCATGTCCTCATGGGACCAAGCAAAGCAGTCGGCATTTCGCCTCAAGAACTCGATCAGTCGCTCTAGCAATTCGCCATGCAAGTCTGCTCTGATCCTGACGGTTTGCTTAGGTTTAGACTGATCAAGGATGATTTCATCAATTGGCTCAGCTTCTAGTTCAGCATATTCTTCGATGGTCCGTCATTGCTGTAGTTTCTATGCAGGCATCTTGCGAGTTGCCGAAGGCTTCAAGGCTGTTTTGTAGCATTCCTTCGCCGACTTTTGGTCGCCTTTTATTTCTTGCACTCCCCATTTGGTGGGGAACTTGATGGTTTGGTGATAGGTGGATGGCACCGCCTTCATATCATGGATCCATGGCCTGCCAACAATGACATTGTAGGATGATAAGCAGTCAATAACTAGGAATTTTACCTGGATATTAACGCCTTGCGCATAAGTGGGTAAAGTGATTTGGCCAAGTGTATGTTTAGCCTCGCCGCTAAATCCACGAGCATTGTGGATTTTTTGGTGATGTCGCTCTCACTTATCCCCATGTCTTTGAGGGCATCTAACATGATGATATTTGTCGAGCAGCCATTGTCAACGAGCACTCTTCTCATGAGGCAGTTATCAATTGTGAGTGAGATAACGAGTCCGTCATGGTGCGGATCCGCCAAATCTGCTGCATCTTCTTCATCAAAGGATATAGGCATGCAATCGTCCTTCGCTTTTCTACATGAGCCGACGGGCTTTTCCATGGTGCTTTCTTTGGCATGACGCTTTGTAGCTGAATATGTTAGGCCGCACACGTCCGATCCACCTGAAATAAGATTGACAATTCTAGAATGGTGAGGGGGAGCCGGCGGCCTTTCTGAAGTTGATGATCCGTGCTGCATGGTTGCTTTGGCCTTGTCAGTCATGATATCTTTCAAGAATCCTTTCCGGAGCAAGTGACGACTTCTCTTTTAAGGGCAATGCATTCGTCTGTTGCATGACCAATATCTGCACGGAAGTCGCACCATCTTGATGAATACTTCTTGTCCGAGGGTTTGTCTGACTTCTTGGGCCACCTGACTGCATCTCCTAACTTGCCAAGATTGTTGATAAGTCCTGCCGGACTGACATTGAAGTTGTATTCTTGGATTGCTGGAGGATGATTTAAGTCTGCGACGGTGACATTTTGCACAACATCTTTGTGATATGGCTGATATCGGTTGTCCCGACGACTGTTGTTGCTTGGGGCCTTCCTGCCGCCTCGATCTAACTCTGCTGCACCTTTCTTGGTATCAACATCTTCTTCGAATCTAATTTGCGCGAGGGCTTTTTCCTGGGCATCTTCGAAGGTTGGGCAAGGATACTTTGTCAGCTCCTTATACAGCTCCAACTCTTCTAGCAAACCTCTTCGGAAAGCTTCGATGGCGGTAGGAGCATCGCATCTTGGGATGGAGACCTTTTTGCGATTGAACCAGTTGAAATAATCTCGCAGTGGTTCGCCATATCTTTGCACGACACGGTACAAATCGCTAGTTTTCTTTTCCAGGCCCCTGCTGCTGGCAAACTGGAGATTGAACATGTCTACCAAACCTACAAAAGTCAAAATAGCACCATTAGGTAGATTAATGAACCATTGAAGAGCGGGACCTGATAAGGTTGATCCAAATCCCTTGTACATGCAATCTTCAAGCATCTCGCGTGGGACTGGGATGGTGATCATTCTCTGCTTATATTGGGCGACATGCTCGCTGGGGTCCGTCGTTCTGTCATACAACTTCATAGCAATGACGGTAAAGCGCTTCGGGATCTTAACCAAGGCGATGGCATCTGCAAATGGCGAGTCGGCATAGCTGGCTACGGCAGCTTTCTCCATGGGTCTTGGCACTCCCGGAATCTTAAGGATCATCTCTTCGACCTGCCTGAGGCGCTCGTACAAGGGATCTGCATTGACAATTGCAGGGACGATTTTCGGCACGTTGGGCGCAGGTTGCTTGCTTCGGGCATCTTGCACCGGATGAAGATGCTCCGCAGCCACTTTGGATGGCGGCTCCTTCTGAGATGGTTGATTCTGCATCTTGCCAGCATCTTCGTCGAACGGGGAGATCCACTCACAGGCGGCCTAGCGGTTTAAGCTGGGATACTTGCTGACAGCTGGTGCTCCTTGCTCTGGTATAACATCTTTGTCATCTACATGGATAGGATCCTCCATGTCGAGTTGCTTGGCTATGCTACCAATATCACTTTGACGCTTGCGGGAGTTGGACGCGTTGGACAACATTTGGGACCGGAGCTCCTCGGTTTCCTTTCTGAGTTGGACACCTTGAGCCGCAACTTCATCTATGAGAGATTGCTTCATCTTGTCAATGGCGCCCATGATTTGGTCCATGGCTTCTTGTCCTGGCACATCAACGGGCGGTTGAGGAGTTGCGGGTGACTAGGAGTGTTAGCGGTTTGGGTTGGTGCGGTTTGGGATGTAACCCAACCCAAACCACAAATATACGGTTTGACATTTTCCCAACCCAAACCGCACCGCACTTTTTCCCAAACCAACCCAAACCAAACCGCGCAAAACGGTTTGGTGCGGTTTAGTTTGCGGTTTAACCATTTTTTCCTCCGCGAGTAAAAAAAAAATTTGTTGATAAATATAAAGAGTCTAAATAAATATAAAGTTGACTTCATATTTAAACATAAATAATAATTTATCAAAAGTGTCCAAGTTCTTTACCTCAAACTTCTTTTTTCAGTTGTATACTTGTATGCCACCTTGTCAAGTGTATTTTAAAAAAATCAAAATATATAATTTTTTTTTTAAAAAAAAATCATACAAAATTGCAGTTTACGGTGCGGTTTCGGTTTACAAAAATTAAAACCCAACCCAAACCGCAAACCGCGGTTTGCTTAAAATCATAACCCAAACCACGATTTTGAAACCGCAAACCAACCCAAACCGCGAAAAAACGGTTTGGGTTGCGGTTTGGTGCGGTCCAGACCGCACTCTGAACAGCCCTACGGGTGACTCATCAGCATTGTTTCCAAACATGTCTTGTGACAAATTAATAGAGTGTTAGAATTGGTTTTTAATTACCAGCCCCACGGTGGGAGCCAAATTGTTTAGGGAAAATTTCACACTAAGGCTAATTTGCTTGGAGAGGGGGTTGATAATTAACTTGCGAATAAAAGTAAATTGCACAAAGTAAAGTTGCAAGAAATAAATAAAAGAACACAGCAAGTTTTACGTGGAAAACCCTTTGGAAATGAGGGAAAAACCACGGGAGGATTTGTATCCTGCCAATTCACTAAGATGCTCGAGTTTGTGAGAGAGAGTACAAGTATTAGCTAGAGAGAGAGAGTTGAGAGAACAATGAGTAGTGATTTACAATGTGTGAGCTAGTAGACTATTTATACTAATTTGCAATATAGACGTTGCTTGTTTAGTCGTTTTTCCTTAGGCGCTGATTGGTGGAGATCCTCATTTTAATGGGATTGCCCAGAAATATCTTCAAGCAGTTGAATTATTATCCCACGTCTTCCTCAACGCTGCGCACATCTTCCTAAGAAATAGGGGTCTTCAAACTGCCTGGCTACGTCACTAATCTTTCCTTTCTTCAACCGTCCACTTAAGCGCTGCCACTTCACTATTCATACTAACACAACATGACTTGGTAAATTCTTGCCACGTAAAAATAATTTACCCTATAACAATTATGCTTGAATTCACCTACGCATATATATGCTACCATTTGTATGTCCTTATAAATTTCTTTTTAAGTATTCTCATTTAGTTGCTCCTAAATTGTTTTAAAAGGTATAAGGGGTTGTTAAGACACCATAATCTCATATACACTCTTCTTATTGTAGTTGTTTAGTAGACCAAACATAGGAAACTTCATTTCCTAAGAAGTTATACTTTCTCCAAAATGTAGACAGTGATTTACCTAAACCTCCCTGGGAGAATGGAGTAAAACTGAGTGCATCGTTGTACATTCGGGTGTACAATGCACATGGTATACCCAAGACTGTTTTTTTTTTTTTGCTCATTTGAAGCTCGTCCTAGGGGGAAAATTTGCACATCCGGAGGTTTCAAATGATAAATAAGCATATTCACGATATACCCGGTGTATAATTAAAGTTGTGGTAAAACTTCTCATGATGACAAACCAAACAAGATTTTGCACTTTTGAGGAAATGCAACTACATGAAAAAAATATTCCATAACTTATTTATGTGTTAGATAAACAAGACCTATCCATGTCTTAGATGAAACTCAGGTTTCTAATTGTTAGACTTATCATTCAAAAGAATTCCTTTAACTTTCTTCAAGTCCTAACATGAAGATTAGTGAAACTTGAATCTAGTTTCATGTATGCAATAGTGTAATTAAGCTCGCAAACTAAGCTTTAATAAGTCGGATGCTGAACACGTTGTGAAGCTCAAACATGATATCTACAAGCTGGTTTGATCTCGAGTCACACTCAAGCACTAATGGTTATTGTAAAGTTTAGCTCGACAAAGCAAAAATTAACTTGAATCGACTCATTTGTAGTCTTATAGATGAACATTCATATGGTGAAACACTAACACAAAAATATAATAGTTTCACCAATTATGGAGCACTATTGAACACCATATGTTTGGGCCCATTTCAAGGACCAGCCCATTGTGGGCAAAATTACCAAAATACCCCTACTCCTAGGGCCATCAACCCTCCACCAGCTGGAGTTGACCTAAATACCCTATTTTATTTGAATTCACAACCACTATAAATAGTGCTTATCCCATCAGTCAAAAGGTATTCAATTCTCACCTAAAAAGCTAGAACATCTCTCTCTACAATTACTACTTTCTCTCTCTACCTCAATTACTGACTTGAGCGTCGGAGGGGCGTTGCCGGAAAAACACCCGGGGTAGTTTTTCAGTGTGCTTTGCAGGTGTATCGGCGTTAAGATCCATCGGAGCTCTCGTACCCTCTCAGCATTCAGTTGGCATCCCCTTCATCATTACTTGAAGTTTCTTGACGGAAACAGTTTGGCGCCGTCTGTGGCGATACAACAATCTCAAGCCACAACCGAGAGCTGAAATGGCACCGATCCGCTGAAACCATAAAGCTCCTCAGCCAGAACCTAATCCACCTTCTCATCGCACACCTACCGTTGAGACACTCGACCCTCATGAGGATGAGAGCCCTATGCCTCCGCCAGAACATGGGCCTCACCCTCAGCCAGCTGGACCCCCTCATCCACAACCTTCTCTGCCCGCTGAACTCCAGAGGATAGCAGACCAGCTGAACCAAAACATTGAACGGAACCTAAGGGCCATGTTAGCTACTCTTCAAAATGGAGGGCAACCACAACCCCCCCCCCTCACCCTGAGAGGAAGGGGAGGGAAGGAGCCTCTCGAATGCAAAGATCAAATGCTGTTAGACTCCCTCAGCCCTCGGCCCGGAGGCATGAACAACCAAGAGAGTGAAGACCCCCTCAGTCAGCTTAGAGACTCCCTCGGTCAGCCCATAGACCCCATCGGTCAGAACAGTGACTTCCTCGGACAGAGTGTGGGCAGAGGGATGCTCATCAGACAATCGAAGAGAACCGACTCCGTAAGGGGCAAATGGATGCCCGAGAAATCCTGAATAGGAAGGAAGCGTCAAGGGCGGCCCCATCAAGACGCGAGCGTGAGCCTGGTCAGCCCCACCCTCCTCGCCGGGAGCGAGAGAGATCCCCTCCTCACTCGCCCAGACGCCGGGAAGATGAAGGGGACTCGGCCTCATCTCAACCACACAAACGTGGGGACCCCCTGATGGTCAATAGAGGCGTCCTAATTAAACTTCATGACCCCCTTCAGCAAAGAAATCATGGACACCCCCAACCCAGGCAAAGTGAAGGTGCCTCTCATCGAGCAATATGCAGGTTGACGGACCCGGCTGACCACATGGCCTCATACAAAGCGCAAATGGGTGTGCAAACGGGTTGCGAGGCGGCATGGTGTCGCTACTTCCCAACCACACTCAAAGGGTTGGCGCTTAGCTAGTTCTCAGAGTTATCTCCCGGAATTATTACTAACTTCTCAATGCTAGAAGCACTCTTGTTTCAGCACTTCATTGCGGGAAGGAGACACAAGAAGACTAGCATCCATTTGATGTCGGTCAGGCAAGAGAACAATGACAGTCTGAGCGACTACATCAAGAGGTTCAACGAAGAGTCACTAAGGGTGTCAGACCTCCAAGATGGGGTATCATTGACCGCGCTCATGTCTGGGCTCTTGCCAGGCAAGTTCCGTTAGTCCTTGGCGGAAAACGAAGTCACTACGTTCACGGAAGCCATGACTCGGGAACAAAAGTTTATACAAGCCTTTGAAATTTGTAAGCCAAGCAACGACAACTCAAGGAAGAGGAAGGATGACAAGGGTATTGCGGATCACCGCAACGGCCGAGATCAGACCAAAGCTCCTCGATCCAACTTCCAGCCTAACCGACCCTCCGCTAGTAGGGAGGATTCTCGATTTAACAGAAACCAAAGGGAGATTTACTTGGACCTTAAAGAGAAGTTGGTGTTACCTAGGCCACCCCCCATCAAGAGCTCCAGCACTCCACGGGACAAACGATTATGGTGTGAGTACCACAAGGAGTGCGGTCACACCACCCGTGATTGCAGAGAGTTGAAGAAGGCCTTGGATAATCTAGCGACCAAGGGAAGCTCAACAGGTACCTCAAAAATCCTGATGACAAGGACAAGAGGAAAGAAGATCGAGCTAACAGTGATGACACAGAAGGGTACGTTGGTGTTATATCGGGTGGATTCGCTTCAGGAGGCCTAGCCGGATGTTCCCGCAAAACCCACCTTCAAGAGCTGAAGCATCAAGTGTTAAAGGTTGAAGGTACCCAGGCAAGCTGCCCCGTAATGACCTTCGGAGAAGCAACTCGGCGCATTCAGACACCCCATGATGACCCGTTAGTGATAGAGATGAAGATCGCGAACTCGAGAGTGAAGAGGATCCTAATTGATAGCGGATCCTCCGCAGACATCATTACCTTGGATTGCCTCAAAAAACTCAAGTACCAAGATAAGGACACAACTCCCATCCATCAGCCACTGATAGGCTTCGGGGGCAGCTCAGTTCATCCCGTCGGCACTATCAAGCTCCCAGTGCAACTCGGCGAAAAAGGAAAAGGAAGAAGCCTACTAATTGACTTCTTGGTAGTGGACATCCCATTGCCATACAACGCAATCGTGGGTCGTCCTACGCTGAACAAGGTCAAAGCCGCGATCTCGGTTTATCAACTCTTGATGCAATATGAGACGGACGAGGGGGAAGTCGGCAAAATCCATGGGGATCAGCAATCAGCTAGAGAATGCTATGTCAATAACTTGAAAAATATCACAATCTCATCTAAAGGAGAAACATCACCCAAGAAGAGAAAGAGGAGTGAAGAAGAGGCACCCCTGGACTGCCTCAGCATCTACATCTCAGAGAACCCGAAATGCTACGACCGCCTTCATCTAGTTGAAGAGGATGAGGAGGTCACCCTTGATGAAGAACTTGGCCACCAAGTGAGGGTAGGCCGAACAATAGATCAAGCATTGAGGGAGGAAATCATCATGGTATTGAGCGAGTACAAGGACGTTTTCGCCTACGAGGCCACAAACATGCCTAGGCTAGACCCTACTTTCATGTGCCATGAATTGAACATCAAAGAGGGATTTCGTCCAGTTAAACAGAAGTTGAGGCACTAAGGCCCGGAGAGAAACGCGGCCGCAGCAGCAGAAGTGAAGAAGCTCTTAGAAGCGGGATTCATTGAAGAGTGTCAATACACATAATGGTTAGCCAACGTGGTGCTTGTCAAGAAGTCTGGCGGATCATGGCGGATGTGTGTGGATTTCACAAACTTAAACAAAGCATGTCCGAAAGACAACCATCCCCTCCCCAAGATAGACAGATTGGTGGACTCAACAGCAGGGCATGCGCTTCTCAGTTTCATGGATGCCAATGCAGGGTACCATCAAATACCCATGGCAGAGAAGGATAGGCCACACACTGCCTTCATCACAAGCCAATAGGTCTACTGTTACAAGATGATGCCCTTCAGGCTAAAAAATGCGGGAGCCACCTATCGCACAAACGGAAACGAGATCTTCCAAGGCCAACTAGGCCGCAACATTGAAGTGTATGTTGACGATATGATGGTCAAAAGCAAGCAAGCAACAGATCACGCAGCTGACTTAAGGGAAACCTTGTCTACCCTCCGTCGATATCGGATGATGCTTAACCCCAAAAAGTGTGTTTTTGGAGTGAAGGGAGGGAAATGCCTTGGCTTCTTGGTCGACGAAAGAGGGATTGAAGCCAACCCAGAGAAAGTACAAGCGGCGTTGGACATGAGGTCTCCTAAGAACGTCCGAGAAGTCCAACGCCTCACTGGTTGTCTAGCGGCCCTCGGGCGCTTCTTATCCCAGTTAGCCGACAAGAGCCTCACCTTCTTTCGATCACTCAAGCGGAAAGATTTTGATTGGGATAAAGAAGTAGAAAAAGCATTTTAGCAACTCAAGCAACACCTTTCCACCCTCCCCAAGCTCATCTCCCCCCTCTCAGGTGAAACATTGTATGTCTATCTGGCGGTGTCCGAATACGCACTAAGTGTCGTACTTGTGGCTGATCGAGAAGATGGCCAAGATCCAATGTATTTCGTCAGCCATGCTTTTCGAGGGGCAGAAAGCAAGTACAGCCAGATTGAAGAGATGGTTTACGCCTTAGTCATGGCAAGTCGAAAGTTTAAGCCCTACTTTCAAGCACATCCTATCAAGGTCCTAACCGGACAACCTCTTCGAAAAGTCATTGAAAATCGCAATCAATCCAGTCGCATGACGGATTGGGCTGACCAACTGGCCGACTTCGGCCTCAAGTATGAACCTCGTAGGGCGATTAAAGCTCAAGCCCTAGCAGACTTCATCTCAGAGTGTACTTCCGGACTGACTGAGGAAGAGGGATCAGTAACATGGGGGCTTCAGGTTGACGGCTCTTCAACTAAAACGGGAAGCGGAGCAAGTTGATTTTTTGGCTTCCAACAATGAAGCTGAGTATGAGGCATTGATTCTAGGGCTACAAATATGTATCTCCTCAGGAGCCAAGTCAGTCTGAGCCAAGTCTGATTCACTGCTCATAGTCGGTCAAGTATCGGGAGAATTTGAGGCCAAGGAGGATAACATGAGGATGTATAGATCCAAAACCAAAGAGGTGGTCACTAACCTCCAAGAATTTCAAATCCTACATGTACCTCGATTAGAAAATCAGCAGGCTGACGCCCTCACTCGAATGGCGAGCTCAGCTGACGGGCTCAGCCCAAGGACCATCATGTGGGAAGTCATCCATCAACCTAGTATCAATGCCAAACAAACCCATGTCTTAGACAGGACTTCAACATGGATGGAAAGGATGATTAAGTACTTGAGAGATGAGGAGCTCCCCCCGGATAATAAAGAAGCTAAGAAGGTTTAAGCAAGGGCTAAGTGGTTCACCTGGCATGATGGGAACTTGTACAAGAAATCCTACACTCACCCCTTGCTAAAGTGTGTCACCCCTGAGGATGGAGACTACATATTAAGGGAGATACACGAGGGGGCATGTGGAAGTCATCAAGGAAGCAGAACCATCGCAGCCAAGGCACTCCGAGCGAGATACTATTGGCCGACGTTGAAAGAAGATGCAATGGAGCTAGTGCGGAAATGCCCCAAGTGCCAGTTGTTCTCAGATCTCCCTCGTACGCCAGCAAATCCCCTTACCTCCATACAAGTTGTGTTGCCCTTTGATAAGTGGGGTATGGACCTACTCAGCTCATTCCCCCCCGCCTCAGGTCAAAGAAAATTTCTCATTGTGGCAATAGATTACTTCACAAAGTGGATAGACGCTGAGCCCCTTGCCACAATCACGGACAAGCAAGTGCAAATGCTTATATGGTGAAATATCATTACGAGGTTTGGAGTCCCCAAAACCCTCGTATCTGACAACGGAAGACAATTCAACAGCGGCCCGACCCGGGACTATTGTGATCGTTTCCTCATAAGCACCAGGTTTTCAGTCGTCTCAAGGCCCCAGACAAATGGCCAAGCTGAGGCACCCAACAAGATTGTTCTCAAAGGAATCAAGAAGTCCTTGCACGGAGCCAAGGGGGCATGGGTCGACGAATTGCCAGGGATACTCTGGTCAGCGCGGACAACCGTCAAGGAAGCTACAGGCTACTCTCCTTTTCAGCTCGTCTATGGGAGCGAGGTCGTTCTCCCCGTGGAAGTTGGCATACCTTCCCCCCGTATGACATTTTATGACTACCTGAAAATGAGCAAGAGAAACCCATCAATCTTGACCTTTTACTAGAAATCAGGGGTAACTCTCTCCTCCGATCCATCCAATACAAGCAGAGGGTCACTCGGCACTTCAACCGGAGAGTGAAGCACAGGCCCATACAGTTAGGGGATTGGGTCGTTCGCAAGATCGAAGCGACAGAGAACTCGCACCTGCAAGGCAAGCTCAGCCTCAACTGGGAAGGACCCTACAAGGTCACTCAAGTAATTAAACCAGGAACTTATCGGCTCGAATCACCTGAAGGAGTCCCTCTCGCTCGACCATGGAATGTTGATAATCTAAAGAAGTATTTTGTTTAAGTATTGTTATTTAGGGGCATCAATGTACATGGGCCAGGCTTGTGACCTCGGCACAATTTTTATAAAAGACATTAGTAATGAATGAAAAGAGGCCAAGCATATGCTTCGGCGCACTTCCTAAGTCTGACAAAATACATGTTGCACCGCATCATCCAAAATTGTGTGAGCCAGGCAATACCTCGGCCAAACAAAGAGACATGAAACAAAAAGCAGAAACTGAAAAATGACAATACTCAACAAAGCAAGATCAGTTAATGATAAAAATTCGCATTACTAACACATAACATTACAACACAAGGGAGGCAGCCTCGAAAACAAAAGGCCACCTCTTTGAAGACTACAATGCAAGGGAGGCAGCCTTGAACAAACAAAAGACTACCTCTTTCAAGAAAAATACAAGTTGAGTCAATACAAAGGCACTAATGAAAAGAGTTGCCGAAATCACTACCCTCCTCATCATACTCAGCATCCTCATAGCCCGCCGAAAACTGCTGGGTGTTGGACTCAACCTGCTGGCCCAAGCTGGTAGCCGTCAATTGACTATGTAGTGAAGCCATCTCGGCTTCGCAAAGGGACCGGTAGGTCCGAGCTGAGGCCTCCCAATCGAATGTTGGGCAGTCCTTGCTCACGGCCTTCCGCATCCGAGCCAGTGCGATTTCCTCGCCTGCTAGAAAAGAGCTCTCACCAACCTCAGTGTTGCACGTCAAACACTCGGCTGACTCCTGCCAGGCCTTGAACCATTCCGCAGAGCACCTATCCACCTTCAGTCGGGCCTCTCTCAGCTTCGTCGAGAGACGACTCACCTTCTTCAAAGCATCATCACGATCCTTCAAAGCATCATCACGATCCCTTGTCGGACGGTTAATCTGGCTAGTGAACTCATTTGAATTCTCGACGAAGTCAGCCTGATCATTGGCGATGACCCTCATCTCCCTTGTCAGCTCGGACTTAGAGAAGTGAAGCTTTGGCTCCAAGTCCTTCACAGTAGCCTGATGCTGCTGAGCCGCAGCCTCCAGATAAGATACCCTAGCGGACAACCTCTCATTCTTCTCAGTTAAAGCAATACGGCGGCGCCTTAGCATAGTCATTCGAATAGACATCTACTAAGATAAGAAAATAAGTTTGAAAGGCATACAAGACAATAAATCACGAAGCTGAGACACAATACTTACATCCATCCAGACGTGGTGAAGCTCATCCACCTCGCCCTCGCCAACGGACTCCAAATACTCGTCATCCGTGGCAGAGGCTAGCTCCTTGCATACCTTCCTCAGCCGCCGACCCTTGTCATCCGTAGACAATCTAACGAAAGGGACGTTGGCCCCAGCAATAGGCCCGTGCACCCTCTTCGGCGACGGCGAAGGAGAAGAAGGAGTGTATGTGGGAGTTGGAGGAAGGTCATAGTCACCTCCGTCAAAGTTGGTGTCAAGCCCAGACTGGAGGGACGGCCCTCTACTTGAGGAAGGCCTCCCCTTGGCACTCGAGCGCTGTTGCTCTAAGGCGATTACTGTCTCAGGGCGCTCCGCTTGAGTCGTGGAGCGCTCCTTCTTGCGCTGTGGTTTGGCAGGATACTAAAGGCATCAAAAGTTAGCATAAAAACATAAGTGACAAAGAAAGTAGAAGTAGAAGGCGAGAATTACTGAAGGTGGTGGGGGTACCCCGATCTCCCCGCCCTGAAGCTCCCTCCTGAGCGTCTGGCCATGATAGCGGCAACATCAACTCTCTTTGCCATATTTTCGTCCAAACGTGATCGGGAAACAACTATACAAAAGCAAAAGCAATTCCACATTAGCATACATCAAACAAAAGACTAAGTATGAAAATACAATCCCCACCCATTACCCTGGGGGTAAGCCGGGCTCACTCCAAAGGCTAATATGAAGTGTTCATCCTGAGCATACTTTGGGTTGGGGAGCCAATTAGTAGGGACACCGACTTTTTCCCCATTGACCATCTCACGGTGGGTCTGGAAGTAACAAGCAGCCACGGCATCATCCCTCGACATCTCCGGTACTCCAAAGTTCAAACGACTCTGTGGCTCCTCTCGAGACCACATGGTAGGTAAATCCCAATCGCCGTTGTAGTAAACATAAACAAACTGACGTCGGAACTTCTTCTGAGCCGAAGGCATCTTCCGAACTATCTTGTACCCCTTGCGGCATTGGAAACCCCACGAACCACCACCGACTTCCTTGGATTCGGGGATCTTCACTAACTTAACCATGTTTCTCCATAAGCGAAGGGTGGGGGTAACTCCCAACGAGTGGCAAATCATAACAAAACCCAAGATGGTATACCATGAGTTGGGCACCACTTGCGTAAAAGTAAAGTTGTACGCAATCATGAGCTCTCTAATGAAGGGATGGATAGGAAATCTTAGGCCAAAATCTAAGCATGCTCGATAAACCGCAACGCACCCAGGGGGCGTTGTCAAAACCGTATTCGTACCCCTTGGCATATACAACGCGTAAGGGTCACGAATGAACCACTTCACCCCTAAGGAGGACATATCCCTCATCATCACATTCATCCAAGTAAGATGTGGGTAGCAGTTGACCGGCCCCCCGCCGGGAACGAGTGGGGGGTACTCTAGTTGGTCAGAGTCCTCAATGGCATCACCCTGGTCGACCATAACTACACCATCATGAAGGAAATTATCTAAGTAACTACGTTGTGCATATGAATAGGCCACGGATACCTCCCAAGGGTAGGGCACGTCCCCCTCGGCCTCTTCCTCATAGGATCAAGTAAGGCTCGGAAGGAGGACCGCCTCGGGAACAGCCGAGGGATCGAGACAACAAGCTGTCGTCGTCACCAATTTTATTCCTACCCCCCGAGTTTCCTCCGATAATTTGTACATGGGAGGAGATTCGGGAGGGGTACCCGACTCCGAATCAGACCCCATTATTTACTAACAAAAGGGGTCAGCCGTCGGCCTTTATTAAAAAAAAAAGACAAAGAAAGGGAAGTCGGGCGTACCTTAAATGAAGAAATCGATCGAAGGAAGAAGCTGAGTCCAATTCTAGTGAGATAAACTAGAGAGACAGAGACAAGGAGTGCTTTAAGTGAATGGAATGACAATGAGAAAATGAAATCTCCGTCTCCCATTATATAGAGAAAAGGATGGAAGAGCCTTGAACCCCACTCCTCATATGGGCTTTCATGAGTAAACCTCCAATTGGGACACATTATTGAAAGAAATTTGATGAATATAAACTCATTGAGCCTCGTCTGCATAAAAAAAGTAACACCGACTCGGCAATTGACTTAAATACCCCGGGATGCCAAGCTAGAACCTCCATCGGACAATGAGGAGCGTCCTATACTTAGACAAATGAACTAGGTATCACAACTCAATGCCTTCTAGGATGCATCTCCCTCGGCCAACGAGAAGCGTCCTATACTTAGAAAAATAAACTAAGTATCATAACTTATGCCTTCTCGGATGCAGGGGCTCATTATTAGCCCCTCCGAAGGGTGACCCTGGACCTCCCTCGTCCGAATGAGGAGCGTCCAATACTTAGAAATTTAAACTAAGTATCACTACCTCAAGCCTTCTCAGATGCAGGGGCTCATTAGCCCCTCCGAAGGGCGACCTTGGGCCTCCCTCAGCCAAACGAGGAGCGTCCTATACTTAGAAAATAAACTAAGTATCACTACCTTCATGCCTTCTCGGATGTAGAGGCTCATTAGCCCCTCCGAAGGGTGACGTTGGGACCTCCCTCAGACAACGAGGAACGTCCTACACTTAGAAAAATAAACTAAGTATCATAACTTATGCTTTCTCGGATGCAGGGGCTCATTAGCCCCTCCGAAGGGTGACGTTGGGATCTCCCTCAGACAACGAGGAGCGTCCTATGCTTAGAAAAATAGACTAAGTATTACTACTATGCCTTCTCCGGTGCAGGGGCTCATTAGCCCTTCCGAAAGGCGACACTGGGACCTCCCTCGGACAACGAGGAGCGTCCTATACTTAGAAATATAAACTAAGTATCACTACTATGCCATCTCAGGTGCAGGGGATAATGAGAAACGTCCTATACATAGAAAATAAACTAAGTATCACTACCTAATGTCTTCTTGGACGCAAGGGCTAATTAGCCCCTCCGAAGGGCGACCTCGCATGAGCCCTAGCGCTTGCACGCCCCCTCGACCTTCCCCTCGGCCATGATCGAGGGAGCCCCTCGGCCTAGCGTCTCAGCCTCGGCAAGCGTACGAGGGCCTGCATATGGCCTGGCAAATTCCTTCTAACAATTTGCGTGGCCCTCCTAGCCTAATGGAGATGCAATTCTTTCGATTCCGCCAATCAACCGCCCATGAAAATCGGATTTTCGCTCCGATTAATTGGCGTGGGGCTAATTGTTTGGGTCCATTTCAAGGACCAGCCCATTGTGGGCTAAATTACCAAAATACCCCTGCTCCTAGGGCCATCAACCCTCCACCAGCTGGAGTTGACCTAAATACCCTATTTTATTAGAATTCACAACTACTATAAATAGTGCTTGTCCCATCAGTCAAAAGGTATCCAATTCTCACCTAAAAAGCTAGAGCATCTCTCTCTACCTCAATTACTGACTTGAGCGTCGGAGGGGCGTTCCCGAAAAAACCCCCGGGGTAGTTTTTCAGTATGCTTTGCAGGTTTATCTGCGTCAAGACCCATCGGAGCTCTCGTACCCTCTCAGCATTCAGTTGGCATCCCCATCATCATTACTTGAAGTTTCTTGATAGAAACACTATATATTTATGCTCTAAGTGAAAAGGCGTGAAATTTTACCTGGAGAAGGTTCTCTAACTCGTTGATAGAAAGTGCAAAACTGAGGAGGTACAGGTTGGGGGGAGAAACGGGATGACGCAGGCAAGGTTACCTTTAATTTTTTCCACCTTTCCTCCATTATCTTTTGCCCAAATTTAAAAATATCCCTCCCACCTCCCTCAATAACGGCTTCCAAGATCTTTAAAATTCGCAATTGGGTGTCCTGGGATACACCCAATGTGTTATACGTTACATAATCAATCATATTTTGGTGTACAACCTTATCCCTTACCAAGGCCCACCTGTATCAGAAAGAAACATGATGTTATGTTTTGCATTATATCAAGGTGACAATATCAATATGGCTCTTTGCAATTGTGATTTTTCAATTAACCATAATATATGTTGATCAGACTCTTCATTTCACCTCAAGTATCCGTGTCGGATCCTCAACACTCGAATATGAATGGGACATTTGGACACTTCATTATGGATTTTTGGGCTAATAAATTGAAAAAGTTCCAAAAAAATGATTGAGTCGGACACTTGGACATGTAACCGAGTACGGGCAATATAGACCATAGTATGCTATCAGAATATCACTTTGTACTTTGTAGAGGTGCTTTGTAAATTTTGTCACTTTTTAGTAATAACATGTGGTGTTTTGTACTACCTTTGTTCTTTTTTAATAACTCACACTTTTTACGCATGCTGATGCACTACTTTGAGCCTTTATATCTCAAATTTGTATTTTTAAATAATATAAAAAGTTGATATTCTAAAAGTACATATCGAGACGAATCAAATAAGACCCCACATGACTATATTTTCTCTTAACCATAAATCACAAATGATAGTCAAAGGGAAATTTGTGAATAGTGTCAAAAGTGAAAGAGTAACTATTAAAAAGGAACGGAGGTAGTATTTAACAAAAAGACAGGCTAGATATCTAAATATTAGATTTTTTTGGAAAGCTGAATATTAGATATTAAATTAAGTATATTGATATATGTTTGGCCTTTTAGAACATTATAAAAAATGAATAAAATGAAAGGGCATGCTCTTAATATGTGAGATAGGATAAAATGATCCTTATATATATGTAATATACTAATATGTAACCAAAAGAAACTAACTTTAATAGTCTAATTATATTAAGCAAAGTTATTACTCAGAAGATAATTGTACCCAAATCTGCTACCAGCATGACCGGTTAACTTGGAAATAGAGAAAAGCATCAAATCTTCGGACGCCGGCGCTGGAATAGGAGTGTAAAGAGGCCTAATAAACACGATCATATATTGGTTTAACTGAGGGCCCTTCAAGAATGGCCTCCTTCGGCTCCCCATCAGTAGAGCTGTCAATTCAGTTACTCGAGTCGGGTTCAGGTTGGGTCATCTCAGGTTTCAGTTCATGTTCGGTCAGGTCGTGTCAGGTCAATAAATCAAACAGGTCGGGTGCAGGTCGGGTGCAGGTCGGGAGCGGTCGTAATTCGGTCAGGTTTGTCACAGTTTATTTCTTCTTTCAGGTTCGGTCAGGTTCGGCACGGTCAATTTCGAGACTGGTCATCTTTCGTGGTCATGTGGTGTCGGGTCGGGTTTATTGCAGGTTTGTAGCGGGCGCTTTCAAGTTCAGGTCATGCGTGGGTCGGATACTTATCAAGTCAAGAGAATAACGGTTTGGGTCAGGATCGAGTCAAGTTCAGGTCGTTAGTTATTGGGTTGTGCCATACTTTGTTTCGGATCGCTTCGGGTATAAAACGGGTCATGAAGCTTGTGTGTCACTGATTCAAAATTTTTCATTATTTAATATTTCATTGAAAATCAATGCTTGAATAGTTCATCTAGTTATATGCCTTTTTGTAATAGTGTTATTTTATAATTTAAGTTACTATGTGGTGAAATCAATAACAAGTCAATTTATCATAATTCAACAAGTCGGGTAACATGTAGCAACAAGTCAGGTACAACCATGTACCAAGTCGCAACAGGTCTTGTAAATCAGGTAACAGGTCGCAACAGTTCGGAACAATAACAGGTTGAGTCGAGTTATAATCGGTTACAATTCCTAATCAGGTCCGGTGTCGAATCGGGTTCAGATCGTTTTGCTCACTTCAGTTATCGGTCTTTTTCGGGCGGGTGTCGGTTCAGGTCATAGATTGTTGGGTCAAGATCAGGTATCGGTTATTATCAGGTCGGGTGCAGATCAGGTTTCAATTGACCTGTTTTACCAAAATTTCAGGTGCAAGTCGGTTACAAGTCATTACAGGTTCAGGTCGGATTGTCAGATCACACTACTAGAAAAATAGCCTTTAGGAGCGCTTAAATAGCAACACTTGTTAAAAAAAGTGTTGACTCCAAGAATTGATGGAACAAATTGGAGCACTTTTAACAAAGAGTCGCCAGTTTCTATTTTTTTGTGAACAAAAATGCCGCGCATAAAATAAAAAAATTTCAAAACTCCCACCACTAAAGCAGTAAGGCTAAACCACGAAGAAAAAAACAAAGCCCTAATTCACTCTATCACTCACACGGCACACTAACCTCCAACTCCTTCCCATTCAACAACTCCAATTCTCTGGAAATTCACAAATCCAGTTTCACGCTTCGAAATTTGAAGGACTCCAATTCCTTTCAGCAAGATCCAGTTTCCTTGAATTTTCGCTGCTCTAAGGCAAGATTCCAATCCCCTATCTCTCTCAACAAGTAGGTATTCTTTTTATCCAAGAATTTTACTCAATTGCAATTCGATTTATGGATTAATGCTGCTCGTACGAATTGCGTTGAATTCGAATTATAGATGAATCTTGCTGGTATTTCTTTCTATGTGACTTTCAATCAATTCGAATTATTGCTGTAAAAAAAATTCTTCTTTAATTCGGAAATTATGGATTACTGTTGCTGGTATATCTTTGATTGGTTTGTGTTATCAAAAGTTTATTAGGAAATTCAAACTTTGATTGGATCATTGTTTGATTGGTTGTTATTTGGAACTAAACTAATAAGAAGGTTGAAGATAATTGTGCGTGATTTTAGTATCATATAAAAACCAGGGCAGGGAAGATAATTGGTTGCTATATGGATACAATGTAATTGCAAGTATTTGACTTCAAATTCAGAATTAGAAATACAGGTGCTTAGAGCCGCAAAACTTAGGAAAACGTAGGAATGTACAGTATACTAAAAGATTGTTTACATTAGCAGTCAAGCTTGATGTAACTTTTACATAATTGCATCATACCAAACAAAATTGCCAGAGCAGACATATTTGTTAACATATAAGAACCAAGGGCATGGAAACATTAACTAGTTACTTTGTCCCAAAACAATCTACTTGACTACTTCATTAAATTTAACGAGCAATAAATTTTCAGTATATATTGGTTTTGAAGTTGGTGTTATCCAAAGTTGGTAATGTGTAATTCAATTTTTTTCTACATGCAAATTGCAATCTTTTGACCAAACTTTAGAAAGATCATGTGGTTGAGGAAGTGAGATATTTTAGAATACATCAGATGCATGTGTTGTGCTTCTAGCCATCTAAAGCACGAAATGGACTGTCAAAATCACAAAGCATATGGAGTAATCATGCATGTTTGGTAGCTTAATATAGGTTATATGCTTTTAATGGCTGGCATCTCCCTCTCGAGAAACTCATTTTGTATGATACAAAGCCTTGTCTAACCAATTCTGTATCTAAAGTCCTCAATTCTGTTCCAATGTGGGGAAGTAGATATTCTCAAAGAAAGTGAATTGGCAGACCTATTCTCTATGGGCAAAATAAAGTGAATTGGTAGACCTATACTAAGAACTTACACACTAATAGACCTATTCTCACTTTATTCGGCAGATGAAAAATAGTCACAAGTTTATTTATGGCAGCCTGCTTTTGATCTATGGCAGACCTATTGTCTAAGTGAAGTTTCATTCATTTGCAAACTCACTTGAAATCTATTAGTGTGTAAGTTCTTAGTAGATAATTTATCGTGTATATGTTATATGTAACCCATTATTAATCATGATATTTGTGTTAAAATAGTGAATGCCTTTTTTCCTTTTTCCAGTTTAGTTTATCATGGATTTGAGGCCAATTAAAGAAAATTTGACTTGGCCAATAAAGGCAGCACAATATCGACTAGGAGTTGAAGGGTTTATGAGTTATGCTATTAAGACTTTAACATGTGATGGTAAACTTAGATGTCCTTGTATGAAGTGCGTTAATCACAAGCTTTTGAGTCCAGATGATGTAAATTTCCACTTGCTTCATTTTGGAATGATGCATAATTACACTATCTGGATTTTTCATGGTGAAAGAGTGGATCAAGTTCCAATTTCAAGTCCTTCCGAACCTATGGTAGAAGACGAGATTTTGCCGTATACAGATATGCGACAATTGGTGCATGACGCATATGGTCATAGAGGTGATGATCCAAACATAAGTGAGAACGATGACCAAAACACTCATGGCCAAAATAAAGAAGCCCAAGACTTCTATACGCTTCTCAATGACGCTGACACAGAGTTATGGCCCGGATGTGAATTAACCAAGTTGTCATTTTTAGTACTTCTTTTTCATATTAAGAGTACTAACAAATGGACTAATAAGTCTTTTAATGACCTACTAGGATTTTGTCAACTTGCAATTCCTAATAGTGCAAATTTACCCAAGTCATTTGCAGAGGCTAAAAAGGTCACTCAGAAGTTAGGCCTTGGCTATGTTAAAATACATTCATGCCCAAATCACTGTCAGCTTTATTGGAAGGATAAGGCTAATGATGATAATTGCTCAGTTTGTGGTGCTTCTAGGTGGAAAAGAGTAAGTGAGCAGACTACTTCAACAGGACGAAAGAAGAAAAAGGGAACTCCCGCGAAAGTATTACGCTATTTTCCTTTAAAACCTAGACTTAAGAGATTGTTTATGTCGAAGCACACTGCCTCCTTGATGAGGTGGCATGATGAGGAACGTAAAGAGAACAAAGAGGTATTAGGGCATCCGGCTGATTCAGAAGCTTGGAAGAACTTTGATAGTAGGTATCCTGAATTTGGTAAAGAGAGTCGCAATGTTAGGCTTGGACTTGCTAGTGATGGTTTCAATCCCTTTGGGATGATGAGCTCTACTCATAGTTGTTGGCCTATAGTTTTGGTGCCGTATAATCTGCCCCCATGGTTATGTTTAAAAAAGTCATCTCTTATCCTTTCAACACTAATTCCTGGTCCAACTAGTCCTGGAAACAAAATTGATGTATATATGCAGCCCCTTATTGAGGAGTTGCTTGAGCTTTGGAATATTGGGAGTGAGACTTTTGATGCTTCTAAGGATGAAAATTTCAATATGCGTGCTGGGCTATTATGGACAATCAGCGACTTTCCAGCTTATGGAATGCTCTCTGGGTGGAGTGTACATGGGGAAAAGGCGTGTCCTTGCTGCAACATTGACACAGCTTCCAAGTGGCTAACAAATGGTCACAAGTATTGTTTTTGGGCTCATCGCCGTTGGTTAGATTTCGACCATGCATTTCGACTGAACAAGGAAGCTTTTAATGGAGAGGAAGAATTAAGAGCACCACCTATGGATCGAACAGGGACAGATGAGTTGCACCAAATAGAGGAGATTTCGGACTTCTCTAGTTCGAATTCGTGGAAGAAAAAGAGTCCTTTGTGGTCATTGCCTTACTGGGAGTCTCACTTAATTAGACACAACTTAGATGTTATGCACATAGAAAAAAATGTGTGTGATAATGTGATTAATACATTGTTGAACGTAGAAGGAAAGTCTAAAGATAATCTGAAAGCTCGCCTTGATTTGAAAGAATTAGGAATACGGAAGGAACTTCACCCAGAGAAGAAAAATTCAAATAAGTGGTATTTGCCACCTGCTGCATACACAATGTCTAGAAATGAAAAGCAAGTTTTCTGTAGAACACTTCATGGAATTAAAGTTCCAAATGGTTATGCTGGAAACATTTCTCGATGTGTAAATCTTCAACAAGCCAAGTTGATTGGGCTAAAAAGCCATGACTGTCATATTTTAATGCAACAAATCCTTCCTATTGCATTACGAGGGCTTCTCTCAGAGGATGTAGTAGGAGTTTTATCTGATTTATGTGGCTATTTTAGAGAAGTATGTAGTAAGAATGTACGTGTGGATGACCTTAAACAACTTGAGAAACAAATACCTGTTATCATGTGCCATCTCGAGATGATATTTCCACCTAGTTTCTTTACTGTCATGGCACATTTAGTTGTTCATCTAGCAACCCAAACAAAGCTTGCAGGACCAGTGATGTTTAGGTGGATGTATTTTGTTGAAAGATATCTTGGCTCATTAAAGTCCTATGTGCGTAACAAGGCTCATCCTGAGGCTTCCATTGCCGAAGCAATCTCGGCTCTTGAATTTGCCAATTTTTGTTCACGTTACCTTCAAGGATTCAACTCTAGATTAAGTAAAGTTTTGGGAATATCTGACGATGTTGCACAAGTAGAGTCTTCAGTTATTCCAGGAGAGTTTTCATTCTTCTCACAAGTTGGAAAGGCTATTGGGAAGCGTATGACACGCACTATTACCCAAATGAGCAAGATACAAGCACATCGTTACGTGCTATTCAATTGTTCAGAAGTCGCTGAATATCTCAAGTTAGTATCTTAATATCTTTTGAATTTTATGTAACATGCTACTTAGTGGCCTACTAATAATTCTATCCTAACATATAATTGTGTATGTAGAGAACATGCTTCAGAACTTAAGAGACGTAGTCGTCCAAGACGCTTATCATTGAAAGATATTGAGCGTTTACAACATGAATCCTTTCATGATTGGTTTAAGCAACATGTAAGCATCATATTTAAGACTTTTTTTTATTTATTCATTACATTGATAATTAACGGTACTACATTTTCAATAGGTGGATAAATTGGAGAGAACAAATGGCATAGGTTTTCTAAGAGAAGAAATACGCATGCTCGCAAGAGGTCCACTTGATGTTGTCACAAAATACCAAGGATACAGTGTCAATGGTTTTACTTATAGAGCCAAACGTTATGACAAGTGTACTCAAAATAGTGGTGTCGTTGTAATTGCAAAGACATCAAGTTATGCGAGTGCAAATGATAGGAATCCAATTTTGGGAGATGTTGCATACTATGGGCAAATAGTAGATGTCATCGAATTGAAATACTTAGGAGGGTATTCAGTGGTATTATTTAAATGTAACTGGTTTGATGCTACCATTGGAAGGGGAGTAAAAAAGGACAACTCTGGTTATACACTTGTCAATACCTCTCGCTTGACATACACGGGGAAAAGATTAGAAGATGAGCCGTATATTTTTGCAACACAAGCGGAACAAGTATTCTACATACAAGATCATGTTGATGCGGATTGGTCCGTTGCTATAAAGATGAAGCCCAAGGATGTGTATAACTTAGGTGAAGATGATATGGAGGAAGATTGTGAGACAAATCCATACCATGTTTCTTTTTTGAATACCATACCTAGTGATGCTGATGGGAATACTAGATGGGTTAGGACGGGTGTGGAAGGAATCGAGGTTGATGATGAGTAGTTTTAAATAATTATATTGATTGTATGGATATTTTATTTAATTTGGTTATAGTTTTCTAGTTTCTAGGACATTATGATGAAAACTATTTATTATCTGGGATATGTGCATTTTGGTTGTTTGTTTTGTGACACTTATATATTGATAATCTAATTTTTATTGTTAGTGTTCTGTTTCTTTCATTGTCTTGTATTTTTGTTTATAGGTTAATGGCTAATCACAAGGGTCATAAGAGGTTACGAAGGACTGCGAGCAATACAACTATGAATGAAACAAGTGGTAGAAGTGTAGTGCAACCAAACAACTCAGAGCCAAATAACTCAAGAATTAGGGATGAGATTCAACAGCATCAAAGTGTTTCTTCTGCCCAAAATCAAGGAAATATTGAAGGGTCTACATCTCATGATCAACCTGAAGAACGTCGAGTTTATGATTACATTGTGCAAGGTAAAGTATTTCCATAGCTATCTCTAAGTTAATTCTTGTGAGGTTTTTAACTAGTAATGCTATATAGTAGCTCATCTGTACCAACAAGTTATGAGTTATGCCATGTTATATAGTCTAAGTATATTTTCTAATGGAAGTGTGTTCTAAATGACCATTAGCATATACTCAGTATTCAATAATTGTTCTAGTAGAAACTCTCTACAATACATGCAAACTTTTAACTTGTCTTTGGGCTCATGCAAGTAAGATATTATGTTGCACTTTTAATGGAAACAGATTCCAATGGAAATAGAAGGCGTGGAAAAACTGTGTTAGCAGATGTATGGAATCTACCTAAAGGCCATCAAATTGTTGTTGATGTCAATAAGGAGATGCAACCTGTAGGAGAAGAAGGGGGGGTACTTGGTGGTTTTTTAGGGACAATTGCAAAAAATGGGGATCTTTGCTCTCTAAGCTATACAAGATGGGATCATCTGAAAAAAGGCTGCAATAAGAATAATGAAAAGATGATATTGAAGGAAGTTGAGGTAATCAAAATTACAATCTCAATTTTATATTTTTACTTTTTGAAAGATTGGACATTAAATATTGTTTCAAACTCCCTTATATACTGCTATTCTTTTTACTCGTGTATTTTTCAGGCAAGATTTCTTTATCCAAAAGCTAGTGAGTATTGGATATTGAAATCAGTTGGATTTAAATGGAAGGATTACAAGTGTTACTTGAAAGGAAAATATTATAATGACGATGAAGACATTACCATTTTGCATAATCGGTGTCCAACGCATGTAGATAATAATCAGTGGATTAGCCTTGTTAATTTCTGGAGATCCGATGAGGGACAGGTGCGCTTATTTGTGTTCATTTATTTAAAGGTGTTGAATATGATTTTGTGAATTGTGAACCATGATATGTACATTCTTATGCATGCTGATGCTTCAATTTTTACAGAAGAGAAGCAAACGGGGAAAAGAATCACTTGCAAAGGCTAAAGCAAAGCCAATCTCTACGACTGGTACAAAGAGTCATGCTCGTGTTCGTGAAGAATTGGTAAAATTTTGGTTTTTTTTTTGTATACATATTTATTCTTCCGTTTCTACCATATTCTAACATCATATCATAATTTGATATATTTTAAAGAAACAAAGGCTGAATAGGAGTCCAACAAGAACTGAACTTTATTTGGAGTGTCACCAACATGAAAATGAAGCAGAAATTACGGTGTGTGTATATGATCTTACATGTGACTTATAATTTGCATATTAATATCAAATATTCCTATGTTGACGAGTTATTTTTATTCATTAAGTTTGTTGTATATTTGATTTGTAGAATCAAATTAAGAACATTGTTGCTGAACAAGGGGACCAATCAGTTAACTTAGATAATGATCCTGTTTCAAAGGTATTGGGGAAGGATAAATATGGTCGCATTCGTGGTTTAGGATTGTTAGGTGTTAAGCCATCAAATTTTGTAGAACCTTCTGTTCCTTCCTATTGTAAAGGCCTAAGGATGTCCTCCAAAGATGAAGGAGCAATATTGTATTATCTACGCGAACTAAGGAGGTGTGTTAAAAAGCGGGGGGCAACAATATTGAAGCGAAAAGGAAGCTCCAAGAGCATTTAGGTTCAGACTTTGATGATTCTGAATTTGATGACTTAAGTGATGACTTAACTGAATCTGGTTCGGATGGTACTGATTCAAACCAAGAAGAAGACTTTGACATCCCTACTTGTTGATAAGGTACGATCAAACCTTCTTTTCTAATGCAATTACCAATGTAGGATTGTATAGAGGTACAATTGAAGTCATTTACATTGTTAAAGAATGATGGTACTCCTATGGTGAAATAGGAATAAAAAATCCTTGTTGGTTGTGTAAATGTGTGTAATTGAGTTGAAATTATTTTTATGTCAATGCTGGGATTGATATTCTTAGTGCACATGTTTGGAAAACAACTTTGAGTTGTTTGGATTAACCACTTTTATGGGGAGATGCTGTCGAAATTTCTGCAAAATATGCACTTTTACAGGGATATGCTACCTAAACTTTTGCAAAAATACTCATGCATGCAAATTTGTCATATAATTCATACATGTTCTATGCTAATTGTTAGTTTTATGCTTGTTGGATGTAGGCTGCTAATAACGCTTCATCTTCTGGAAATGACAACTCTCATTAATTATCTAATTAGCTAGTTGGATTTTTATCGAAAGGTAAAATTCCTAGTAAATCTTATTTATTGTTTGTTAAACTAGTACGTTGCATGTTTGTGGCCTTTTTTTAATTACTTTTGTTGACATTTTTTTTGCCATTCAGATTAATTTTGGATGCACCAAAACGAAAAAGTGAATGTTGAAGATTTGAGGACATTGGAACTTCTATTTGGGCACAAGAATGAAGATATATTAAGTTTTGTTATTAATTAGTTGGATTATAAATTTTAACATTTGTTGTTCTACGTACATTAGGTTGTACCTTGAGTTTGTCTAAATGAGTTAGACTTTTTGGTTATTGTTAGTTTGAAGATTGCTTATACGGAGTATTAAACGATTTGATTTTTTCATTAATTAATATAATATATTTTGGTTCACTTGCAAATGTTAAACCAATTTGTAATTTTAGCATTGAGATCATAAATTAACTCTAGTGGCACTTTAAAAGTGTGGAAAGGAATTATACGACGCTTTTAGTGGGTCTCTATAGCTATAGGAAATAGTAAGTTGTATCAGTTCTTGTTCAACGCTTTAGGAGCGTAGCTACCTTATTACAACGCTAATAAAGTGTCCCAGCAGCGTGCTTGAAAGCGTTTCGAACTAGCGACGCATTTATCCTGGCTATACCGACGTAGAAATAAAGCGTAGCTACAGGGTGCAGCGACACAGGCAAGCGGATCACTTCTTAGTGCGTTTGTAAAAGTGTTTGCGACGCTTTATAGCGTTGTAGTAGGCTATTTTGATGCGTTGCTGAAAGCCAATTCCATACTAGTGTCAGGTCATTTTTTGACAGCTCCACCCATCAGGTTTGTTCGGTGAGGTCACAAATTCTATAAAAGTAGCATTTGTAGATTGCGTCTTGTCCTTCCATAAGGATGCATCACCACTAAAGTTGTATAATCGAGACTGGAAGAAATCAGTTTGCTCTTTGTATAGCTAATAAAAGAAACAACTATTTTAGTTAGAATACTAAGTTACTTCAAATTATTAATGCAGCTAGAAACATTAACAAATCATATACTCCCTCCGTTTCATTTTAATTTACTCACTTCACTTTGGAGGAAAACCAAGGAGAAAGTACAAAAGTATGAGAGAGAAACTGAAAAGGTGGAGAGAGAAACTAAAAAGTGAGAGAGAGAAACTAAAAGATGGTTTAAAATATCAGAAAGTGGATGACATGGGAGGAAAAAGATGATAAAGTAGATGTGACATGTTATCAAAAATAGAAAAAGCAACAGTGTGTAGATTAAAAAGAGACAGACCAAAAAGAAAAGTGTGTAGATTAAAAAGAAACGGAGGGAGTAATTCATTATTGTACCACTATTGATTATTACGGTTAACTAGTATTGACATGTGCAAAGCATGAAATGTCTAATATATATACCCCTTCCGTTTCAAAATTTATGGCATACATTTCGATTTTAAATATTCAAGTAGGGTAATTAATGTTGTTATATGTAGCTAGAGTAGGGTGCTTAATCTTTTAATATGTAGAATTAATTATACAAGAGAAATGTCTTGAAAGTTCATATGGTGTACATGTTTAGTGTGTGGAATAATTTATGAGGTGGATGAAACAATGGCATTAAAAAAATAGACAATTAATTTGGAATGTTTTGTAGAAGAATTAGACAATTAATTTGGTCTTTTAACATCTATACAAATATATTAAAAGACCATTGCTATCAAAGGAACTGTGCCACACGACACTCTCCAATGTATGTGCCACGTGGCACTCTTCTCAAGCTTCTAATGCACATGCATGTTTATGATATCATTTAAAAATATTAACAACGTGTAGCTACTAGGGTTCGGAAACATGACCTTTGAAATGAAATGTGAGAGCTTAACCACCAATCACCTACTATTTCAATGTTTAATGTTTCAAATTAAAACATAATTAAGTTTTATATACAATTATAAAGACGTAGACAAGTTTTTTGATCTCTAAACTTTTATTAAGATAATAACATTGTCTTATCCCAATTCTATTGAAATTGTTATTCTTATCCCTAAGTCCTTATTAGAAGTTGTTTTTGGAACAACTTATCATGCCATAAAGTCTATTTTTCAATTTCGCACTAGGCAGAACATTACGAAAAGCTAATAAAATCAAGTATGAAATTTGTAAATGATAATATATTTGACAATTGTAACCGATTCGGGGAGTCGCCCGTGCCAAAATACTAGTTTTAATAATTAAAAATGGCCACAAAAGAATCACGAGTTTTAAAAAAATAATGATAACTTCTAATAAGTTTGAGACCCATTTTGGACACAGAACCCACAAAACCCATTTGTTAAGGGTCTGGATTTTTTAAACCCTATGGGTCTGGGTCCAATTCAAAATTTACGGGTTTAGGTTTGGGTTTGCATACACCCGCCCCAAACCCGACCCACTGCACACCCATCCCTAGTCCCTACATGTGTTAACTTTCCTTTTTCGTGTAATTTTTCAGCTTTTCTCCTTTCACTAGTTCATCTTTTTTACTCTACACAACCTTAAACAAAATAGTAAATTCCTTGATCTTCTTCGTCTCATCTTCTACACTGATACTGACACCTCACTCATCTGCTGCGTTGAGTTAGTTCGCCAATTTTTAACTACATTATATTTGGGCCACAAAAATGGAGAGAACAAAGCTTTGAAATTGAAGATGATTTACCTAATAAACCAATTTTCTAGATTTGTTTTCCTTTCAAAGGAGAGAATTCAAAAAGGATGAAGAGAACAATGATAATTAGGGAAGGTGAGGGCTTTAAATGCGTAATTTGAAAGATGCGGGTGAAAGCCTAATTGCTCTTCCTTAGGATTGCAACACAAGTGCAAGAATTTGAGGAAATTGAAGAGTCAATACTGAAATGTTGAATCTTTTGGCCGGAATTTGTGGATAAGAAACTGATTTTGAAATGTTTTCTTAAATTAAGATACTATTTAATAAAATTAAACATTAAAGGTACTAGTTGACGAATTTGGTGCTATAAAAGTTACTAATTAATTGACCATTTTTCTTAACTAAATTTTATTCTAAAAATATCAAAATGATTATTATTGAGCTCCAAAAATAAACTAAAGAACAATTACTTTGAAATTTGCAATACAAACCAGATAATAGGGGATGGAGGCAACCACGATCACAGATTTGGAGTGGGAAGAGGAGGAAAGGGCATGAACAGCAGCATTAAAAAGTCGAGTTGAGCCAGTGCCAAAAACAATGTGCATTCCTTCAGTAATTGCGTTTCCAACCAATTCATGCAATTTGCGGATGTATTTCTCTAGGTCTAGTGACATGGCATGTTCGTTAGGGTAAGTATACCCCATTCTATGCCATCCTGGCACCAACATTCCGCTTATTTCCTTGCTCGTCCAAAAGGGCTCCATAAACATCGGATTTCCACTAAATAAACAATTTGGTTTTCATTAAGAAGTATAGCCGGCAAAATAAACCCGTACCCGTTGACCCGACCCGAAACCAGTTTTCCACCCAAAAATAATGACCCGAAAAGAAATGACACCTGAAATAACCCGACCCGACCCAAACCCGACCCGAAAGCAAATAAACCCGAATATGACACGAACCCGAATATGCCCGACACGAAATTAACCCGCCCCGAAATTAACCCGATAATGATGACCCAAACCCGACCCGATCCGAAAAGGTGTCATATTAGTTACTTTCTAATCCAATTTAAGGAAAAAATGGTCATGAAATACTATATATGAATTTGCCATTGCCTATTAATTATTTCACTAGCTCTTATTAGTCTTATATGCGTTTTATTTATTTGCTAGATTAGAAACCCGATCTAAACCGACCTGATTTATCCCGATCCGATCTAACCCGACCCGATGTGACTCGAAATTTCATGAACCCGCAATGGACCCGACCCGACCCGAACGCAACCCGAAAACAAAGGTGACCCGATTTTGACCCGACACGTACCCGACCTGTATGACCCGTTTGCCACCTCTATTAAGAAGCATATATGCAGAAGTAGCTCATAAATGTAAACACTATTCAGAACGGAGGAAGCACTTATTTCGTTTTATATTAATGACAACACTTCTCTTTTTACAAAGTTTTATAACATATAATAAACATCGGATTTTAAAGCTTGAATTTCAAATATCCTGATTATATAAATAAAATATGTGTTACTTCGACTATGATATATCTATACTAATATATTAAAAGGTGTTCCTAAGAAAGTTCGTGTGCTATGTGGCACTCTCCTCTAGGCATTTACAAAAATAATGTTGTGTAGTTTCAAGGTTTCGAACACGTGACCTTTGAATAGAAAAGTGAATGCTTAACCATCAATGCAGCATAACACGGTTAACACCATTATTTAGTATTACAAAATTAAATATCATAATGTCTTATAATTATATCTCATTAAAAGATTTGCACATGTAGTTAGATACCTAACTTTTTTATGATAATAACAAGAGACCATTATAGACATAAACTCTTACTCCAATTCCTTGTAGAATGTTAAGCTATTGCTTTCATCCCCAAACTTTTAAGGGTTAATCTTTCAAAAATCATGTAATTAATTATTATTCAATAGTCATTACGTCAATTTTCCCTCACTTGACAAAAAGTTACGAAAAGTAACAACCTGGTGCATCCCCGGGACACTTACTAGTTGTTATCCCTAAAGAGCCGATCGTTAAGGAAGGTGGTTTCTTTATAAGGTACTTAATGACTAGAATTATTTGAGAATTACTTTATAAGATCAGTTAGATGTGGAATGAATTGCTTTTGATAATTTTTCATTATCATAAGATGTTCATGATTTTCAAGAGTTAATTAACTTGGCGCACTCTACTCTAACAATTTTCATTATAGTTTAGGCTGAAATAGTTGGCAAATTTTTTTTTTGCTTGGCTTGACCGCACTTGGAGATATGTGAATCTTTTTGTGAGCTTTATTTTGGGCTCACGATATACTTTTTAGGTTATTTTAGCCTTTGTCCTAACAAGTCAAATGGGGCTAGCCTAATTTGTCGAGTTTAGGCAGAATTTGTGACCCAAAATTAGTTATGGAATCTGAATCCCAATATTGAGATGTGAGGTTCCTTTAATATGAAAGCTTGGAATGAACCATGATCACCTTCTAGATTTGCTTCGACTTATTTGGCTAACAATTTTTTGACATGGTGGTGCACATGCATGGTGAAAAGGACAATCATGGTGGATGTATGTGAAGGAATATGTCCTTAGACATCCCGACAATTGCTAAATATAAATAGGAATAATATTATGAAGATTATAAAGTTAATTATTTTAGTAATCGTATTTTCTTGCTAGAGAATAAATATGATTAATAGGACAATATTGATTGGGCCTATAACTAAAATAGATTAATCCTATGAGGGTCACACATTGTAGCACAAGTTGGACAAAGCAATCCAAATCCATTTAGGATTAGGGTTGGGTCGGTCCTAAGGGGAATAGGAGGATAATTAGTTCTCCTAACTAGCCTATGACTCTTATATTACATATAGGATATAATATTAGGGTTTAGGTGATCAATTTCATTAATTAGTTTCTTTTCACAAGAGAGAGAAAGTGAAATCCTAAACTATTCCCTCTAAACCGGCGCCTATACCATCAAAAGCAATATATTTTCTTCTCTTCCGTTCTAGCAAACGTTGGTGTTCAACTGGTGCTCGTGGACTGATTAGAGGAGCAACACTTGGGGCTCTAGGATCTTCAAAGCTTGCATACAATAGGGAAATTACGCTACAAAGGTTTGATATTTGATCCCTATTGAATGATTCATATGTTTGATTATGTTTGCGATCCTATGATAGATGTTAGGAAATTGTTTTCTGAGATTCCGCTATTTGCATCTATATATTCCTACAATGGTATCAGTTTTGCCAGATTCATAATAGTTATATGATTATATGATTATATGCAAAGTTATTATATTTATTCAATTAAGGGAGGATTTATTTATGGCTTGAATTTGCATAATTGATATTTGATATTAATTGATTGGAAATTGTAAATAATAGATTTATTTATGATTTATGCTCAAAATAATTTAAAAAGATTCAAATTTTTTTATTATGGACGAAATTAATTGTTAATTTACTCCTAATTTTTGGATTTTTATATACATAATTTATTGGATTTAAAATTATTTAATGTTTAATTTGATTAGTCATTGAAATAATTTGTTAACAATTAAAAGATTTGATTTTTTTACTTGTTAAATAAATCTAATATTCATCACCCACATAGATCTAGAATAATATGATGGATGAAAATAATTTGATTATTTTTCGCATTAATTTTCGAATTTTATCATATTATTTATGAATTTTGGTTAAATTTTATGTTTAATTTGATTATTCATAGAATTTAAGGATAACAATTAAAATATTTGATTTAATTTGTTGTGATAATTCATTAGATCACCCTAAAAATTATTTTTGAATTTTTCAGATTTTAATTGTTAATTTTCTGAATTTTTCGGATATTATTTGATTTTTGCCCTAATTTTGAATTCTTGATAAGATTTATTGCTTAATATAGATTATACATTCAAATCTAATCTCAACAAACCAAAAAATTTGTTTAAGATTTGTTGATTGATTCAAAAATTTCTGCCAAGATTTTCGGATTTTTAAAGCCTAATTAAATCCTTAATCTTTAAACAATTGTTGAATAAAGATTAGTTTAATTTTATTGTAAATTGTTACATAAATTAAAAAGGAAACCCCACCATGGCTGGGTTGCACCACCAAAAAGAGGTGGAGACACGGTGGTGGCAGGAGGAACTGGAATCTGGCGGGGCAGAAGGCGACACAAGTGTGGAAGGGTGGGCGGCACATGTGCGACGTGCGCAACCCCTCCCTCCTTGCGCGGTCTACTGGCGCGCGTTGGTGGCGTCTGCTGCCGGCGTGTGTTGGTGGATGGATTGGCCGGCGGCGGCTGGGATGTGTGTCGCGTTCTGGCGGCTGTTGGCCGTTCTGTTTGTCGCTGCTAGTGCAGCGTGATGTTAGATGGCTGGTGTTTCCAGCGAGGGAAAGGGAAGGTGTGTTAGCTGTTGACTGGCAGCCTTTTGCTACTGGTCAACGGTCAACAAGTCAACCTTTTATTAAAAAAATTATTTTTTAGGAAAATCTGATTTTCCAAAGTTGAGCATAAATCCAAAAGTTTCCTATTTTGCAAATTTGTGAATAAAACTGATTATTGACATGTTTAAATGAGTAATTGAATTAAAATAATAAAGTTTCCTAAATAATTTTTAGCTTAAATTTGTTAAGTTTTATAATTATTATGGAAAGTTGTATTTGCTTATTAATTGTTAATACGTAAATAATTTGTGTTTATTTTATTTTGATATTATAAACGCGTGGATGTTTAATGTAATATGTATGATATTATATTTTGCATGTTATGACTAGTATGGCCCAAACTAGGATAGTAAATACGATATGCAAATCGTTAAATTTGAATGTAAAATTAAATACGATATGCGAATCGTTTGTATTTTTGTAACTTTAAATTTTTCTTATTTATTTAATTCAAATTATGTAATCAAGCATGAGGATCCAAGGAGTTTCAAGGATGGTGACCCATGGAGATTGAAGGGAAGATTCATGAAGATTAGTTTATTTAACTAAGTTAAGGGGCCATATTAGATCATTTTAATTATTGCTTTTGTTAATTTCTTGCATTTACTTTGTTTAAATGCTTGCTTCTAAGTTTGTTTGTGGTTAATTGATTCATGTGTTCACTATTGATTGACCATATTAGTAAACTTAGGTCCCCAAAAGTAATATTAAGTTTTAATTACTTTTCCAAACAACACCTATAAAGCCTTAGATCATGAGTAATAGGTAAAGCAGGGTGTTACTCATAGTTCCGGGGATAGTAGGGTAGGTTTTTTGAAACTTACATGTTAATGTTTGGTTTAACTCAACAAAATCATCAAAAGATAAAGTTTTGGATTTTGAAGCTAAGAGATAGTAGAAAACAAGGAGTTGTTAACCAGTCTACCAAGAATTATAATTAGTTATAATTAGTAAAGTGTTTACTTACCTCAACTACTATAAATTGAAGGCAGGCCAAAGTCCGTTTGATTGTAGTGGGAGGGGATCTTGGTTATTTCTTTATTCAACAGGGGATTTTCATTTTGAATAAAGGGTAGTAGTTAATTAAAATTTGTTTAATTGCTGTTTTTTTATAAATATTGATTGAATCTTCCTTTATTATTTGTTGTAGTAATTATGTATAGTAACAATATTAACACCAACAATTCTAATTGTAATTTGCGCTCTGTCCTTTCGAAGGACAAATTAAATGTTGAACGTTTCATTGCAAGTGAAAGGGACATGGGAATCGTTCTCATAACTCAAAAGTTCAACAACTTTCACATGAAAGGGGAGGAAGCAATGATGCAAGAGATGCATGAAAGGCTAACTCAGACTGAGTGAAACATCCCTAACTAGCCAAGAAAAGAATATGAGGATGTTCTTATGGTTAATAAACGGCAATCACTCAATAGGATTGGGATTGCTATTAAGAGGGACGGACGCAAACAAGTTGCCAAGTCTGAAACTCCTGAAAAGCAAAAGACTACACCAAAACCAAAAGTTGCTGATGAGCATTATTGTTACACCTGTAACAAGGTTGGTCATTGGAAAAGTAGTTGCCCCGAGTATCTGAAGTATCAAAAGAAATGAGTTTCTAGTTCAGATATGTATGTTATAGAAGTTAACTTAGCAACTTCTGCTTCTTGGTTATTTGATACCGCTTGTGGTTCGCACATTATTTGTAATATACAAGGCCTCAAAAGAAGTTGAACATTGGGAAAGGGAGAAGTAGATATTCACGTTGGCAATGGAGCACGAGTTGTTACATTGGCAGTGGGAGTATATAGTCTACTTTTACCTTCAGGATTAGTTTTAGAACTTAATAATTGTTATTATGTTCCTGCTATCACAAAGAACGTTATTTCGATTCCTGTTTTGGATTCCGAAGGTTATTCATTTACAATAAAGAACAATTGTCGTTCTGCGCATTTGAATGATATGTTCTATGTCTCCGCTAAGTTATCAGATGGTTTATATGTGCTAGACTTAGAAACCCACATCTATAACATAGACAACAAGAAACATAAAGCAAATGATTCAAACCCTACATACCTATGGCATTGTCGATTAGGCCACATAAGCTCAAAGCGCATTGAGAAACTTCATAAAGATGGTATTATTAAATCATTTGATTTCGAATCATCTGATACTTGTGAGTTTTGCTTGATGGGGAAAATGACAAAATCTCCTTTCACAGGTTCAAGTGAAAGGGCCAATGACCTTTTAGCCCTCATACATACGGATGTGTGTGGACCTATGAGTACGTTGGCTAGGGGAGGGTATAGTTACTTCATTACTTTTACCGATGATGTGAGCAGATTTGGATTTGTTTACCTCATGTGGCATAAGTCGGAATCCTTTGAAAAATTTAAGTAATTCCAGAATGAAGTACAAAACCAACTTGGGAAGAAAATTAAAGCATTGCGATCCGATCGTGGTGGTGAATATTTATCTCAAGAATTTGGTGATCATTTGAAGGATTATGGAATACTTTCACAATGGACTCCAGCAGGAACACCACAGTTAAATGGCGTTTCTGAAAGAAGAAATCGAACTCTACTTGATATGGTTTGATCCATGATGAGTCTTGCTGATCTTTCTATTTCATTCTGGGGATTTGCACTTGAAACAGCGGCATTCACACTTAACAGAGCATTATCCAAAGCAGTGGAAAAGACACCAGATGAAATGTGGACTGGAAATGTTCCAAAATTGTCTTTTCTAAGGATATGGGGTTGTGAAGCTTATGTAAAACGTTTACTTTCTGATAAACTTTCACCCAAATCCGATAAATGTCTCTTTGTGGGTTACCCAAAAGAGACTAAGGGATACTACTTCTACAACCAAAGCGAAAACAAAGTGTTTGTTGCTCGTAATGGTGTCTTTCTGGAAAAGGAGTTTATTTCCAGAAAAACAAGTGGGAGAAATGTATTTCTCGAAGAAGTTACACCTCATCAGAGGCGGCACGGCATGAATATGCTCAGGAGGTGGTGCATTCAATTCACGTACCTCCTACCGTCCCACTTGGAGATACTCCATACGAAGTCACTCAACCTAGTGAGGTAGAAACTTCTTCTGTTGTTCCCCAACATAGGTCTAGTAGGACTATCATTCCGTCAAAGAGATATATTGATTTCCTTTTGATTGAAAGTTCTAAAATAGCGATTTTAGAATCAGAAGAACCTACTAGCTAGAAAAATGCTTTGGATAGTCAAGACTCCGAAAGATGGCTTGAGGCCAGGAAATCTGAAATGTATTCCATGTCTGAAAATAAAGTATGGGACTTGGTTGATTTTCCTGATGGGATAAAACCCATTGGATGCAAATGGATTTTCAAGTTGAAAACATATAAGGATGGAAACATTAGTGTTTTCAAAGCAAGGTTGGTGGCAAAAGGTTTCAAACAAATTCATGGTATTGACTATGATGAAACTTTCTCACCAGTAGCCATGCTGATATCCATTAGGATAATCCTTGCGATTGCTGCCTTTCATGACTATGAAATATGGCAGGTGGATGTCAAAACCGCTTTCTTGAATGGGTTCTTGAAAGAGGATGTGTACATGACACAACCTCAAGGTTTTAAAGATCTAGAAAATCCAGGGAGGGTATGCAAGCTTAAGAAGTCCATTTATGGATTAAAGCAAGCATCAAGGAGTTGGAACTTCAGATTTGATGAGGCAGTCAAGAAATTTGGCTTTCTCATAAATGAAGAGGAATCTTGTGTATACAAGAAGCTAACACTAGTGGAATAAAGTCCAACCGCTGCGGTCAAAACCAGGCTTGCCGCTGCGGTTTTGGCCCGCAACGGTTGGACTAGCGGCCAGTTTTCATAAAAAAGCTGCGGTTGTGAACCGCAGCGGCAAAAGCACAAACCGCTGCGGTTCCAAGGCAAAACCGCAGCGGTCAATAGGAAAAACCGTTGCGGTTTTGCCTTCGAACCGCAGCGGTTTGTTCTTTGCCGCCAACCTCTTTGTATGCATTGGAACATTAACTAATGCAGTTTTCTTAGTAAACCGCATCAGTTAATGTTATATAATATATATATATATATATATATATATATATATATATATATATATATATACATATATATATATATATATATATTATATTTGTATATATATAATATTTTATTATATCTAACCTGCTATAGTTGACACAAATCCCACAAGCGCGTCGTATACAAGTCAAATTAATATATATATAAATATAAAATTTGGAGAATGTACTACATATGAAGTTGTACTAAGTACTAAAATCCATTATAAACATCAATTATATTATTGTACCTAAATAACTAGCAAGTAGAACAATAAGAACAAATAAACTCAAAGTCGCGGCATCATCTTCACATGCAAACTTCGGTAAGGTAGTGTGCTAGCAAATCCCAAACCTCGTTTATCTCGGTTGTGGTGAAAGAACTCTCCCTTTGGTTGAATACCTTAAACATAAGGAAACACACATAATATCAGCTTTAGTTTGAGTAAGACCTTAGATATTGACTCTTATAGTTATATATGTACCTATTGGAACTATATATGACCTAACATGTGGCTAAATGCGGGAAACTAAGTAAAATGAGCTTCGAATTCCAAAATCGGCCTGAAATGGCCATCATTTACCCAAAATGGGTTTCAAAGCATATGAGTGAACTTTAATTGACTCTTATAGTTATATATGTACCTATTGGAACTATATATGACCTAACATGTGGCTAAATAAAGGAAACTAAGTGAAGTGAGCTTCGAAGGCTAAAATCGGCCCGAAACGGCCTTCATTTACCCAAAATGGGTTTCAAAGCATATGAGTGAACTTTAATTGACTCTTATAGTTATATATGTACCTATTGGAACAATATATGACCTAACATGTGGCTAAATGTGGGAAACTAAGTGAAATGAGCTTCGAAAGCCAAAATCGGCCCGAAACGATCTTCATTTACCCAAAATGGGTTTCAAAGCATATGAATGAACTATAATTGACTCTTATAGTTATATATGTACCTATTGGAACTATATATGACCTAACATGTGGGTAAATGCCGGAAAGTAAGTGAAATGAGCTTCGAAGGCTAAAATCGGCCCGAAACAGCCTTCATTTACCCAAAATGGGTTTCAAAACATATGAGTGAACTATAATTGACTATTATAGTTATATATCTACCTATTGGAACTATTATGACCTAACATGTGGCTAAATGCCGGAAACTAAGTGAAATGAGCTTCGAAGGCCAAAATCGGCCCGAAACGGCCTTCATTTAGCCTAAATGGGTTTCAAAGCATATGAGTGAACTATAATTGACTCTTATAGTTATATATGTACCTATTGGAACTATATATGACCTAACATGTGGCTAAATGCGGGAAACTAAGTGAAATGAGCTTCGAAGGCTAAAATCGGCCTGAAACGGCCTTCATTTACCCAAAATGGGTTTCAAAGCATATGAGTCAACTTTAATTGACTCTTATAGTTATATATGTACCTATTGGAACTATATATGACCTAACATGTGGCTTAATGCGAGAAAGTAAGTGAAATGAGCTTCGAATTCCAAAATCGGCCCGAAATGGCCTTCATTTACCCAAAATGGGTTTCAAACCATATGAGTGAACTTTAATTGACTCTTATAGTTATATATGTGCCTATTGGAACTATATATGACCTAACATGTGGCTAAATGCCGGAAACTAAGTGAAATGAGCTTCGAAGCCTAAAATCGGCCCGAAACGGCCTTCATTTACCCAAAATGGGTTTCAAAGCATATGAGTGAACTTTAATTGACTTTTATTGTTATATATGTACCTATTGGAACTATATATGACCTAACATGTGGCTAAATGCGGGAAACTAAGTGAAATGAGCTTCGAATTCTAAATTCGGCCCGAAATGACCTTCATTTACCCAAAATGGGTTTCAAAGCATATGAGTGAACTTTAATTGACTCTTATAGTTATATATGTACCTATTGGAACTATATATGACTTAACATGCGGCTAAAGGCGGAAATAAAACAAAACTAAGTGAATTGAGCTTAAGAGGCCAAAATCGACTTTAAATTAAGCTACGTATATTAGTTTTATATGTATATATATATATACCTTCTCAATATCCCCGACTTCCTTGCAACTTGAGGCTATATCGAACATGAACCTCAACACATAGTAGCCACACTCGGTTCCCCCTGGTTGCTGAGCACACTAATCATATAATTACATAAAAAATCATGTAATTAACATACATGGTTGTTTTTTTGCTAAAAGAAAGAAGTACGTAGCTTAACTAATATGTATTACCTTCATTGCTTTCCATGCAGGTATTTTTCCCGTGCTCTTAAATTTCTTCAAAGAACTGTAGTTAAGTTAATTTCATGTGAGAAGTGGCCAAAGAATGGAATTAGTAAAAAGTGTAATGCTTATTAGCATTTTAAATAACAAATATACCTATTTATGCATGATTTGAGGAATAAGCAGTGTCGTGGTGAATCTTGAGCTATAGAATCAAAATGATATACTGTGTTGTTTGAAGGACAAATCACAACGAGCGACCAATGAAGACTAAAATGCCAAAAAAGTTAGGAAGCAATCATGTGAGTACTTCTATTGTATATATAATGATAATTAAAGTGGTAAAAATAGATACAAGGTTAAGAACTATACTCTTCAAAACAAGGGGCAAGTATGAACTTATGTTGTGCACGTAGAGATGTTTTGATACATAGCCAAATATACTCCTTCACCTCATTTGTGTTTTGCAAACAATTGTCGGCTCGGGTGAAATTTGGACATAACCACCCAAATTGCTCTTGTATGCTCTTGCGTCCACAATCATCTTGGAGTAATCTTTAAAGCACAACCAACTTCGTAACATAAATATATTATTGTCTATTGCAAATCATTTTTATTTACTTCAAAAGTACAAATGTTTTACCTCATGAAGAATTGAATCAAGGAAACATTCAGCATCTCTCCGCAAAGGAACTCTTTCAAATCACCCTTAGACACCCATGTCGATGTATCCTCAAAGTAGTTGAATTGCGTGGTACCCAAATTCACCTCGAGAGGTGCATCATCCAACATATCACGCGCATTTGCATGTAGCCATATGCATGCCTTAGTGAGACACTCGATCTTTGCTTTCTCGATCCAAGTATATGTAGTTGGTTTTTCTTGGTGACTTGAATCTTGCATTCCTTTGCCCGAAATGGCCTTCTTTAGCCCGCTTGAACCCTTCTTCGCCTTCTCTAGAGGAGGTGAGTCCGCCTTGCCTTCCTTGGGCTTGTTTATTCTCTCCAAAACCTAATAATTCAACGGTAAAAACATTCAACTTAGTTAGTAGGTAGGTATGAAACAAATCATTATGAATATGGATTTAACTTACTTCAATTTACCTCGTCTGAAATCCTCACCCATGCCGATGGCCACAACACATAACCACCACGAGCGTCGGTCAAGACATTTATATCAATTGACGGTTTAGGCAGCGGAAGAGCAAAGTCTTCGTAACCAGGAGTAATGGTGACTACACTAACCGCCAAGTGCTCATTGTCCACAGGCTCATGATGGACTATTGCTCGTTCACTTCGTGGTTGTGCATTTCCTACAGCCACCACAATCAAACCCTCATCTTTTACATCTAGTAAAAGCTGGCAAGGCGTTTCTTCCTTCAAAAAGTAAATGAAATTGAGGTTACGAACATGCAATTACAGAATATAACATGTTACTTAGTTTTAAAAATTATAAGGATAATAGTTACCTCTAACTCAAATATAGATGGTGGGGATTTTTGTGTGTTAGGATGGCTAGCTTTATCCTCCAAAAGACGATCCAGTTTAGGTTGATGTATCGCCGGTAAACCAAACTGTGAGAGGACCGCGTTGAAACTCTCCGTGAGTTTCTCCGTGACTTTCTCCGTAATTTCATCGGTAAGCTTCTCCCGAATAGCTTGTGTCATAGCTTCCATATCATGTGGTTGAGAGCGTGATTTTGTACCCACGGAGTAATCTTTAGAATACGCTTTTGTCACACCTAGACGAATACCACCTAAACCCCTCAAACGTCCACTATGGTCCTTTCCCAAAGTCTCATAAAAGGCATCTTTGTTGCCTTGGGGAGTGAACTCGCCGCTAACCTCTTTTTGCTTGAGCCCCATCTATAGAGAAATTAACAACGTTAAGTTTAAAAAAAATTCAACATCATAAGCGGCGGTGGCGGGGGGGGGGGCAAAGACTGTGCGGGGCGGAGCAGAGTGGGGGCGGTGTGCGGTATGCGGGGGGGGGGGCAGTGTGCGGCGGGGAGTGGGGGGATGTGTGCAGGGGGGGGCCGTGCGCGGGAGTGGGGGGTGTGCATGGGTGGGGGGGGTGTGCGGGAGTGGGGGCGTGTGTGCGAGGGAGTGTGGGGAGTGTAGTGGGGTGGGAGTGTGCGGGGGTGGGGGGCAGTGTGCGGGGATGGGGGCGTGTGCGGGATTGGGGGGGAAGTGTGCGGGGAGTGTGCGAGTGTGGTGGGAGTGTGCGGGGGTGGGGGCGGTGTGCGAGCCGGTGTGTAGTGGGGTGGAAGTGTGCGGGGGGTAGGGGGATTGTTAGGGTTGTGGACGGTGGGGGGGAGTGTGCGGAGCGTGGGGGGAGTGTGCAGGGGGTGGGGGGGATTGTTTGGGGTGTGGGCGTGTCGGGGGGGGGAGTGTGCGGGGGTGGGGGGGAGTGTGCATGGGGGTGGGGGATTGGTAGTGCATGTACTTACAACGGCATTGGCTATCTTCAAGGTTCCCTGGATCTGAAATGGTCATTTGATTGTTGATATCACGCCTATGCAAGGAGCACCACCAATCAGCGACACGATCAACTTTGACAGACGGCGCGGCCTTAGAGCTAGAAGACGGTGTTGTGGTTGTATCGGTAGAAGGGTAAAATTTCTCGTCAATCCACAACTTTCTCGCGCTCGCATATGTATGGGAACCCATATGATGGTAGTGCTTCCTCTGTCTTGCACTGAGTGAATGTTTCTCATGCTTAGCCTATAAATTCACATGGGCAATTAGAAAACACATGTAATTGTATTGAAAGTGAACATGCAAAGTCGAATATATATAGTTTAAAGTGCAATACTTACCACCATCTCCGGCGTAGTATTTTGGGCAACAAATGCCTCCCAATCTTCCGGTTTTATATGTCCCCAAATCCGATGAGGCAAAGAATCCGGTTGAAATGTATCATCCTGCTCTCCCCCCTTCCTTTTCTTTTTTTTCGGCCTCCTTGTCCGTCTCACCCTCATTTTGCTTTGATTTTTGAATTTTCCTCCTCTTTATAGTCCTCTTTCTCCGTTTCGTGATCCACCACTAGAGGAAAAAAAGCCATTTGCTGTTGTAAAAGGGCTGCGGTTGTGTAGAAAACCGCAGCCCTTCCATTAAGGGCTGCGGTCGGGACCAAAACCGCAGCCCTCAGTGCACTAAAGGGCTGCGGTTTTGGTCCCGACCGCAGCCCTTATTGAAGGGCTGCGGTTTTCTACACAACCGCAGCCCTTTGTTTTATTTTTCCCACCCAAAATAATCGCGCTCTCATTAATTCTTCCCTCCACCCAATTTTCATTCAATTCACGAACTCTCTTAGCTCCACGCAGCAGCGAAACACCTGAGCGCCCTAGCCTGCGAAATTGAACCACCGCCCTGAGCTCCACCCTCCTGTGCACGCCACCCTGCTACGCGCGCCATCACGCTGACCCACCTGAGCGCTGCCACCCTCCGTTGCGCACCAACCACCTGTGCGCCTATACCCTCCAACACCGAGAAAAAGAAGCCGCTGCCGGCGGCTTCCACTAAAGATCGGCGGCTCAGCAACGCCGAAAGGTCGGCTCTTGCTCTCGTTTGCCAAACTCTCAAATGTACTTTCTCTCTCCTCTCTTTCTCTTTCTCAATTAGCAATGTCTTTGATTTTGCTAATTTTGGATTTTTATTGTGTAATTTCTTTGATTAGTTTATGTTTGATTTGAGCATAATTCAGTATTTTTTCTGCTTAGAGTTTTGATTTTCGATTTAGAATTGGAGTTGTTGATATTGGTGTTCACTTCGATTGTTGCAATAAGACATAATTGGTGGAAGTTTATGGAATTTTTATGATTTTTTTGGGAATATTTGTCGTACACTCGTGAAATTTGATATAATTAATAATATATATGTTATTTGAATTAGTTGATTAGCTACATTAGCTATTAACTTAGTTTAATGCAAACAAATTTCATTTATAATTTGTTAATAGTTTAAATGAGAAAAGTTAGTTGTAATGTGTTTCAATGTGGGTAAGATATGATAATTTATATATATGAATGTATTTCTTATAATTTTTGCATTTACTATATGCTAACAATTTTTTCGGTTTTATGTGTCTTAGATATTAGCATATTGGAAGCGGCAAATCAACTAGGAGATAGTGCAGAGTATATATAGAGATCGATCTCCATATTAGTTGTTATTGGTATGTATTTATGATAAAGACAATTCATTATATATCTTCATTTATTATGTATATGTAGATTCAATCTATATATGTGTATGTATATTTCTTGATATGAGATTGGATGAAAACAATTTAATTAAGCTATGAAATGTATAAGTTATATGAATCATCATATCATCAATCATATGCCTAGATACCCGTTCAAGACTTACTCATTAGGAGTAAGTCTTGAATAGTCCCCTGTTTGGGACTGTCCTTGGACGTTTGATCTCACTTAGGTGGTGAATGTATGTCTTCTTTTCAATTCTAAGGAAAGTCTTGGCTTGTCATTTCTCTACATTGTTCTCTGTGTACATATGTAGATAATCAATTATCTACATTGTGTACTTGGAGAACTGTAGGGAAATGCTGCCGGATTTTCCTTAGAATTGAAGAGTTGGCATATATTCACTAGTGAGATTAAATGTCCAAGGATGGGTTAGGTTGGAGTGATAAGGACCTTCGGATGCATGCATACATTTGCACATGTGACTCACTTAGCCTCCATTTGTATGTGCGTGTTTTCAATATGTGATTGTCTTGCATGTGAATGTGCTTAAATGATTGATACTTATAATTGGTTGTGTTTAATTAGAGGTTTTCATGAATGAGATGGATCGTACTTGGATGTATGGTAGCCGTGAATCGATTGAGTTTGTGAATGGGGTCTCGGAATTTTGTAAATCCGCATTAGAATACCAAGCATCTTCCTGGAGCAATCGACTTTTATTGTCCTTGTTTAGATTGTGGAAATGTGAGCAAGGTTAGTAGTATTCATTTGCTTAGGGAGCATGTCTTTCGTCATGGGTTTAGGCCTCAATACCACGTATGGGTTTGGCATGGTGAGGAGGGGAGATATGCAAGAAGTTGTAGGATAATGAACGATGTATGTGAAGAGGAGAAGGATAAATTAGGTGATGATTTCGAGGATGGTGAGTATGGGGATGATGAATTTGGGGATGATGATAGAGATCGGGTAGACGAGATGATACAAGAGGTTGAAGATCGGTCTTGCAAACGACCTCGTATGTTTGAGTCTATATCCGAGGCCGCTGAAAGGCCATTGTATCCAGGTTGTACGAAGTACACCAAACTTTCCGCCGTGATAACACTCTTCAATATTAAGTCGAAAGCAAGTTGGACGGATTGCGGTTTCACGTCGTTGTTGGAAGTTTTAGCCGATATGCTCCCCGATGGAAATGATCCCACAAAGTCGAACTATTATGCTAAGAAACTCATGTGTCCTTTCGGTTTAGAGTACCGGAGGATACATGCTTGTCCAAACGATTGTGTGCTTTATCGTAATGAGTATGAGCATTTAGATGAGTGTCCACGTTGTGGATTATCAAGGTACAAGCGTGAAGGGGCCGGGGTAGTGAAGGACCACCAGCTAAGGTGTTGTGGGTATCTTCCCATAATACCTAGATTTAAGCGCATGTTCTCACTAAAAAAAGATGCGAAGAATATGCGGTGGCATGCGAGATCGTAGGAAGAAAGACGGTTTCTTTGAAGCATCCGGCCGATTCCCCCGAGTGGAAAAGTATCAATAGGGTGCATAAGCCGTTTGGTAACGAGGATAGGAATTTGAGGCTTGGATTATGTACGGATGGCATGAATCCCTTTGGCAATCTTAGTTCTCAAAGCATAGTACATGGCCGTAGTTTTAGTGATTTATAACTTGCCTCCTTGGTTGTGCATGAAACGCAAGTACATCATGTTGTCGCTTCTCATATCGGGGCCGAAACAACCCGGAAATGACATAGATGTATACCTTCAACCACTTATTGAAGATTTACAGAAGATGTGGAACGAAGGAGTGTCGGTATTTGATGCGTATGCTAATGAGATGTTCACTCTGCGTGCCATGCTTTTCTGTACAATGAACGACTTTCCAGCTTATGGGAACTTATCTGGGTATAAGACCAAAGGAAAAAAACCGTGCCCGATTTGTATAGATGACATGAAGTCTACACACATTAAGGGTTGCAAACATGTCTATATGCGCACACGAAGGCTCCTTAGACGCGACCATCCCTATCGATTTAAGAAAAAGGCCTTCGATGGGACGGTTGAAGAGGAAGTTGCTCGTAGACCATTAACTGGTACTGAAGTTTATAATCAGGTTAAGGGCATTGAAACGATCTATGGTAAACCTGCGAATGACGTTGATGGAACTACAGGATTATGGAAAAAGGAGTCTATTTTTTGGAAACTCCCATATTGGAAAGATTTAAAAGTCAGACATTGTTTGGATGTCATGCACATTGAGAAGAATGTTTGTGATGCAATTCTTGCGACACTTATGAATATTCCGGGTAAGACAAAGGATGTTAAAGCGTCACGTCTTCACTTGGAAAAAAATAAGCTTCGACCGGAGTTGTGGGCTCAAAAAAGGGCGGGAAGGAAAAAGAAAGTAGTGGAGGAAGGGCTTGATGAGGAAATTGGGAAAAGAAAAAGGGTGGATGATTCGGAGAAGAATTATTTGCCCCCAGCTTGCTACACGCTGTCGAAAGCTGAGAAACGGATTTTTTGCGAGTCATTGTATGGTATTAAGGTTCCAACTGGGTACTCATCGAATATGAAGCGATTTGTTACCTTAAATGGTGAGTTGAAGTTATCGAGTATGAAATCTCACGATTGTCATGTCATGATGCAAGTATTCTTACCGATTGCAATTCGTGGGATACTTCCGAAGCATGTGAGGCACACCATTACCGAACTTTGTTCATTTTTCCATACAATATGCAGCAAAGTCCTTGAACCGTCGACCCTCGATTCTTTGCAGGCCAGAGTAGTTGAAACTCTATGCAAATTTGAGATGTTTTTTCCCCCCGCATTCTTTGACATTATGGTCCATCTCATTGTCCATCTAGTTCGAGAAATTAAGCTGTGGTCCAAGTGTTTTTGAGGTGGTGCTATCCTTTTGAGAGATATATGGGTACTTTGAAGGATAAAGTTCGAAATCTTGCACAACCGTAAGGTAGCATTATTCAAGGGATTGTGGGCCAAGAGGTCAGTAATTTTGTGGCGAGTATGTTGCTGGTGTTGATCCTATTGGCGTTCCGATATCTCGACACGAGGGCGGACTCGAGGGCAAGGGTACGATTGGCTCAAAATTGATCTCACCTTCGTCGACAAGCGTACACAAGCTCACTTATTTGTGTTGCATCACGTGGCAGCTGTCCATCCTTATTTAAATGAGCATATGGAGGAATTACGTGTTAGCAACCCCGGAAAAGGAATAAGGGCATTGACGCAAATGCATAATAAGACGTTCATTGATTGGTTTCATCATCGAGTAGTGGATGATTTAAATGAAAATGTTTCAAAAACAAATAAGTGGTTAGCATTTGGTCCTCGTGAATCTGTACACTCTTATGAGGGTTATGATATTAACGGGTATACGTTTTGGACTCGAACGTCAAGATCTTAAGTCGACATCGCGACGTAATAGTGGTGTTTCACTTGTGGCGTCATCTACACAATACGCAAGCTCGAAAGATAAGTCTCCCGTTCTTGCCGCCACCAACTATTATGGGCGAATTCAAGAAATATGGGAGCTTGACTACTCGCCTTTTCATATTTGTCTCTTTTATTGCAATTGGGTTGATGATAATCGACGTTGCGTAAAAAAGATGATCCTTGCGGATTCACTCTTGTGGACATGGGTCGTCTACGTGAGACCGAAGAGCCATTTGTACTTGCATCACAAGCTAAACAAGTATTCTATGTAACCGATCCCGCCGATAATAAGTGGTCAATTGTTGTACCTGGCAAAAGGAGTATTCTGGGCATTGGTGATGTTGAGGATGAGGAAGAGTATGATGCATTTGAGGACATCCCAACTTTTACCTATCCTGAAAATAGCGTGGAAGATGATGTAAATATGTCTGAGAACTATATGCGTGTTGATCACACTCGAAGGGATACATGTTGAAACTCCTAAGAAACGGCGGAAGGTCAACAAATCATGAGACATATACTCGGGTTTATCTCTATTTCGTCCATTTCATGTCATTTTCATATATTTCGAGTCATGTGACTCAATTTTCTTGTTGAATATAATAATATAGCAAAAATACGACTATTACGTAGATTTATAGGTGCTACTTTGTTGTTGGTTGGATTTCGGGAAAGTAAGGGTCATTTTAGGCCTATTTCGTCCGTTTCATGTCATTTTCGTTTATTTCGAGTCATGGTAATCCAATTTCTTGTTGAATGTAATAATATTGCATAAAATACGACTACAAAGTAGGTTTATAGGTGCTACTATGTTCATGGTTGGATTTCGGGAAAGTAAACGTCATTTTAAGCTTATTTCGGCCGTTTCATGTCATTTTCGTGTATTTCGAGTCATGGTAATCCAATTTCTTGTTGAATGTGATAATATTGCATAAAATACGACTACAAAGTAGGTTTATAGGTGCTACTATGTTCATGGTTGGATTTCGGGAAAGTAAACGTCATTTTAAGCTTATTTCGGCCGTTTCATGTCATTTTCGTGTATTTCGAGTCATGGTAATCCAATTTATTGTTGAATGTGATAATATTGCATAAAATACGACTACAAAGTAGGTTTATAGGTGCTACTATGTTCATGGTTGGATTTCGGGAAAGTAAACGTCATTTTAAGCTTATTTCGGCCGTTTCATGTCATTTTCGTGTATTTCGAGTCATGGTAATCCAATTTCTTGTTGAATGTGATAATATTGCATAAAATACGACTACAAAGTAGGTTTATAGGTGCTACTATGTTCATGGTTGGATTTCGGGAAAGTAAACGTCATTTTAAGCTTTTTTTCGGCCGTTTCATGTCATTTTCGTGTATTTCGAGTCATGGTAATCCAATTTGTTGTGAAATATGATCTTATAACCTAAAATGTTGCTATTAAGTAGATTTATACGAGCTACTTTGTTGATGGTTGGATTTCGGGAAAATAAATATCATTTTAGGCCCCCCTCGCACAAGCCCCTGGTTCCCCCTTGCACAGCCCGATCCCCCCGTCCAGCCCCTAGCTACTTCCCCCCCCTAGCTACTTCCCCCCAGCACAGCCCCCGGTCCCCCCCCCTGCACGCCCCCCGCTCCCCCCGTCCAACCCCTAGCTACTTCCCCCCGTCCAACCCCTAGCTACTTCCCCGCCCCCGTCCAACACCTAGCTACTTCCCCCCTTGCACATTCCCCCGCAGCAGCAAGTCAAGCCGCCAGGAAGAAGCGCCAGCCAGCAGCCGGCAGCTAGGAAGTCGCCAGCAGCCGGCAAAAGAGGAAGCCGCCAGCAAATGCAGCCAGGAAGCAGCCAGGCAGCCAGCAAGCCAGCAGCAGCAGCGCGCTGCCGCCGCCGCCGCCGGCGACAAAGCCGCCACACCGCCGCGGGGGTGTGCAAGGGGGAGTAGCTAGTGGCCCACGATTTCCGATGTTCCATTATTGTTGGTCCTTAATCAATTTGTTATTTTTTTTTAACTTGTACATATATATTAATTTCTATGTGTTTATAATTGCAGGGGATAATTACTACATATGGATGAGATGACGACTAGTGAACACACAACCGAGGATGAATCTTATGATGTGAGGAAGGACCCAGATAAAGGTGATCTCGAAGATCGAGATCTTCAAGAACTTCATCCAAAAAGTGGTACAATTGTGAAAGCACAACAAGTTTGTAGGAAAGAAGGTCAACAACGGGAGTTACAAATAAATCAACAACAAAGAAAATCGAAAGTGATGAAAAAGAGAAAGGGAAGAGGACCTACAAAGTCAATAAGTGCTACTCACTTGCATATGACTTTAGAGTACGATAACTTGGGTCAACCTTGTGGTGTGTGGCGTTCTAAGTATGCCAAACATATTGGCCTTTGTGTTCGGAGGCTCTCCATTTTGCATTCATGGCAAGAGGTGCCCGAGGGGATGAAGAAATTGCTATGGAATGACACTATGGTAAGTTTCATACTACCATTTAGTTTCTTATTTTAATAAATGTATGTGTATGTAGTACTAATGATAAAATTTAATCTATTACAACAAATGTGGAAACTAATATTTTTGTTCGTTTTTTTTGTAGAATCTCTTCAATATCGAAGATGATGAAGCCAAGAAGAATCTATTTTTATCCGCGCTTGCTCGTGAGATTTCGAGATTTCAAGGCTAAGTTAGTGTCCGGTTGGATTACTAAGCGGAGGAAAAGAACGGGTACAAAGAAGAAGAAAATTTATGGGGGAGAAAAGCAAATCGAAGCCGAGGCCGCATTGGAAAATTCAGAGGAACCCACCACATTACCATATCAAATATGGAGAAATATCAAACTCGAAGAGTGGGAAGCATTTGTTGCCAAAAATACTACCCCTAAGCTGTTGTAAGCAAAGGATTTTAATTATATTTACCACACTTAGCTCGAGTATGATTGTATATAACACCTAATCTTTTGTTTGTAATTATGTGTTTTTTCAGGCAAGACGTGAGAAAAAAGCGCAAGTGCAAAAGCAAGGAAATATTATCATCATTTGGGTGCCCATTCCTACGATCAAGCGAGAAAAAAGTGGATGTTTGCCCATTACCCCACACAGATTCGACAACGACACCTACCTCTACAACCACATCGCCTACACCGGCTCGTCAACCGGACAGGGTCCTTGATTGGTGGTGTTCGATGCATGGGGTTGATGCAAAGGGAAAGAGAGTGTTACCTCGATCCCGTTACGTAAAAGATAGCCAATGCTATTGTAAGTACATATCATTTTAGGCCTATTTCGGCCATTTCATGTCATTTTCGAATAGTTTGAGTCACTGGGCTCCAATTTCTTGTGAAACATGATAATATAACCTAAAATATTGTTATTAAGTAGATTTATAGGTTCAACTTTATTATTGGTCGGATTTCGGGAACGTAAATATCATTTTAGGCCTATTTCGGCCATTTCATGTCATTTTCGAATAGTTTGAGTCACTGGGCTCCAATTTCTTGTGAAACATGATAATATAACCTAAAATATTGTTATTAAGTAGATTTATAGGTTCAACTTTATTATTGGTCGGATTTCGGGAACGTAAATATCATTTTAGGCCTATTTCGGCCATTTCATGTCATTTTCGAATAGTTTGAGTCACTGGGCTCCAATTTCTTGTGAAACATGATAATATAACCTAAAATATTGTTATTAAGTAGATTTATAGGTTCAACTTTATTATTGGTCGGATTTCGGGAACGTAAATATCATTTTAGGCCTATTTCGGCCATTTCATGTCATTTTCGAATAGTTTGAGTCACTGGGCTCCAATTTCTTGTGAAACATGATAATATAACCTAAAATATTGTTATTAAGTAGATTTATAGGTTCAACTTTATTATTGGTCGGATTTCGGGAACGTAAATATCATTTTAGGCCTATTTCGGCCATTTCATGTCATTTTCGAATAGTTTGAGTCACTCGGGCTCCAATTTCTTGTGAAACATGATAATATAACCTAAAATATTGTTATTAAGTAGATTTATAGGTTCAACTTTATTATTGGTCGGATTTCGGGAACGTAAATATCATTTTAGGCCTATTTCGGCCATTTCATGTCATTTTCGAATAGTTTGAGTCACTGGGCTCCAATTTCTTGTGAAACATGATAATATAACCTAAAATATTGTTATTAAGTAGATTTATAGGTTCAACTTTGTTGTTGGTCGGATTTCGGGAACGTAAATATCATTTTAGGCTTATTTTGCTAATTTGATATGTTTTCGTTTATATCCATTATTCAAGTAACCCCATCCCCCACACCCCACACCCGCACTTCCCCCCCCACACGCCCCCCCCACGCCCCCTTTGCACGGCCTCGCTGCCAGCACATGCGGCAAGAGCTGCTACGCGGCAAGCCAAGCCGCCATCGGCAGCCCTTGCCGCTGCTGCCACGCTCTTCACTGGCCTGCTACCCTGCTGCCCCTAACACAGTCCCCCCTCGCACTTCCCCCTACACCCCACCGGCCCCCCACCGCCCTAAATAAACAGTCCCCCCACCGCCCCCCTCCCACACAGCCCCCCCCTTGCACTTCCCCACAGCCCCCCACCTTCCCCCCTACACGCCCCCCCCCACACCCTCCCCACCTGCCCCCCTCCCAACCAACACAGCCCCCCTATCCCCCACCGCCCCCCCCCACACTTCCCCCCGCACTTCCCCCTACACCCCACAGTCCCCCCACACGCCCCCACACTTCCCCCCTACACGCCCCCCACGCCCTCTACACGCCCCCCCAGCCCCCCACGCCCCCACACACAGCCCCCCTCGTACTTCCCCCTACACAGCCCCCCACGCCCCCCCCCACGCTTCCCCCCCACACGCTCCCCCACACTCAGTCCCCCCTACACGCCCCCCACATCCCACACCCCCCTTGCACTTCCCCTACACACAGTCCCCCACCGCCCCTACCCCCCCTTGCACGTTCCCTGCCGCTGTTTTGTTTTTTGAAAAATTTTAACGTCTAATTTATGTTGTTTTATTTGTAGATCGAATTAAAGGAAAAGGAGGCAACAGGTGATTTCACTCCTACCGCACACATGGATGCTTTGCACGAAACTCTAGGGAAAGGACCATAGTGGTCGTGTGAGGGCGCGTGGGAGGTGTCCGCCTTGGCGTGCGAAAGGTATATGGTGAACAATACACGACAACGTCAAAATCAAGTGCAAGTAGTGTGAATTCGGCGTCGGTAGATGTGGAGGCTATCAAATCCGCACTTCGGGAGGAGCTTAGAGAGGAGATGACACATAACTTCAATGCTATGATGGAGCAAATGGGTTTACCGACCTTCCCATTGAAGAAAGGTAGTGATGTTCCATCTAGCCAGCCGATCGGTGTTCCACAAACATCGATAATCAAACGATACCCGCACCCGATCCACCAATACCCGAGTTGAAGGTAATCACTGTATTTGGTTTAATTTATCACGCTTAATCACTTTGCTTTATTAATTAAATATGTATTGTCCCTAAGTGCATGCAATTCTAAATATGTTGTTTCATCGCAATTAACTATTAATGACTTGTTTTGATTCAAAGGAGGAGACCCCATGCCGACTATTAGTTCAAGAAAAAGATTCTGATAGTCTGATTGTGGTAGCTAGTGGCCATGCACAACCTCCTCGGTGATCGAGTACGAGTGCATCACCGCATAGTGAAAAATGATCACTATGTGGTGAGCATCGACTACATTGAGCCCGGGTTTTGAAGACTTAGGTCTTCCGATGCCAAAACCGGAGGTCGGGCCTACATACACCGAGTGACGCCCATGGTAGTTATGTTCTGTGGCCGCGTGCATGGGTGCGATTTTCAGATGAGGTACACCGATAAACATACATATATATATGCGTTAGTTTATGTAATAATCAACTCTGATTATATTACTTTTCTATGTCATATAAATAATAAGTGAACAATATTCTTATTATTACTTTTTAATAGGTTTCAAGGAAGGCTGGTTCACATGACCGTAAGGCTAAAAAGGTCGGTTCATAAACAAGATGGCTAAGGAGGCAATTGGACGTGCCGAAATTGAACCAATTGTGTTCGATGACCAAGTTAGTATGTCAAACAATCCACTTCTCGAGCCGTTGGTGGTGCAAGGCCTTACTAAGGCATGTTATTGGTTGCATGAGTGTGTTAGTGATTTGCTCGATGATATCGCAATACATGTTCCTTTGGGGAAGGAACAATTCAACTACGCCGATGAGTCATCTACATGGATTTCCAAAGACGATGTTAAAGAATTCTTACGTGGAGAAATGTTGAGTGGAACAATGATACAAGCTTTCATGAGGTGATACATATACATATCTTACTTTACAAGTTTATAATAATTTTCACCTTCCATACATGTATGTTGACTTTTTATTATATGCTTTAATTTCTCGAGTTATTGTGTACCGAATTGAATGAAAAAATGAGTGAGACAAAGATTGGTTGGTTATGTCCAAGTATGATGCGAGATGACAATTGTTTAAAAAACAAAACCGATGTGAAAGAATATCTCGATACTAGTTTCAAACAATCACATCGGTTAGAAGAGAAGTTCATCCTTGTTCCATATATTGAAGCGTAAGCTTGTTACACCAAACTTGATGCTTTACTTTATTTTCTATAACTTTATTACCTTGTTTAGATAACTTTATATTATTTCCTTGTATAGTCTCCATTGGACGCTCATTGTGATATGTTTGTCAAATAATCACGTTTACCACTTTGATTCTCTTCGTCGACAACCACCACGGAGCTTACTAGTCAAGTCACTATTGAATAGGTAACTTAACTAGAACAATATGTGTACCTAATATTACACATTTATATATATATATACATATATATATATATATATATATATAATAAACATCTTATAATGTATTGATGTAGTGTGATGAAGCACCATTATGGACTTGGACTTCGATTAGGAAAAGCTCCTCTTTGGATATCGCTGAGGTAACTACTTTGGTGAATCTTATGTCTAACCATTTATTTTCATATACTTTAAATTTAACATGAATGTTTTTGGATGTTTAAATTTGGTGAATTTCAGTGTCCGCAACAAAAGAATGGTGTTGATTGTGGCTATTACGCATCGCGGTACATGTTTGATATAGTCAACCGTTGTACCGACATCGATTATCTTCAAAAGGTATGTAACTAATTAGTTTATTTAATTTAGATTAAATTGATAGGTAAGAATTAGTTTATTTTGGAAATTGTAGCATGTAACATGTAGCTAGTTTTGGGAGGTGAAATAGCTCAAATTCAAAAAAAACGACCCCGAAACGAACCTAAAAATTGAACTTCTAATCTTTTGCACCAAAATATGACATTAACACTTCAACTATGCATAAAGTAAGTGGTGTGTGTTAGTTTTGCTCCTATGTGTAACTTGTAGGTAGTTTTGGGAAGTAAAATAGCTCAAATTCACAAAAAAACGACCCCGAAACGAACCTAAAAATTGAACTTCTAATCTTTTGCACCAAAATATGACATTAACACTTCAACTATGCATAAAGTAAGTGGTGTGTGTTAGTTTTGCTCCTATGTGTAACTTGTAGGTAGTTTTGGGAAGTAAAATAGCTCAAATTCACAAAAAACGACCTCGAAACGAACCTAAAAATTAAACTTCTAATCTTTTGTACCTAAGTGTGACTTACATACTTCAACTATGGATAAATTAGTGGTGTGTGTTAGTTTTGCTCCTATGTGTAACTTGTAGGTAGTTTTGGGAAGTAAAATAGCTCAAATTCACAAAAAACGACCCCGAAACGAACCTAAAAATTGAACTTCTAATCTTTTGCACCAAAATATGACATTAACACTTCAACTATGCATAAAGTAAGTGGTGTGTGTTAGTTTTGCTCCTATGTGTAACTTGTAGGTAGTTTTGGGAAGTAAAATAGCTCAAATTCACAAAAAAACGACCCCGAAACGTACCTAAAAATTGAACTTCTAATCTTTTGCACCAAAATATGACATTAACACTTCAACTATGCATAAAGTAAGTGGTGTGTGTTAGTTTTGCTCCTATGTGTAACTTGTAGGTAGTTTTGGGAAGTAAAATAGCTCAAATTCACAAAAAACGACCCCGAAACGAACCTAAAAATTAAACTTCTAATCTTTTGCACCAAAATATGACATTAACACTTCAACTATGCATAAAGTAAGTGGTGTGTGTTAGTTTTGCTCCTATATATAACATGTAGGTAGTTTTGGGAAGTAAAGTAGCTCAAATTCACAAAAAAACGACCCCGAAACGAACCTAAAAATTGAACTTCTAATCTTTTGCACCAAAATATGACATTAACACTTCAACTATGCATAAAGTAAGTGGTGTGTGTTAGTTTTGCTCCTATGTGTAACTTGTAGGTAGTTTTGGGAAGTAAAATAGCTCAAATTCACAAAAAAACGACCCCGAAACGTACCTAAAAATTGAACTTCTAATCTTTTGCACCAAAATATGACATTAACACTTCAACTATGCATAAAGTAAGTGGTGTGTGTTAGTTTTGCTCCTATGTGTAACTTGTAGGTAGTTTTGGGAAGTAAAATAGCTCAAATTCACAAAAAACGACCCCGAAACGAACCTAAAAATTAAACTTCTAATCTTTTGCACCAAAATATGACATTAACACTTCAACTATGCATAAAGTAAGTGGTGTGTGTTAGTTTTGCTCCTATATATAACATGTAGGTAGTTTTGGGAAGTAAAGTAGCTCAAATTCACAAAAAAACGACCCCGAAACGAACCTAAAAATTGAACTTCTAATCTTTTGCACCAAAATATGACATTAACACTTCAACTATGCATAAAGTAAGTGGTGTGTGTTAGTTTTGCTCCTATATATAACATGTAGGTAGTTTTGGGAAGTAAAATAGCTCAAATTCACAAAAAAACGACCCCGAAACGAACCTAAAAATTGAACTTCTAATCTTTTGCACCACAATATGACATTAACACTTCAACTATGCATAAAGTAAGTGGTGTGTGTTAGTTTTGCTCCTATATATAACATGTAGGTAGTTTTGGGAAGTAAAATAGCTCAAATTCACAAAAAACGACCCCGAAACGAACCTAAAAATTGAACTTCTAATCTTTTGCACCAAAATATGACATTAACACTTCAACTATGCATAAAGTAAGTGGTGTGTGTTAGTTTTGCTCCTATATATAACATGTAGGTAGTTTTGGGAAGTAAAATAGCTCAAATTCACAAAAAACGACCCCGAAACGAACCTACAAAATTGAACTTCTAATCTTTTGCAAGAGTTAGTTGTTATTATATATTGTAAATGTTTGACTTCATCTTATTAATTTATTATATTCATATTATTGCAAGGTTTACATGGATAATGACGCACCAAGGTTGGATGAATTCACAATTGAAGAGTTGGATGAAGTTCGAAACAAGTTGGCTACCTACATTTGTGAAGATTGTCTATGATACATTGGTTAGGATTTTGCAAGAACTAGCTAGAAGTTCGAAACAAGTTGGCAAGCTATTCGGTTGTTGCGTTAATGTAGCTTTTTGTATTAGAATTAATATTTGCCTTAATATGTACTCTTTAACATTATTTATTATATATATAGAATTATTACATATATAATTGGGAACTCTATATATATATATGCATTATGAGGTTTGTAATATGGTACAAAGCAAAGCAAGAAGGAACCAACGGCACACGGGGAACGAGCGCATATATAGTGCCTGAATTTTTAAAAAAAAAAATTTATTACCAAAAGGGTCACGGTTAATGGAGAAATCGCAGCCCTTGACCATATAAGGGTCTGCGGTTAACTGGAAAAACCGCAGCCCTTAATTATTCAAGGGCTGCGGTTTTCCCAGGTTAACCGCAGCCCTTATATGGCCAAGGGCTGCGGTTTTCTTTCGACCAGCAGCCCTTAATACCGCAAGGGTCTGCGGTTCTTAACCGCAGCCCTTCCTATATATTAAGGGCTGCTACTCTAATTGCTGCGGTCAAAAAACGCAGCCCTTAGGCCACTTTTGACCGCAGCCCTTAGGCTTTTTTCCACTAGTGCACCCACTCACTAGTTTGCTTTTGAAAGCTCTAAATCTTTCGGCCACCGCGGATAGAAACGCCGCCTTTTTTTCCTCATTATGAGTAATATGGAACGTATTCTATAAAAACAAGAAACAAACAAAAAGTTACACAAAATGTGTTTCAAAGCATATAAGTGGAGTTTAATTGACTCTTATAGTTACATATGTACCTATTGGGACTATATATGACCTAACATGCGGCTAAATGCAAAAAACTAAGTGAATTTGGAGTATAAAGGCCAAAATCGGCCCGAAATTGCCTTCATTTACCCAAAATGTGTTTCAAAGCATATAACTGGAGTTTAATTGACTCTTATAGTTATATATGTACCTATTGGGACTATATATGACCTAACATGCGGCTAAATGCAAAAAACTAAGTGAATTGGAGTGTAAAGGCCAAAACCGACCCGAAATGGCCTTCATTTACCCAAAATGTGTTTCAAAGCATATAAGTGGAGTTTAATTGACTCTTATAGCTATATATGTACCTATTGGGACTATATATGACCTAACATGCCCCTAAATGCAAAAAATAAAGTGAATTAGAGTGTAAAGGCCAAAACCGGCCCGAAATGGCCTTCATTTACCCGAAATGTGTTTCAAAGCATATAAGTAGAGTTTAATTGACTCTTATAGTTATATATGTACCTATTGGGACTATATGTGACCTAACATGCCTCTAAATGTAAAAAATAAAGTGAATTGGAGTGTAAAGGCCAAACCCGGCTCGAAATGGCCTTCATTTACCCAAAATGTGTTTCAAAGTATATAAGTGGTGTTTAATTGACTCTTATAGTTATATATGTACCTTTTGGGACAATATATGACCTAACATGCCCCTAAATTCAAAAAATAAAAGTAATTCAGTTAAAAAATAAACTTACACAAGTGTCTTCCCATAATGATTTCTTCATTGCATCGGGCACATCTTTCCACCCCACCAAAATGCTCAGTTTGCGCACACATAACCCTAAATGCTGCCCATACTTTTTACGCCATTGACCACAAGGTTGAGCCATATCATCATAGTCGAGGGTCATAGGGGTGTTATAATTCAATCCCTTGGTCGCACCCCTTCCTTTCCGCTTCTTTGTTGCAACTTTACTTGGAGTTTTGGTACTAAGAACCTCTTTCCCCGCATTTTTTTGTGGCACAATGACGGATGAAGTACAAGGATAATCTTCCCTAGCATTGTTGTCCATGGGGGGAGCCTTATCGGCTAGCTCCTCATTTATTTCAGCCAAGTGAAGTTCCCTTTCACGCAAGCGCGTCTCCTCATGATGCGCTATGTCTTCCAGGTCACCTTTATCGTTCTCCTTCTCCGCATCATACTCATCATCATCATCCAATGACTTATCATAATCATCATCGGTTTCTTCCTCCACAATCACATCATCTCGGACCATGTTTGAAACTCCCGAAATTTTAAAAAACGATATTAGAAACGCGAAACAAGAAACAAACATATGATTAGAAACCCTCGCTGCACATTCCCCCCCCCGAACCGCATACTCCCCCTACTGCCCCCTTCACCGGCCCCCTTCACTTGCCCCCCGCACAACCCCTTCACTGCCCCCGCACACCCAACTCCTTCACTGGCCCCCTTCACTGCCCCCCCGCACAGCCCCCTTCACCGGCCCCCTGCACGCCCCCTTCACCGCCCTTGCACAGCCCCACCCTCACCGCACACTCCCCCGCACTTGCGCCCCTGCACACCCCCTTCACCGGCCCCCTTCACGCCCCCGCACACGCCCCTTCACTACCCCTTCTGCACAGCCAACTCCTTCACTGGCCCCCTTCACTGCCCCCCATACAACCCCCTTCACCGGCCCCCCGCACGCCCCTTCATCGCCCCCTTGCACAGCCCCACCCTCACTACACACTCCCCCGCACAGCCCCCTTCACCGGCCCCCTTGATCGCCCCCGCACAGCCCCCTTCACTGCCCCCCCGCACAGCCAACTCCTTCACTGGCCCCCTTCACTACCTCCCATGCACAACCCCTTCACTGGCCCCCTGCATAGCCCCCCTTCACCGGCCCCCGAAATGACATTCACTTACCCAAAATGGGTTTCAATACGTGTGAAGCGAGTTTAGTTGATTGTAATACATATATATATACTAATAAGAGCTATACATGACCTAACATGCGGCTAAAAGCGAGAAATTAAGTTAATTGAAGTTGAAAAGCCGAAATAGGCCCGAAATGACATTGACTTACCCAAAATGGGTTTCAATACATGTGAAGCGAGTTTAGTTGATTGTAATACATATATATATACTAATAAGAACTATACATGACCTAACATGCGGCTAAAAGCGAGAAATTAAGTTAATTGAGGTTGAAAAGCCGAAATTGGCCCGAAATGACATTCACTTACCCAAAATGGGTTTCAATACATGTGAAGCGAGTTTAGTTGATTGTAATACATATATATATACTAATAAGAACTATACATGACCTAACATGCGGCTAAAAGCGAGAAATTAAGTTAATGTAGGTTGAAAAGCCGAAATTGGCCCGAAATGACATTCACTTACCCAAAATGGGTTTCAATACATGTGAAGTGAGTTTAGTTAATTGTAATACATATATATATACTAATAAGAACTATACATGACCTAACATGCGGCTAAAAGCGAGAAATTAAATTAATTGAGGTTGAAAAGCCGAAATTGGCCCGAAATGACATTCACTTACCCAAAATGAGTTTCAATACATGTGAAGCGAGTTTAGTTGATTGAAATACATATATATACAGTAATAAGAACTATACATGACACTACATGCGGCTAAAAGTTAAAAATAAAGTAAAATAACATTGGAAAGCCGAAAGCCGGAATTGGAACCATCAGTTTACTTTTGCCACCTTCATTTGAAGTATCAACCATTATCCCTTCCCCGTGATCTGCACGCATGTAACTTGTCGCTAACTCCGCATCAGTGACATCGGAGTTCGGAATGGTGAAAGGCGGGGTGTCTTCAAATGCATCATACTCCTCTTCATCCTCAACATCACCAACTCCGAGTATACTTCTTTTTCCGGGAACAACAATTGACCACTTGTTATCAGAAGGGTCAGTTACGTAGAATACTTGCTTAACTTGTGATGCAAGCACGAATCTCTTCACTATCACGCAACCGACCCAAGTCTACAAGAGTAAATCCACAAGGGTCATCTTTTCTTATGTAACGCCGGTTATACTCAACCCACTTGCATCGAAATAAGCAGACCGTGAAACCAGAGTAGTCAAGCTCCCATATATCTTGAACTCGTCCATAGTATAACAATCTAGCATCAATAGGAGACTTGTCTTTGGCACTTGCATACTGTGTAGATGATGCCTCTACTGAAACACCACTATTATGGAGAGATCTCGACTTTTGATCTTGACGATCTGTCCAATACGTATATCCGTTAACATCATAACCCTCATAGGAGTGCACAGCTTCTCGAGGACCAAATGCTAGCCACTTCAGAGTTTCAGAAACATTGGAATCTACTTCACGCATTATTCTGTTATGGAACCAATCAATAAACGTCTTATTATGCAACTGCATCAATGCTCTAGTCCCTTTACCTGGATTCTGGTCACGCAACTCCTCCAAATGCTCATCCAAGTACGGATGCACCTGTACCATATGCTGCAATACAAATAAGTGTGCTTGTATGCGCCTTTCAACAGGAGGTACTATCATTTTGGAGCCAAGTGTACCTTTACCCGCGAGTCTGCCCTCGTGTCGAGATGTAGGAAGTCCAATAGGATCAACATTAGTTAAGAACTCAGCCACAAAATTACCGACCTCTTCACTCATAATCCCCTGAATTATACTTCTTTCTGGTTGCGCTGGATTCCTTACTTTATCTTTCAAAGAGCCCATATGTCTCTCAAAGGGATAGCACCACCTCAAAAACACCGGACCACATAGCTTAATTTCTCGAACTAGATGTACAACCAAATGGACCATAATGTCGAAGAAAGCAGGTGGGAAGTACATCTCAAACTTGCACAAAGTCTGTATCACGCTAGCCTGCAAAGCATCAAGTTTCGAGGGTTGTAACGTTTTGCTACATATAGTATTGAAAAAGAACACGGCTCCGTTATGGTATGTCCGACATGTTTTGGCAATATCCCTCGAATTGCAATCGGTAAGAATACTTGCATCATTACATGACAATCATGAGACTTCATGCTCGATAATTTCAACTCACCGTCTAAGGTAACAAATCTTTTCATGTTCGATGAGTACCCTGATGGAACCTTAATGTTGTACAAACACTCGCAAAAAAGACGCTTCTCAACTCTAGATAGAGTTTAGCAAGCCGGAGGTTAATAGTTCCTATCATCATCCTTCACCGTTTTCTTTCCTTTTCTTTCAATTCCTGGAGGCGACCCTTCTTCCTGTTCCTTTTCTTTTCCCTTTCCTTTTCCTTTTCCATACACTTTCTCTTCTTTATTTCTTTTCTTAGTGTCCCTCTTTTGAGCCCATAGTGCTTGGTCGAAGCCCCTCACTTTCCGGATACATCGCACCCCTTTGCTATCCTTTGTCTTATGTGGAATATTCATAAGTGTCCCCAGAATGGCGTCACATACATTTTTCTCTATGTGCATGACGTCGAGACAATGTCTAACCTCTAGATCTCTCCAATATGGAAGTTCCCACAGAATAGACTCCTTTTTCCAAAATCCCTTATCACCAACACTCGCTCCTTTGCCGAATATCGTTTCAATACCCTTGACTTGATCATAAACCTCAATACCAGTCAATGGTCTACGAGCAACCCCTTCCTCAACTGTTCCATCGAATGCATTCTTCTTATTACGATATGGATGGTCGCGTCGAAGGAACCTTCGGGTGCGCATATAAACGTCTTTGTGACAAGTAGTAATGTATTTAGATGTTGTGTCGTCCAGGCAAATCGGGCATGCTTTCTTCCCTTTGTTCTTGTACCCGGATAAGTTCCCATAAGCAGGATAGTCATTAAGAGTGAATAAAAGCATGGCACGCAATGTGAATACCTCATCAGCATGTGCGTTATACACATAAACTCCTTCATCCCACATTTTTCTCAAATCATCAACAAGTGGCTGGAGGTAGACATCTATGTCGTTTCCAGGCTGTTTCGGCCCTGAAATAAGAATCGACAACATGATGTATTTGCGTTTCATGCACAACCAAGGAGGCAAGTTGTATGTAACTAGAAGAATTGGCCACGTACTATGTTGAGAACTAAGATTGCCAAATGGGCTCATTCCATCCGTGCATGGGCCAAGCCTCAAATTTCTGTCCTCGGCACCGAAGGTCTTATGACAATGGTTGATGCCTTTCCACTCAGGAGAATCAGACGGATGTTTGAGAAAACCATCCTTTTTCCTTCGTTCTGCATGCCACCTCAAGTTCTTAGCATCTTTTTTGATTGAAAACATGCGCTTGAATCGTGGTATAATCGGAAGATACCACATCACCTTTGCTGCAGGACCTTTCTTATCACCAACCCCTGCGCGCCTGTAACGCGACTTCCCACATCGAGGACACTCATCCATATTTTCATATTCATTTCGATATAGCACACAATCGTTTGGACAAGCATGTATCCTCTGTTACTCTAACTCGAAGGGACACATCAGTTTCTTAGCATAGTAGTTCGACTTGGGTAGTTCATGGTCGTCCGGCAATATATCACCAAATGCTTGCAACAAGGAAGTGAAACAAGAGTCACTTATACTGGCTTTCGTCTTGATATTAAAGAGTGTTATCACGGCCATCAGCTTGGTGTACCTCGTACAACCGGGATACAACGGTTTTCGAGATGCCTCGTCCATGCACTCAAAAATACGAGGCCGTTTGCCACAATGATCTACCTCCGCCATCATCTCCTCGATATGATCCCATTCATCATCATCATCTTCTACTTGAATATCCTCATACTCATCCTCGAGGTTGTCATTCTCAATGACATCAAACTCACCTTCTTCATGCACATCGTTAACAATGGCATTTCGACCATCATACATACCCTCCTCACCGTGCCAAACCCATACATAGTAGTCTTGTCTAAACCCGCGACGAAAGATATGCTCCCTAAGCGACTCAATGCTACTAACGATGCTCACATTACCACAATCAACACAAGGACAATAAAACCCCTCGGTTCCCTTTGCAGCCTGATGACTTAATGCAGCATCACAAAATTCAAAGACCCCATCCACGAATTCACACGTGTCACGACGACCATACATCCATGCACGATTCATTTCAACCAAACCTAGCTCTAATTAAACACAAGCAACAAGGACCGAATGTCAATGACGAATTTCACTACATTATTAGAGTTTATACACGATATATATTTAATGAAATTAGGCATGCTTTCCAAGGGTCCTTATCACTCCAACCTAACTCATCCTTAGATGTCTAATCTCCCTAGTGAATGTATTGCCTTCAGTTCAAATCTACGGAAAATCCGACAGCATTTCCCTACAGTTCTCCAAGTACACGATGTAGATATATATTTATTTATATCTACATATGTACCCAGAGAACAAAAGTAGGGAAACGACGAGCCAAGATTTTCCTCTAGAATCGAACTAAAGACATACATTTACCACCTAAGTGAGATTAAACATCTAAGAACAAATCCCAAACCGGGACTATTCAAGACTTACTCCTAATGAGTAAGTCTCGAACGGGTATCTAGGCATATGATATGATGATGCAAATATAGGTTTTTAAAAACAACAAAACATTTTACATCTAATCTCAATTCAACGATAAATATATACACATTTGCACATATAAACAAATTTACTATGAAAGAAAGTTAAATATGAGTGATAACATACCAATGTAAAGGTTGTCAATAGAGAAATCGAGCTCAACACTCCGTCACTAGCTAGCTTCAATAATCAACAACAAAGTATAAAGTTAAGATTAGTATAAATTAGCAAATTAAACAACACTAAACCAAACTAAGCTAAACTAAACTAATTAAATAGCTAAACCAATAATCATATTCAACGTTATACTTTGTTAGTTCAAACCTAACTAGTTAGTAAGTACTACAACAACAACAACAACAACTACTACAACAACTACAACTACAACAACAACTACAACCACTACAACTACAACAACAACCACAACAAAGCCCTAGTTTTGTAACCTAAAAATCAAACTAACTACTTTAAACTCAAATCAATCAAATTTACAACCTTTAACTATAATACAACCTAATTTCACTGACAATTATTCATAAAACTACAATTAATTATAAAACTTAAAGCTTCAAATATGAGATTCAATAAAGTTGAGAAATTTTAGGTACCTAAGAAGAGGAGGAGGAATGTAGGTGTTAAGGGCACGGTGGACGTGCGGCGGTGGAGGACGCATAATGCAGCCGCAGAGGAGGACGCCTGGAATTGCTGTTGTTGATGAAAAGAAAGGAGGGAGCTTCTAGGGTTTGTTGTTGATGAAGCATGGAGGTACGGCGGTGGAGGTGCGGCGGTGGTGTGTCGATGAAGCGTGAAGGAAATTGAGAAGGAAGGAGGGAGTTCAAACTTCGAACCTAAGGAAGGAGGGAGTGCAGGTGAGTGTTCGCACAAAAATTGTAATCAACTCGACCAATTTCACGCGGGACTTAGGGAAAAAAAAAAACCAAAATAAACCGCTGCGGTTCAGAAAACCGCAACGGTTAACTGAAAACCACAGCAGTTTCTTTTAACCGTTGCGGTTTTCTATAGACCACAGCGGTTTATGTCCCCCCTTTTCCCACCAGATTCTACGATAATTTACCGCTGCGGTATTCTTAAGGACCGCAGCGGTTTTCTTGTGACATTTAGCGTTTTTTCCACTAGTGTAAGTGAGAGTAGTATTACTTTTCTGGTCTTGTATGTGGATGACATACTTCTCATAGGAAATGATAAGACCATGCTTGAGTCAGTCAAGGAATGGCTTAAAAATTGTTTCTCTATGAAAGACCTAGGAGAGGTTGAGTACATATTGGGAATAAAGAACTATAGAGTAGATATAAAAGGTTGATTGGACTTAGTCAAGAGACTTATATTGATAAGGTTCTTGCAAGGTTCAAGCTGGAAAACTCCAAGAGAGGTTTCATTCCCAAGCAACATGGCATAACACTTGGGAAGACTCAGTGTCCTTCGAGTCCTGATGAGGTCAAGCATATGAGTAATGCTCCATATGCTTCTGCAGTAGGATCCATTATGTATGCCATGATATGCACTCGACCGGATGTTGCATATGCTTTGAGTATATGCAGCAGATACCAGTCAAATCCAGGAGATGCGCACTATATTGCAGCGAAAAAGATCCTTAAGTACTATGCGAAGGACTAAGGATAATTTTTTGGTATATGGTGGAGATGAGGAGTTAGTTGTTACTGGATACACTGATGTAAGCAAGGTTCATACTGAGGATAATATAGCAGATCCTCTGACTAAACCGCTTGCTCCACCTAAGCATGAGTGTCATACTAGGTCTATGGGGCTTAAGCATATGGGAGAATTGGCTTTAGGTTGTTTACTTCATGTTTACAATTGTAAAGACATTTATCATGCTTTGAATGCTTATCAATAAAAATTCGTTTCTTATTTAATTGTTTGGTTTAGTATTAAATAAAATGTTCAAATAATTTATGTTTTCAAATAGGATTACCGAAAACGTTTTGATAATGGAACCCTATAAAGTGAACTGAAATCACAATTTATTTAATGTCCCTAGTCTAAATCACTAAATTGGACATAAGTGATTAATGTAAAAGACTCGTATATAATTAATTGATAGCACAGTTCCATGGGCTATGGAGATATTGAGATGTCTAATTGATTATATGGATGTATATTTGATACATTGAGACTTGACCTAATTAGATTCTAAAAGTAGAATCAAACTACTATAATTAGTGGATTCCTTAGACATGAGTATGTCTTAATAACCACAATATAATTAGTTTAACTTTGACACTGTTAAACGTCGCGCCGTAAAAGGAGGTTATAAAGGCAGTGATTAGGTGAGCTAAGAATTGAGTGGGAGTTATGGTCATACAAGAGTGGATAAGTCCTCCTATTAAATAGAAATGGTGTCTGGGCCTCTTGATGAGCGAGAATTGGAAAATTGCATGGCCATGCGGAATAGGATTAAAGAGTTAACCCTTATTTGATCAGTTCAAACTCGGCGATCAAGGAACATAAATTTGAGAATAACATGGTGTTATCAAATTTGGCATCAAGTGACTTAAGGAATTTAACATTGCGCTCTTGTCTTCGGAAAAGTGGGAGATTGAAGGATTATGTCCTTAGACATCCTGACAATTACTAAATATAAATAGGAATAATATTATGAAGATAATAAAGTTTATTATTTTAGTAATCGTATTTTCTTGCTAGAGAATAAATATGATTAATAGGACAATATTGATTGGGCCTATAACTAAAATAGATTAATCCTATGAGATCACACATTGTAGCACAAGTTGGACAAAGCAATCCAAATCCATTTAGGATTAGGGCTGGGCCGGTCCTAAGGGGAATACGAGGAGAATTAGTTCTCCTAACTAGCCTATGACTCTTCTATTATATATAGGATATAATATTAGGGTTTAGGTGATCAATTTCATTAATCAGTTTCTTTTCACAAGAGAGAGAAAGTCAAACCCTAAACTATTCCCTCTAAACCGGCGCCTATACCATCAAAAGCAAGAGATTTTCTTCTTTCCCGTTCTAGCAAACGTTGGTGGTCAACTGGTGCTCATAGACTGATTAGAGGAGCAACACTTGGGGCTCTCGGATCTTCAAAGCTTGCATACAACAGGGAAATCACGCTACAAAGGTCTGATATTTAATCCATATTGAATGATTCATGTGTTTGATTATGTTTCCGATCCCATGATAGATGTTAGGAAATTGTTTCCTGAAATTCCGATATTTGCATCTATATATTCATACAGTATGACGATTGGACTTTATTGTCCCGTTTTGAAACCAATATTTATAAATTGTGGGATCGTCTTATTTTAGTTTCTGAATGATTGCAATACTTGATTTTTACCCTTTTTAATATTTTTATCACATTTATTGAAGGAGCGATATATACGTGTAAGGTTGCCATATATCTTGCTCGAACCAACACATAGTTAATAAGTATTCCAATTGGGATAATGGGAACTCTTGACCCTATAGTTTCTAGCCCCTCTTTCTCTCACTTCTTTTGCCCATTGTTCTCTTGTAAAAGGATTGATATTCTTTAAGATGATAAGTTGCTTGATAAATCTTTAAGGTTGATTTTATGTAGTTATATTTTTTATATATAGTAATCTTGTTCCTACATGTAAGAGTATTTCTATCTTTCTTTTATTTTCTTCCTCTTGACTATGATATGAATTAGTTAATAAATTTTAACAATATTATTGAAACTAGAAAAGGTTCATTTAATTATACATATTAATTTGATCCAAACAACTAGAGTAAAAGATTGTGAAGGCCTCTTCTTTAAAGAATTATGTAACGATATCATTTAGTATTATACTAACAACTTGGATGAAGTTATATGAATTTAATTGGAGTGTTGTTTAATTTCAGTATGATGTAATTTAATAGATTTTTTTTATGAAAACCAACAAGAGCCTTTAGCTATTATTGTTGAGCAAGAAAATTTCAGAAGCAATTATATGATCCAACCTATTAGGACATCTTCCAATCCACACTCTAGTAAAAAAACTTAAGTGGAGTAAGATGTGCCGTCGTATGAGCTGCCATGTTAGCTTCTCTAAAAACATGTGAAAATGAAACAACATCAAACAAAGTAACAATAGACTAAATCTCTCTAACAATAACACCTATGACAGATCCATCAAACTGCTTACGACTAATCATATTCACTACTGAAGGTTGTCACTTACCACCACAACTTTGCTTGCATTACATTGAAGCGCCAATCTCAAGCTAAGTACAATCGATTTTTCCTCCGTAACATTATATTCATTTCCCACCTCGAACTCGCTTGTTGAGAGGCCATGCGAACCACATTACCATTTTCATCTCTTATGACCACACCCATCTCCGCTCCAATGTCTCGGAATATGGCGCCATCAACTTTAATTTTCATGAAACCAGGTGTTGGTAAACTCCATTTTGCTGTCGTCCTTTCGGTTCCTTCACCATTCTTTGCATCTGCTCCATCATCTTTAGCCTGAATATAAGCTGTCAGGTAGGATAAAGCCGCAGGAACCACCTCCGCACGGTGGCTGGTGGCCTATCATACTTCCATGGTGTGCATCATTTCTCTCATTCCAGATATTCCACGCAATAACTGCAGCCAAAGCTATATCCTCTTCCTCCATATTATTTAACCACCAGTGAACCCGATAAATTGCATAACCCATCCCCAGGCAGTCAATCCTTAAGTCCAAACCTGATGCATCCCACACATCCCATGCATAAGCACACCGCCAGACAGCATGAATGGAAGTCTCGTCATCCTTCGAACACTGCAAGCACAAAGGGGCTACGCTTCCATTTCGCTTATAAAGACCATGAGCAGTAGGCAGAGCCCCACTACATAACCTCCAAATGAACATTCTAACCTTTGGTGGTGCTGGAATTCTCCAGATTTTATTCCATAAGTTTGAAGTCGTCAAGGACCCTATAGCACCAGTGGAGGAATTCTTGTAGAATGTAATGAAAAGGACATGGTTGTGCAAAGACCAGGGTCGGACCAGAATCTGGATTGGACCGGAATGGAATTTGGACGAGAAAATCCCGATTCAGGGCTTCCGGCCCGGTACAGTCCAAACCCGAAAAATTCCGGTCCGGACTGGTGGACGGGAATTTCTAATTGTTTAGTAAAAAAAATGTTTATATGTTAAAAAAGTTCAGAAGGTAGAAAGTTAGAAAGTCAAAAACCTACCCCCTCCGTCCTAGAAAGATCTGAACACTTATTGGGACACGTATTTTATAGTGATAAGTTGTAGTATGGTTATCAAATGTTATTTTATTTAAAAAGTAGATGTGATAGGAGTTTGTGGGGTATTTTTTTATTAGAGGAGAGAGAAAGATGGGTAATTTTTTATTGACAAAAGATAGAGTGTGGGTCAAAAGGGTTTAAAAGAAATAATATAATAATAGTGGGACTATACCAAAAATGAAAGTGTTCAAACTAATTTGGGATAAACATAAAAGGAAAGTGTTCAGACAATTCTGGGACGGAAGGATTACTATTTATTACGTTTAGGAATATTGTTATTAAAATTATTAAATTTTAATGTATGTTTTTTTATAAATATGTTTAAATCAAATAAAAAAGTTTTTTTTTTCAAAAAATTTAGATTACGTTCCTACAGGTCCAAAACTGGACAGAAAAGATTCCGGTCGTCTAGCCTGTTACGGTCCGGTCCGGTCCGGTCCAATACCGGTGCACACCCACTAGTGGAAAAACATCAATTCCTCCGGTTAAAAACCGTACAAATGCTCTGTATTTGACGCGTAGCAGATGTCATACGAGCATTTGAGCATTAATTAAATGCTCCGGATTTCAACCAGAGCATTTCGTTTGTAAAATGCTCTGGTTGTACTAAAAACCAGAGCATTTGAAGGAATTTATTGCTCAAAATTAAGCAAATGCTTCGGTTTTTAGAGGAAAACCGGAGCACTTGTAACTAAATGCTTCGGGTTTTTGCCAACAACCGAAGCCTTTGCTATTAAATAAAAAAAATACGCTGCTGTTGTTGTATGCTTGCATCAATATACATCAATCAGCAGCTTGAGATAGTGACCGTGATTGCCTTTTCATTTCAATAGAAAAGGTATCAAGCACACGTAGAAAGTTAAATAATTTCCAGCATTAACAATTAGCATCAAAGAAAGTATACAAAAGTTGTATAATTTCCAGCATTAACAATTAGCATCAAAAAAAGCATACAAAAAATCAAACCCAAATATAAAATTGTGACTTAATCAGGTGCTACTTAACCTTCAAAACAAACATTTAGCAAACTAATGCCATCTGCTATTAATCTCCAAAGTAAAAGATAATCTCTAAAGTAAGATCTGAATGAAAGTACCAAACTAAGAACTGAATACAGTAATGATGTTAACAAACAAAGGCGTTGTAGACCAATGCTAGCTGGGGCTGGGGCTGGTGTTGCATGTATGTTAACTATCATTGGGTGTGATGTTTTGAATTTCAAGTTGAGTCTCTTGTTAAGTTTTTCTGTCATCGAATTTTCAACTATAGGCCCAAAAAATGTTCTAAACCTACAAGACACGAGTCAGCTAAAACATGCAGTCTTAAGTAGAAGATACATTTAAAAATTGAACTTAAAAACTAAATAGACCTTGACCATTTATCACAAACCATAAATTTCATGTGACACTTGATCGCATGCTTTTACAAATATATACTTTTCAACTTCATAAAATTTCTCAATAAATTTCATTTCTATGTAATAACTGTATGACCCCATATAAAACACAGGAGACCCCTGAGCTATTTTCAGAGAAAAAACAACACTATCAAAGACTGGCAGCGGCAATAAATGTCTTGAACATCTATGGAGGAACACCTTCCTGAACCTGAAAGTCCAAATATAACCAAGAAAGGGAAATATCATTCTTTTGTTCCTTAGATTAAGAGCTAGGGGGAGTAGAGAGGCCACAAAGTTCTCAGCAAACAAATAAAGATTTTTGCAGCAGTAGCAATATTCAATTGTAGGCATCAAATCATGCACAAGAACCAAACCACCCCAACCGCAATTTCATGTTTTGTTAACTCAAGATGGAGATTAAAAGACACCTATTGCCAAGCAACCAAGATATTTCTGGGACGTCTAACCTATGGGTGCCTGAAATTTTCCATCAAAACCTCTAGCACCAGGAGGCATAGCTGATTCATAGACCGAATTCTGGCACACCAAAACTGAAAATCTAAAAAACTGTCTACAGATGACAGGAATTGTGTTATCATAGAGCACAGCTGAGCAGTTTATAGATTACACACTCAAGATATCGAAATGGTGGGCGGTTGAAGATCCACCTTCCTTCCCTGGGATCCCAAGTTCAATTTGTAGAACACATCTCTACCATCAAGTTAGTTCATTCACATTAGAACTCGGAGCAATTATATTATAACTCAGAGCAATCATCACTTCATGGCTTAGGCTTTGACTGCTCACAAGAAAAAGAAGGGTTAAGTGGGAGCAATTCATGCCGTCAAGGGAAAACACGTAAAGATTGATAGCATTTGCTCGTCCATAAAAATCTATCACCATATGAACAAAAAAACTTGCTAGATGTTTAAGACAAATAATTAATCCCATCTTTTCTTGATATCTTCCAAAAAACCTTAATCATAAACTGCAGTAATTAATTCCTTCCTAGTACTATAACCCATTCAGAATCTGCATATAATACTTTCTAAGTTTTCTGCACCAGGAAGGTTTCCTCGCTTTACATGATTGCAACAGTAATATTCACCAACCGCCTTCCTAGATTGCAGTATTCGATTGAAAAACCACCGAAATTACCTGCATAGCCACAGGAAAGTCATCTACAAATTCTGGAGGGAAGAAGAGATATGTGTTTCTTACTAACTCTGGGTTTCCCTGTAAAGAATTTTCCAATTTATTATCCAATAAGAAAATATAGACGATGCCAATTCTAAAAATAACAATCCTAGTCATTTTCATTGATGACAACTCTAAGAACTGATAAGTCACAAAGTTGCCAACTACGAACTGCAATCTCCAAGCAGATGAATTGATCTTATGTCCCAATAAATATGCAAAACTCAATAATTTGTCTAATTTCAATCTCTAGCTGGGCATAATAAAGAATAAAACTGAAGCTGGGTTTATAGGACCATCAGATTAGCAACTTATGAGCACATAAACACAGTGATACTGTACACCGTATTTTGTTGAATGTTTGATTGAATTGACCATGAAATTCCTGCTATATTCTAGATTGCTAATATACAATCTAAAGTTTACTGAGATATGTGTGTGATTTGTGAAGGTTAACCATAGCTGGCGGCCTGAACCTTCTTAATGAACAGGAAACAATCTCAATAAACTGCAACTTTAAAAGCTCATGGTCTGAAACCAAGAGAAGAATAAGAGATATTAGATGAGAATGTAATTGGAGAAGAATCTAGATATATTTGGCTTATATACGATAGGTTTACCTTCCATTTGAAAGCAGATAATGAGTCATTGAAGGCAGGCCAAACATCTACCAGAATCAGTGGAAAGCAACAGCGAAAGCAGCAACTGCTCTTTTCCTGTTAATAGATATAAAGTTAACGGAGTTAACAAGGAATAATCACTAGAGGAAAAAAGCCTAAGGGTTGCGGTCAAAAGTGGCCTAAGGGCTGCGTTTTTTTACCACAACAATTAAAGTAGCAGCCCTTAACATCTAGGAAGGGCTGCGATTATGAACCGTAGCCCTTGGAGAAATAAGGGTTGCGGTCGTAGGGAAACCGCAGCCCTTGGCCAAATAAGGGCTGCGGTTAATAGGGAAAACCGCAGCCCTTGTGTAGTTTTTTTTTTAAAAAAAAATTCAGCTATATTATATATATATATATATATATATATATATATATATATATATATATATATATATATATATATAGCGCTCGTTCCCCGTGTCGCTGGTTCCTTGCTGCTTTGCTTTGTACCATATTACCAACCTCATAATGCATATAGAGTTCCCAATTATGTAATAATTATATATATATATATATAATAATAATAATAATGTTAAAGAGTACATATTAAGGAAAAATTATATTAATTCTAATGCAAAAAGCTACATTAACGCAAACCGAATAGCTTGCCAACTTGTTTGCCAACTTGTTTCGAACTTATAGCTAGTTATTGCAAAATCCTAACCAATGTATCATAGACAATCTTCCCAAATGTAGCTTGCCAACTTGTTTCGAACTTCATCCAATTCTTCAATTGTGAATTCATCCAACCTTGGTGCATCGTTATCCATGTAAACCTTGCAATAATATGAATATGATAAATTAATAAGATCAAGTCAAACATTTACAATATATAATAACAACTAACTCTTGCAATTAGCTAAACAACCAATTTTCGAGTTGATTTTGTCGATTTTTGTGAATTTGAGCTATTTTACTTCCCAAAACTAACTACATGTCACATATAGAAGCAAAACTAACACACATCACTTACTTTATGCATACTTGAAGCGTTAATGTCATATTTAGGTGCAAAAAATTAGAAGTTCAATTTTTAGGTTCGTTTCGGGGTTGATTTTTGTGAATTTGAGCTATTTCACTTCCCAAAACTAAATGTTACATATAGGAGCACAACTAATACACACCACTTACTTTATGCATACTCGAAGTGTTAATGTCAAATTTAGGTGCAAAAGATTAGAAGTTCAATTTTTAGGTTCGTTTTAGGGTCGATTTTTGTGAATTTGAGCTCTTTCACTTCCCAAAACTAACTACATCTTACATATAGGAGAAAAACTAACACACACCACTTACTTTATGCATACTTGAAGTGTTAATGTGAAATTTAGGAGCAAAAGATTAGAGTTCAAGTTTTGGGTTCGTTTCGGGGTCGATTTTGGTGAAAAATCCAATTTCTAACCCAAAATGAACTTACTATTGCAACTACAACTAAACCAAACATATAGCACTTAATCTATACATATTTGAACTATATATGTCAATTTTAGTTGGAATTGGTGAAACTACCAAGTTTCGGGTTGATTTTTTCGATTTTTGTGAATTTGAGCTATTTCACTTCCCAAAACTAATTACATCTTACATATAGGAGCAAAACTAACACACACCACTTATTTCATGCATACTTGAAGTGTTAATGTCAAATTTAGGAGCAAAATATTAGAGTTCAAGTTTTGGGTTAGTTTCGGGGTCGATTATAGTTAATTTATGCTACAATTGGTTTCCAAAATAAACTAATTCTTACCTATCAATTTAATCTAAATTAAATAAACTAATTAGTTACATACCTTTTGAAGATAATCGATGTCAGTGCAACGGTTGACTATATCAAACATGTACATCAGCACGTAATAGCCACAATCAACACCATTCTTTTGTTGCGGAAACTAAAATTCACCAAATTTAAACATCCAAAAACATTCATATTAAATTTAGAGTATATGAAAATAAATGGTTCGACATAAGATTCACCAAAGTAGTTACCTCAACTGATATCCAAAGAGGAGCTTTTCCTAATCGAAGTCCAAGTCCAAAATGCTGCTTCATCACACTACATCAATACATTATAAGATGTTTAATATATATATATATATGTGTGTGTGTGTGTGTGTGTGTGTGTGTAATATTAGGTACACATATTGTTCTAGTTAAGTTACCTATTCAATAGTGACTTGACTAGTAAGGTCCGTGGTGGTTGTCGATGAAGAGAATCAAAGTGGTAGACGTGATTATTTGACAAACATATCACAATGAGCTTCCAATGGAGACTACATAAGGAAATAATATAAAGTTACTTATTCAACAATTCGATGAATTTTGTTATTCGATATATGGAACAAGAATGAACTTCTCTTCTAAACAAGGAAATAAAGTTATAGAAAATAAAGTAGAGCATCAAGTTTGGTGTAACAAGCTTACGTTTCAATATATGGAACAAGGATGAACTTCTCTTCTAACCGATGTGATTGTTTGAAACTAGTATTGAGATATTCTTTCACATCGGCTTTGTTTTTTAAACAATTGCCATCTCGTATCATACTTGGACATAACCAACCAATCTTTGTCTCACTCATTTTTTCATTCAATTCAGTACACAATAACCTGAGAAAACATATAATAAAAAGTAAACATACTTATCATGGAAGTTGAAAACTATTATAAACTTGTAAAGTAAGATATGTATCACCTTATGAAAGCTTGTATCATTGTTCCACTCAACATTTCCCCACATAAGAATTCTTTAACATCGACTTTGGAAATCCATGTCGATGACTCATCAGTGTAGTTGAATTGTTCCTTCCCCAAAGGAACTTGTATTGGAGTATTCTCGGGCAAATCGCTAACGCACTCATGCAACCAATAACATGCCTTAGTAAGGCCTTGCACCACCAACGGCTCGAGAAGTGGATTGTTAACTTGGTCATCGGACACATTTGGTTCACTTTCATCACGTCCAATTGCCTCCTTAGCCATCTTGTTGGGTGAACCGACCTTTTTAGCCTTCTTGTCATGTGAACCAGCCTTCCTTGAAACCTAGTAAAAAGTAAAAAGTAAAAATAAGAATATTACTAATTATTATATGACATATAAAAGTAATATCATCGGAGTTGATTATTACATAAATTCACGCATATATATATGTATGTTTATCGGTGCACCTCATCTGAAAATCGCACTCATGCACGCGGCCACATAACATAACTACCATGGGCGTCACTCAATGTATGTAGACTAACCTCCGGTTTTGGCATCGAAAGACCTAAGTCTTCAAAACCAGGCTCAATATAGTCGATGCTCACCACATAATGATCGTTGTTATCACTATCTGATGATGCACTCGTACTCGATCACCAGGAGGTTGTGCATGGCCACTAACTACCACAATCAGATTATCAGAATCATTTTCTTGAACTAATAGTCGGCATGGGGTCTCCTCCTTTGAATCAAAACAAGTCATTAATAGTTAAGCGATGAAACAACATTACAGTTAGAATTGCATGCACTTAGGGACAATATATAGTTGTTTAATAAAGCACAGTGATTAAGCGTGATAAATTAAACCAAATAAAGTGATTGCCTTCAACTCAGGTATTAGTGGATCAGGTGCAGGTATTGTTTGATTATCCGATGTTTATGGAACACCGATCGGCTGGCTAGATGGAACATCACTACCTTTCTTCAATGGGAAGGTCGGTAAACCCATTTGCTCCATCATGGCATTGAAGTTATGTGTCATCTCCTCTCTAAGCTCATCCCGAATTGCAGATTTCGCCTCCACATCTACCGACGCCGAATTCACACTACTCGCACTTGATTTTGACGTTGTGGTGTATTGTTCACCATATACCTTTCGCACGCCGAGGTGGACACCTCCCACGCCCCTCACACGACCACTATGGTCCTTTCCTAGAGTTTCGTGCAAACTTCAGTACCACAATGCCCTTAACCTGATTATAAACTTCAGTACCACTTAATGGTCTGCGAGCAACTTCCTCTCCAACCGTCCCATCGAAGGCCTTTTTCTTAAACCGATAGATATGGTCGCGTCTAAGGAGCCTTCGTGTGCGCATATAGACATGTTTGCAGCCCATAATGTCTTATGTCATCTATACAAATCGGGCACGTTTTTTTTTCCTTTGGTCTTATACTCAGATAAGTTCCCATAAGCTGGAAAGTCGTTCATTGTACTTGAAAAGCATGGCACGCAGAGTGAACATCTCATTAGCATACGCATCAAATACCGACACTCCTTCGTTCCACATCTTCTGTAAATCTTCAACAAGTGGTTGAAGGTATACATCTATGTCATTTCCAGGTTGTTTCGGCCCCGATATGAGAAGCGACAACATGATGTACTTGCGTTTCATGCACAATCAAGGAGGCAAGTTATAAATCACTAAAACTACTGGCCATGTACTATGCTGAGAACTAAGATTGCCAAAGGGATTCATGCCATCCGTACATAATCCAAGCCTCAAATTCCTATCCTCGTTACCAAACGGCTTATGCACCCTATTGATACTTTTCCACTCAGGGGAATCAGTCGGATGCTTCAACAAACCGTCTTTCTTCCTACGATCTGCATGCCACCGCAAATTCTTCACATCTTTTTTTACTGAGAACATGCGCTTAAATCTAGGTATTATGGGAAGATACCACAAAACCTTAGCTGGTGGTCTTTCACTGCCCCCAGCTCCTTCACGCCTGTACCTTAACAATCCACGACGTGGATACTCATCTAAATGCTCATACTCATTACGATAAAGCACACAATCGTTTGGACAAGCATGTATCCTCTGGTACTCTAAACCGAAATGACACATGAGTTTCTTAGCATAATAGTTCGACTTTGGCAGTTCATCTTCACCAGGGAGCATATCAGCTAAAACTTCCAACAACGACGTGAAACTGCATTCCGTCCAACCTGCTTTCGACTTAATATTGAAGAGTGTTATCACAGCGGAAAGTTTGGTGTACTTTATACAACCTGGATACAATGGCCTTTAAGCAGCCTCAGACATAGACTCAAACATACGATCTCTATCATCATCCCCATATTCATCATCCCCATACTCATCATCCTCGAAATCATCACTTAATCTATCCTTCTCCTCTTCACATACATCGTTCATTATCCTACAGCTTCTTGCATATCTCCCCTCCTCACCATGCCAAACCCATACTTGGTATTGAGGCCTAAACCCATGACGAAAGACATGCCTTCTAAGCAAATGAATACTACTAACCTTGCTCACATTTCCACAATCTAAACAAGGACAATAAAAGTCGACTGCTCCAGAAGATGCTTGGTATTCTAATGCAGATTTACAAAATTCTGAGACCCCATTCACAAACTCAATCGATTCACGGCTACCATACATCCAAGTACGATCCATCTCATTCACGAAAACGTCTAATTAAACACAACCAATTATAAGTATCAATCATTTAAGCACATTCACATGCAAGACAATCACATATTGAAAACACGCACATACAAATGGAGGCTAAGAGAGTCACATGTGCAAATGTATGCATGCATCCGAAGGTCCTTATCACTCCAACCTAACCCATCCTTGGACATTTAATCTCACTAGTGAATATATGCCAACTTTTCAATTCTTAGGAAAATCCGGCAGCATTTCCCTACAGTTCTCCAAGTACACAATGTAGATAATTGATTATCTACATATGTACACAGAGAACAATGTAGAGAAACGACAAGCCAAAACTTTCCTTAGAATTGAAAAGAAGACATACATTCACCACCTAAGTGAGATCAAACGTCCAAGGACAGTCCCAAACAGGGGACTATTCAAGACTTACTCCTAATGAGTAAGTCTTGAACGCGTATCTAGGCATATGATTGATGATGATGATTCATATAACTTATACATTTCATAGCTTAATTAAATTGTTTTCATCCAATTTCATATCAAGAAATATACATACACATAAATTGAATCTACATATATACACAATAAATGAAGATACATAATGAATTGTCTTTATCATAAATACATACCAATAACAACTAATATGGAGATCGATCTCTATATATACTATGCACTATCTCCTAGTTGATTTGTCGCTTCCAATATGCTAATATCTAAGACACATAAAACCGAAAAAATTGTTAGCATATAGTAAATGCAAATTGCATATTATTATAAGAAATACATTAATATATATAAATTATCATATCTTACCCACATTGAAACACATTACAACTAACTTTTCTCATTTAAACTATTAACAAATTATAAATGAAATATGTTCGCATTAAACTAAGTTAATAGCTAATGTAGCTCATCAAATAATTCAATTAACAGATTTTCGGGTTCCGAAGCATGACCCTTTTGTATAACTTCTTTGCAAATGCAGCTTAAAATTAGATGGCACAGTTGCACATTCAGCCATAACTTTTCTGCAATTTCAGTCCCACTCAAACGCTCAACACATTCTCTTCTCCCAAACGAATATAAACAACTGATCCGATTGCATCTATTGAATAGATAATCACAATAAGCATTAATGAAACGTGTTTGTAATTCAGAAAATGAAATGAAAAATTTTATGCTAAGTTTTCTGTTTGCAGTAAACAATTCCAAATGATAAAAATGAAATTGAAGTAGGTTTTGCGAGTTCAAATTGAGTACCTGAAATTAACTCGAATATGTCCAATCTAGTGAATATGCATTCACCCAGGTAAGTCTAACACTTCACTCCAACTCAACAAACCTACAAATGATGCCGAAACGCACAATGCTTTATCAATTCAAAATAAAACATGATCACATATGTTCAATTGTCAAGACTCAAGATCATCAGCCGGAATGTTACTTCAAGAAGTTTAGCAATTCCATTTACTGCAATTCTACACCAACCTTTTAAAACTATCAAACATCATAAAACTTTCACAGCATTGCTATATCAATCTCCAACATACAAATACAAACATCATATGGGAATTTAATCTTATAAACCAAAACCATCAAAAAATTAACTTAAAAACAATCAACATATTAGCAAATAAAAATCAAAAAAATTAAAAAGGCAACCTTTCTTGATCAGTATCCCAAATTTGAGCTTTGACAATCTTCTGATCAATTACCAGGGTTTTGGTCTGAAATTCAACCCCTATTGTAGCTTTTGAATCAACACTAAATTCGTTCCTCGCGAATCGGGTTGAAGCTGGGATTTACCTACAGCTGAATCTCCGATTAATACCACCTTAAACACATAATCACTTTTCTGATTATAATCTCCATGTAGATTCGACATTCTTTCTATGATCAATTATTTGAAATTTTAAATCTAACCCACTAAGATTCCTTTCCATAATCTTTTTATCAATAACTTAAAATTCCCTTTTCAATTTCCTTGATTTATATAATCACAGGTTATTATAATTGTACACGATCTATGATGTACATAATTAGAGAATACCTGAAAGTCAACTCTCATGAGTATATAGCATTTGCAATTGAGATGAACAATTGAACAGAATTCGCCCGCCACAGTTTTCTGAGTTCGAATGACCAATACCTTCAAGAGTGGTTAGAGTGTAGTGGACCCTAATGTAGTGGTGCGCGACTGCGTGACAGGGGGTGGGTGGCGCGCAGGTGAGTGGCGTACAGGTGGCAGACGCTCAGGTGGTTGATGCGCAACGGAGGCTGGCGCTCAGGTGGTTTTCGGCAATGCAACGTTGCTGCGTGGGGAGGAATTCACTGCTACACGTGGCGCTTCGCTTCTGCGTGGTGCGGTGGGGGTGGCGCGTAGGAGGGTGGTGCGCACAAGAGGGTGGCGCTCAGGAGGTGGTTCAATTCGCAAGGTTAGGGCTCAATTGGAGGAACTCGCTGCTGCGTGGAGAGGAGAGGGAGTGAATGAAAATTAAATGTGTGGAGGGAAGAAATTAATGAGCTCGGTTAGTTTGTGGAAAAAAATAAAACAAAGGGCTGTGGTTGAGTGGTAAACCACAGCCCTTAAAGGAAGGGCTACGGTTTACCACTCAACCGCAGCCCTTTTACAACAGCAAATGGCTTTTTTTCCTCTAGTGAATCTGTTAATATGCAACAAAAAAATCAATATACAAAACTGGCAAATTTATAAATTCTGTTTACAACACATTTTGTTAGCCTTTTCTTAATTGCTAGATGCCAGAACCCTCCAATCGATATCTCAAAGATGACGAAATATGAATTCACTAAGTACCTGTTTTCCAAGCTGTAAATATATTACTTCAGTAATTCAGGATATAGGCTATATGCAATCTCTTCAAGAACCCTCGAGTTTCGGAGTAAAAACTCCATAAATTAAAACAGGGGCTTCATTGATCTGCAAGATCCTCGGTAACAAACAGCCTTGACTGCTTGAGATGCAGAAGGGGTCATTTGGAAATTGTATTCCACACCTTCCAATAGTACTCCACTTCACAATTATTGCAAGACGCGTGCTCCAAAGCGCACTGCAATCAAAAACACATGCCTAGCATCAGGCACTTCACCAAACCACAAATTATAGGTGTTAAAGCTGAAAAGTTGAGCTTAATTAGATGATTCAAGATAAACTGGATTAGTTGCAACTGGGACATGAATGTGATGAGATCATGAGAGTTAATCTCACAAGTAAATTTGTCAGTCCTGACTCCTGTATCAAACAGCCTTAGGACAAGCATCTTGGCACCATGTAGTCACAGTTAACCCACGTAATGCAGCTCTATTGCTGTACAACACAAATAACTTGGACAAAAAAACATTTGTCGTGCTTGAAAGACTCAACTACGTATATGTGAATAGCCAACTAATTGCAAAAGGACTGGAGCATTACCAGACCTTGAGCTAAATGAATCATGACCTGAATATGAACCACACTGAACGCAATTCGGGGGACTTGCTTATTAACTCTAAAGTCGTTCACTCGTTACAAAGTTGTCTCAACTTAATACATTGCAGCTGCAATCTTCTCCACTATGGATCATACTGTGTTTTATGTAGATTACTTATTCTGGAAGAGGTGCATGTTCCTTCAATCCATAAGGCTATAGCTTAGACTGACTCGGCAGTCGTCACAACGATTTACAAGAGTTCCCAAATTAAGCTGTAGTAGCAGTTTTGTACATCAACTTACCGCAGACCAACCTGAAGTACTATATCAATTATAGTTCGATTTTTGTAAAATATTTTAGGTACAGTTTGCGTTCGGGTCGAGCAACTCAGTTTAGGCCAAATTAGTCAGTTCAGCTTAACTAGGTCTGCCATCTGTGTAATGTTTCACACCCTTGAGAGTTTCAGCATTACGTTAATCTATTCATAAATAAATCATGATAATCATAAATAAAAACCATAAATCGAACCTAAACTCACCATTCAAGTTAATCTAGTCAAATTTAACAACGATTATAATCCGATTAAATAGATAACAAGCGACATTACAAGTCCAAAACAACCACATTACGGATAAGAGATTATGAATCCAGCACTAATTTGACACTAATTCCAGCAACCACACACAAATGACAAAATTTTAACTCATTGTTCCACATTAAATCATAAAATTAATCGAAAATCAAAACCCTAATAAATCGAATTATGAATCACCAATCAAGCTAATCGAAAATCAAAACATGACACTTAAGAGACGGTCTTGAAAACAATGAAGTTCGAGACTGCAATGTTGTTATTGAAAAAATGTAGAACGTAACTTGAGGTGACACCAAAACATAGATTAAGGCAGTTTATTGCAACAATGTGAGTCCACACAAGTATATTTGGAGCAAGAAAAATATGTATGTCTTTCATTCAGAGACCAAGAGTACAGAGAAAGAGTAAAAAATAAAGACCCGATTTCATGAGATAGTAGGTCAACCTCAATCAGAATCAAGGATCCTCTTTCTCCCTATAGGACCTCTAAAGCATCCCCATATTTGCCTTCTTTGTTCAAGAGAGAATTGCAGACTATAAGAGCTGCAAGATGTGTAAATCATTTAGGTCCAAGACCATTTGACTTATAGCATTTTCATTCGAAATAGGAAAAGGAGCCCAATGTAGACCTTCCCGGTTCATGCAAGCTATTCAGCAACAATGTACTTATTAAGTAAGCCCTCGCCTAAACCTAATAACTCCTATCCCCCTTGGCCACAATTAACCTACCAAAGAGCCATATAACAAACAACAATAATTAGCCGAAAGCATGAATTTATAATCATTAACTCGTTGATTAGGATAATACAACAAGTCATTTATCTGGTTTTCAAAGTGCATAAAAAATCCTACTTAGATGTTACTCCATTCCGGAATAATTTAACCATAGAAATTGCATACACAAATGGCTACAAGCACTTGAACCGAAATCGGCACCAAAAGGAACTATTAGCTCCCTCGTAATGCAAGAAATCACATACTACTGTCAAAACGGATCGTGTAAGCAGTAGCGAGATATGGCACCATAACCTAATTCCAAACTAGTGGTTATCTCTCAAAAGAAGAAAAAACGAGGTGCAACCAACTAAGCAAGCTCTTCTTATCAAACATATGTGTTCAATAGTTGAAATTTCAAAACTTTAAAATTGAATTTGTATATGTATATACTTCGTATAACTAAAGACCGGCGATGGAAAATCAAACAAATCGTAAAGGCAAAAAAACAATAGGAAAAGAAAAGTATTTCGTATTTTAAATAAACACAGTGCAGACTCGTAATAAAAGTTTTCACATAAACAAAAAAGTCCAAAGGAGCAATATACAAGTTGTACTCATCCTTTCATGGGAATGCGGAGTCGATTTATGACAAATTCTGCATCATTATTTCTAAGGCCTCTTCTTGTGGCCATAACTACTATTGGCAGCAGATTTTTCTCAAGTTTTACATTTTGTTATCAAGTTTTAGACCAATAATCTCAAGTTCTATATGTTTAGCTTTGTTAGCTACTAGTACAACTTGAGATAACAAATCCATTTCAATTCATTAAAATCAGCAATTGCAAAAGAGGTTCATAATAGATTATAATCAGGTGAAAGGATAAGTGTCGAACTGTCGGTCATGAATAATGATGTTAAATCAAAAAACTAAAAGCACCTACAATGTTCAATAATAACTAAACAAGAATAATATATGTCCGTTCAAAGCAAGAAGAAAAAAACATAATATTTTCTTGTTTTCTTTCCTTTTTTTGGGATAATCCATTTACTAATAGACAATTGCAAAAAAATGAAACAAAAGAGAGAGACAGATGAAAACGAAACAAATTGATCCTTAGATTTGTCAATAGTTCTGCAAAATTCAGATTTTTCGCACATTTAAATAAATTAGGGCATTCAAACCTTGTTGTTTGATGTAGATCTAGCTAAAACAATTGAATAAAGACCACAATAATTTCATATTTTTTTTGCTTCAATTTCACAAGCAAATTGAAAGCCTAAAGTTGGATTAGGAGGTTACTTCAATGCCAAATCAAGCCCTAAAATTCAGTCTTGAAAAACGAACTTGAAGTAGCTTGGTGAATTGAGCAGCGAATTTGAGTGAAAATTCGAGATCGTCTTTGTAAAGGAAGGAAGAAGGTGACAGTTCGTCAGTTCGACTGGGAGATTTTCGATACCTTCCCCTCAATCTCTCTCCTCTTTTCCATCTCCTCCTATAATTGACCAATAAACACATCAAAGAGAGAATCGAAAAATAACGAAGAAAATCATAGAGAAAAAAGAGATTTGAGAAACTACCACGAATATGCGAGGTGATGAGAGATTTTTTCGATCTGCATATACCACGAATATCCCTGAAAATTGGACTATTTCCCTTAGCTGCCGAACAATCATTGTCTCGAACTCAAAGTAGAACTGGAGTTTCTCAAGTTCTAGGGTTTCGAATTTCAGCATAGCTAGAGACAAAGGAGAGAGGGACTTGGGAGGGACCGAGGGAAGGTAAACAACAGAGAGGGAAGGACTGATGAGGAAGTCGATATAAAATTTAGTAATACGTACAGTACAAGGTTTAATTTCATGAATTGAGACACGGTTCAAGTGCTCGGGTTGATTAATAGGAAATGCTTGGGTTGATTATTCAATCGGAGCATTTGATAAGTAGCAAAAGCAATTTTTTCCACTAGTGACCCCTAAAAATGGTAGCCTGTTTTGACGGAATAAATTCCCGATTTGTCATAACTCCAAACAAACAAGTCATCAAGTGGCATTGATGCTATAGGAATGCTTAGAATGTCTTCAGCTTCAAGGGGGAGAAAAATATCTCTAATTACCTCCTATCTCCATCCACCAGCATGAAAGCAACAAATCTGCCACACTCACACAAGGACATCCCTCTTGTCTTACTGATATTACCATGTAAAGGAATAGGGCAGTTAAGCCAAGGGTCTTCCCAAATTTTAATAGATCTCCCATTACCCACAATCCACTTGCACCCTTTTCTAAAACGCATCTACTCTTCCATATACCTCTTCAAACATAACTAGGTGCATGACCCAATGGAGCATTAAAAAAAGTGGATGAAGGGAAATACCTTACTTTCAAAATTCTAGATGAAAGAAGATTAGGTTTATGCATTATTCTCCAACCTCGCTTAGCAAGAAGAGCTTCATTGAAGTCTTCTAACCGTTGGAATCCCAGCCCCCTACAAAACTTCGATGTGCTGAATTTGTCCCAAGTAACCAATAAATCTTCCTTTCATCCTCTTCACATCCCCACCAAAAACGAGCCATCATCCGCTGGATATCATGGCAGAGACTAACATGTAGTTGAAACAAACTCATAATATAGGTGGGAATCGCTTGGACAACAACCTTTATAAGGACTTCCCTACCCGCGAACGATAAGAGTTGTTGCTTCCGACCTTTTAGCCTCTTCCAAACCCGGTCTTTCATAAAACTAAAGGTTCGTGACTCCGTTCTCCCAACACTTGAAGGCACACCCAAGTAACTACTAAGAGAATCAACAAGTTTTACGTTCAGCAACAGGGCTAATTCTTCTTTCTTGTTCAATGGGACATTCAAACTCAGCATCACTTCCAATTTATTGAAATTAATCTCTAGCCCAAACGCACTACAATAATATTTAAGAGCACGTTGTAATGCATTCATATCTCTTTCCTCCGCTCTACAAAAAATCGCATTGTCATCCGCAAATGATAATAAGTGAGAAACCTCCCGTGCGTTCTCGCGACTCTTATTCCTTACAATGAATTTCGGTTCACTTCCACCTGTAATAAGTGAGAAGAAACCTCAACACAAATTATAAAGAGATACGAGAAATCACATCCCCCTGTTGAAGGCCTCACTGTGGCTTGAAAATCTCATAAGGCTCGCCATTGATCACAACAGAATGAGATAAGAAACACATCTCAAAGCCAAGTTAACCTAACTAGAATCAAACCCCAATTTATCCATGAGTTTCTCCAGAAAAACCCACTCCACACGATCATAAGCTTTACTCATGTCCAGCTTTACAACCATACAACCTTTTTACTTGAACATACACTATTCATGTAATGAAAGGTTTCATAGGCAACAAGCGACTTATCAGAGATAAGATGGAGTAAATGCACTTTGATCATATGAAATAATATCCAGAAGAAAAGATTTCATCCTATTAGCAAGCATTTATAAGATTACACATGCTAATTGGACGAAATTCAGCCATTGATAGAGGATTTTTCACCTTCGAAATTAGAGTTATATGAGTGACATTTAAATCCTCCAAACCCCTGCTTCCATTAATGACGGAGATTACAAACTATGAGATGTCATGTCCAACAATATGTCAATGACTTTGGAAAAAATTAGCGTGCATTCCATCGGGGCGTGACGCTTTTCTTGGATTCATTTAAATAGCGCAGCTCGTACTTCCTCGTGATCAAACAACATCAATAGATTCTAACGCCACGTCAATATTTTGAAGGTTCATCGAAGCAAAGAGCCCAACAAAGTACTCCCTAGCTGTTGCCGTAATCCCATCATGATCTCTAACCCATTCAACATTTGTTCTCTGTATCCCTCGAATCATATTCCTATTCCTTCTCCCTGAAGCCTTCATATGAAAGTACCGAGTATTCTGATCACCCTCTTTAAGATTAGCAACTCTTGAACGTTGCCTCCACATTATTCCTAGTGTCACTTTGAGGCAAGTTCAAAATTTTTATTAGCACATGATCAGACTTGTCACTCGGCATATGCTCAACACCTATATTGGGCATCAACATCATCAAACTCAAAGAAGCTACTATTCTATCCAAACGCTAAGAAACAGCAAATTGAACAGTTTGTTTATTCCACCATGTAAAAGAGACAGCCACTAAAACCCAAATCCTGCAACCCGCAACCATCCAATACCTCTCTAAATTTCGCGTTGACTTTTTGGAACACCACCATCTTTCTGAGCTTCACATAAAATCTGATTGAAGTCACTCACTAAAGCCATGGAAGGTCAAAAATATTTTTTAAAGAACGTAACAACTCCCAAGATAAGTGCTTCTCAGTGCTATCATTCCTCCATTCCACTCTTACTTCTAAAGGATGATCTGCCGAAGCTGGGTAAGCAATTTAAAGAAGTCTTAGTTGAGTCCGGCGATAGCAAAGGGCAATGCACGAGAGCTATAGTGCCGCAGACATAAGAGACCCATAAAAACAAGTTATCTTCCAAACCTCATCACAGAATAAGCCTTTGACAGTACAATCAATATGGTCAAAGATAGGGATGTTCAGAGTGCGGTCTGGACCGCACTAAACTGCAACTCAAACCGTTTTTTCGCGGTTTGGGTTGGTTTGCGCTTTCAAAATTGTGGGTTGGTTTGCGGTTTGGGTTAGGTTTGATTTTTTGTAAATCGAAACTGCACCATAAACCGCAAATTTATATGGTTTTTTTTAAAAAAAAAACTTATCTATTTTGATTTTTTTTTTAAACCACTTGACAAACTAACAAGGATACGAGTATACTAGATAATACAACTATAGAAGTTAATACGAGTATTAGGTTAGGTCTTTGCACTCATTAGTCATCAGTCCTCTAGTCATCTGCTCCTCTTTGCAATCCCCTGCTTTCCTCACTTATCTGCTCCTCCGACCTCCACTCATCTGCTTATTATTTATTATGTAGTTTTACAGAATTATGTATTGGTTTATCAACAACTTTGTACCAATTTTTTTTAATTCTTAGATTAAAAAACTCATATCGCGGAGGGAAATATGGTTAAACCGCACCGCACCAAACCGTTTTGTGTGGTCCGATTTGGATTGATTTGGACAAAAGTGCAGCGCGGTTTGGGTTGGAAAAATGTCAAACCGTATATATGCAGTTTGATTTGTGTTACATACCAAACTGCACCAACCCAATCCATGAACAGTCCTAGTCAAAGAAGCAGACAAAATATTAACCTCCACAAAATCATTCCAAAATAAAGCTAAACCTCCAGACCAATCCGCAGAATAAACAAAGTAGCTCTTCGCGAAGTTCAATATATTTGTCACATTCACCATTCCTACAGCACTACGTTTAGTCTCCATTAAAAAAAAGATATCCGGAACATCTTTATTTAGCATCTTTTTTAGCCTGCCAACTGCTCGTTGGTTGCCAAGCCCCCGATAGTTGTAGCTTAGAAGACTCATTGCAACCTTGTGTTATTGTTTTACATCCATATTTTGCATATTCACTTATTTTCATCGCAAACATAGTATTTGTATCAATTTACCATTCTTCTTTATAGGAATTTTGAGCTGCTTAATCCCATCCTAAAATTACCAGACACCACCTTGTACAAATACTGTAGTGTTGGAAAATTTTCACCTGTTGGGCATTACTAGTTGAAAATGAACTAAAACTGATAAGTTAGCTGAAAACAATATGGTAGTAGCTAAAACTAATAAGGTGTTGCTATTGATAAGGTAGCTAATTAGCTTAAATATTTGGCAAAATTAGTTGCTTAAGTTGATAAATTACCTTGGCAAAATTAGTAGTTATCAAAATTTGAGGATGGTTTTCAAAAATTTCAGTCACCTGATTTTAATAAGTTAAAAATTTTAACTTATCAATTTTATTTTAGGTGCTTCCCCAACACTACTAATTATTCTAGCACCTAAAATGTTCTAGCAGCTTATCATTTAAGGTACCTAAAATGCTTCCCAAACATAACCACCCTACCATTTTTTTAAATGGTCCTATTCTTAAACTCCTAAAATGTGCACATAATGCATGAAAATGGTAATAATAATTATTTATTAATTTTCATAAAATCTAATATATATTATATATAATATCATATTACATATCATATCATATACCTAATCTATAAAGCAGAATACAAAAGTCAGTGCATGAGGTCGCAACATTTGGCGTCTTTATTAGATGCCATTAATCACCCTTATAAATGGCCATGTCATTATTTTGAATTGAAATAGAGTTTCAAATTGATAAAAAATACATATATGAGTCTAGGATAAGAAGAGATAGAGTTTGATTTACATTCAAATACTGAAGTATAGTTAATCAGTTATAAATTTTAATATACATATTGAAAAATTATAATTTTTGTACCATTGAAATGTACTTAAAAATAATTTAAAACAAGATGCAATTATAATATTTTTAAACTCTATAATAAAGTATCGTATAAGAAAAATATTTACTACAGTAACATACTTCCTCCGTTATTTAATAAGTAACACAGAGAGAAAGTGGGGGAAAACCAAGGAGTCTAGATTGAGAAAATTAAGACCACTTATTTAACCAATCAAATTTGAGTATTGGATAAAGTAAGTAAGTGAAATAATTAAATGATGGTAAAGATGTGATAAATAAGAAGTATTCCTTACTAATTTGAGCTATGTGTCACTTATTGTGACATTTTCCTAAAAGGAAAACGTGTCACTTATTAAAAAACGGAGGAAGTATTAAAGTAACTTATTGCAATTAGAATTATGGATGTATAAGAAGTTTTCCTCTACACCTTTTCTGCAAATCCTATTCATATTTGAATTATAAGAAGATGTATGAGAAATTTTCCTTAAAAAATATGTAAGAATACTAAAGTTACAAAAATAAAGAATTTGGGATTTTTTTGGTAACAAGTGTATAAAAGAACAAGAATTCCCCATAACAAGGTACACAAATATCACATCAAATCTAAAGATTTCGACCATTTTATTTGACATAAGTTCTAATACAAACCTAATGAACATATACAAAGTAGAAGTTGGAGTAAAAGAGGAAATATCTATCACAACATTTGTCATATTTGAAAAACTTGTAGAGAAGTTGATAAAAGTTCCAGTATTGACACTTCTTAATAAACTAAAAATGGTATACTAAAAGTCATACTCATAATATTATCATTATTGAAAATTTAATCTCTTAAATATGTACTTCCTCTGTCTAAAAAATATGTTTACAGTACACTTTCCTAAAATGGAAATGTCATTATATTTACTATATATCATAAATGGACTTTTTGCTTACCCCTAAACTTTCTAAAATATCCCTAAAAAGTTGGTGGTCCCTAATTTTCTCCTTTGAAATATGCGTACTTATTATCCTTATCAAATGTCTTTTTATGCAAAGACTGGTGGTCCTCCGCTTTCTCTCTCTACCTTTCTTAAAAGCTCCTCACTTTCTCTACGTAACAAATATTTTGAAACAGAGGAATATAACGTAATGTCAGGACAAAGAGGCAGTTGATCCCACAAGCCAAGAAAGATATAGTTGAAATTATTGCAACTTCGAGATAAGGTTGAATGTCTTCAATTTAGTACGCAAGAAAATTCAAAAGCTTACATCTTCTACAAGAAGAATTCAGGCATTTGCCCAAGTCCCTAATACTTGTAGCTAATATATAAAGAAGAGTGCAACAGCCAGTGCACGAGGTGGCGTTATTTGGCGTCTTTATTAGACATCATTTGTCGTGCTTATAAAGTGTCGTCGCATTATTTTTAGAATTAAACTAGTATTTTTGGTCCGAGCGATGCCTCGGGTCAATTACAATAAACAAATATATATATATAATTATTCATAAATTTCATAATTTATTTTGTTACTTTTTGTATTTTTTTGTTCATGAGAAATTGAAATATTGACGTTATTACGTGATAAGTAAAATTGATCTTAAAGGTTTGAGTTTGAAAATAATAGCTTAAGAGGAATCGAGGTAAGATAATATGACATCAATAATGTCTTGCTAGTACCGTAATAATAGTGTTAGATATGTAAATACTTGTTTAAGTCTTTTTAGTTAGGTATAATTATTATAAGACTTTATCATATTTTATTTGAAATATTAGACAACAAAGTTATAGTGTATTAATGGTTAAACTCTCACTTTTCATTTGAAAAGTCCCATGTTCGATACCTAGTAGTTACACAATATTTATATTTTTCAAATTGAGGAGTTCACATGGATATAAAGCATTTGCAATAGAATTTGAGGAGAGTGCCACGTGGCATGTAGGCGTCTTTAGGAACGTCTTTTAATATATTTGTATAGATACTATTCCAAATTAACAAAAATACATATATAGAGTTTAGGATAAGAAGAAATAGAGTTTGGTTTACTATGAAAAACTTTAGTATAGTAAATCGATTGTAACTTTTAATATATATTTCGAAAAATTATACTTTTTGTACCATTAGAAAGCATTTAAAAGATACTTTAAAACAAGATCCATTTATAATATTTTTCATCTCTATATTAAAGTAACGTATAGGAAGAAATATTTACTAGTGTAACATATCAAAATAATGCACGGGGTCGCGACATTATTTGGCTTCTTTATTAGACTCTATTTGTCATGCTTATTAAGTATTATGTCATTATTTTTAAAAATAGATAGAGTTCCAGAATAATCAAAATGCATTTATAGATTTTAGGATAAGACGAAATAGAGTTTGGTTTACAATAAAAAAGTTAGTATAGTAAATCGATTATAACTTTAAACATATATTTCAAAAAATATATAATTTTTGTACCATTGTAAAATATTTAAGTAATAGTCCCTCCGGTCTTTATTAGTTTACCCGTTTCTTTTGCACAAAGTTTTAGGAGAAACAATGTTGTGGGACATAAAAAGAAAGAGAAACTATCATTTTATATAAAAGTTGAATGTATGTGTGATGGAAAGTTAGTGGTCTCATTCCAAAAATAGAAACAAAAGAAATGGGTAAACTAATAAGGGACATCCCAAAAAGGAATTAATACGGGTAAACTAATAAAGACCGGAGAGAGTACTTTATAACAAGATCCAACTATAAGATTTTTCAACTCTATATTACAGTAATGTATAAGAAGAAAATTTTACTTTAGTAACGTATTAAAGTAACCTACTGCAATTAGAACTAGAGAAGAGTTTTTTTAACTCCAACTTTTCTACAAACCCTATTCATGTTAGAATTAGAAGATGTATAAGAAGTTTTCCCAAAAAAAAAGAAAAGAATAAGATGTATAAGAAGAAGTTTTTATAATAGTAACTTATTAAAGTAATCAACTACAATTAGAATTAGGAATGTGTTTTTAACTCCAACTTTTTTTACAAAAAGATCCAAATTTATATATACTAGATCTCGAGTGGTCAACTTTGCACATTGAGTATAAATAATATGAAATACTTCTTTTATTTCAAAATGGTTGCATCGGTTTCACTATAATGCTTGACATGGAATAACTCTAATCGTAACTTTTTCAATATAAAAAGATCTTTCATGAAAACACATTCATTAATAGAAAAGACCATTGTATTAGTTTTCCACTTGTTTGGTTCCTTGCACCAAAAGTTGAGGAGAAAAGAAATAGTACTCAAAATGTAAAGGAGAATATTAGATAGGAGGATGGATGGGAGAAACAAAGAGCAAGGTGAATGTTGGAACACAAAGTGACACTCAAGAAGGGGGGGTTGAATTGAGTGGCTAAATCTAATCAATTTTCGCAAAACACCCTTATGGCACAGTGTCGTGCACTGTGTTATTCACTCGTAAAATCTCCGATTGATGTTTTTGCTCGAACGAAATTGTATCAAACAATAAAACAATGAAATCAAATAATAAGACACGGGAATTTAACGTGGTTCAATCTCACCTCTGAGATCTACGTCCACACAAACTACTCTTTTATTATTTGAATCGTAAAATACCAAACCCTTGATACAATTCGATTCCCCCACTACTAACTCTAGTAGTCTCCCCAACACTTAACCCTAAGTGTTGCTACTCTCTATAATATAAGAATTACAGAAAGAAAGATTCCTCAAAGGCGTGCTTCTTATTCAAGCAAATAGAGGGTCGTTACAAGCTTTGTTTAGAAACCTTAACCTACTAGAACTCTGTGTCGTACACTGTGCTGTGGGAGTCCGTTTTCAGCTCTCAAAATCTTTTTCTCTCCAAATCTGAAAACGTCTGTTGCTATAATGATTTATATCCCTTATATAATTCCATCAACTGAATAAGAATCCTTCTCCAAGATGTATTATCTTTTTGAACAATTTTTATTCCTAAAATAAAGGGATATAATTCTTTTCCTATTCAAAAACCAATTTTATCTTTTATAAAAAACTAATTTCCTTTACTCCTTGTAAGATAAGGATTACTCCATATCTTATCCCAATTTCATTCATATCAGTTTTTTATCCAAAATCCTTTTCTTTAAAAATCAGATTTTTCTTTTCATAAACACTTCCCTTTTTTTCCGAAAATCTTCAACTACGTTTTCTTTATCTCTTTTTTTTTTAAAACAAAACTTTTATCTTTTTCAAAACCTGAGTTTCGAAAATAAAAATTCTTTTTCTTTTTAAAACTGTTTTTCAAAAATAAAAATATTTTTCTTTTCAAAACTTATTTTCGAAAATAAAAGTCTTTTTCTTTCTAAAACTGATTTTCGAAATCCTTGTTTTACTAAAACTCTCCCTTCTTTTTCTTTAAACCATATAAACATGAAATTAATATAATCACCTATTTTCTTAACTCTAAGAAAATAGTTAATCATCCTAATTTCATATTTCTAATTTTAGCACAAAGTTCCAATACGTTAATTACATTGCATATATAAACATGACTAAGAACATAACTAGACCTAAGCTTCCATATCTTCAAGTTCTTGATCTTTCATGAGCATCCAATCTTGATAGCTTTCTTAGATCACTGTTACATACATACATGTTATAGCATAAAGCGTTTATCATCATCAAAATAACATTGACTTAGAGTCACAACATTGAAGATTACGGTGAAAAAACTGTTTTCATTTCTTTGAGAAGGAAACTGATTTTCATCATTGGAAAATTATTTTCCACCATTGAAAAATTGTTTACCACCTTTTACCAACGAGATAAAGGAAAATGGAAAACTAATTATTTTTTCCGGGAATTTTACACCGAACCAAACATCATCATGTAATATTTAATTCATTGTCACACCTAATAACAAATTGTTTTAGTTTAAATATACTGAAAAGAACTCGTGTATCGCATGAGTCCCAAAACTATAAAATTTGACGAATAAGCTTTCAAATAATAAATTTAAATATTGGAAAAATGGAGATTTTAGGATAGTTTTTTGGTCGAATTTTATTTTCAGAAAACAACTAAAGATAATTCTAATATGTAAATTATACAAAACAACAAACATAATAATAAACTTATCACTTACGAAAATTACACTTTTAAGCAAATCTAAATTAACTATAAAAAAAGGTTCGTAATGACGACATAAGAAACTAATAAATCCAAAATATGAAAAGCAAACTCGTGCATCGCACTGCTCTCAAAGCTAGTTCATATGATATAGTAGAATGGTTATCGTCATAAAAAATGGAAGGATTTGTGCCAATTATATTAATTTAACCATCAAATATATAATATTGTGCACGATTTGATATAATTAATAAGTTTACAGAAGAACACTCCGATTATGGTGGTTAGGTATGCTTCCTCTGTCGCATATTAGTTGACACAATTCGACTTTTACACTTGTCAGTGCACAACTTTGATCATTAATATCTATAATAATCTATTAACCAAAATTATAAAAAGTTGATATATATTAAAAATATACACTAAGACAAATTCAACAATTGATATCTATAATTCTTTCTCTGTATATTAGTTTGAAAATTGGTCAAAGTAAGGTTATATAAATAGTGTACATGGTCAAAGTGTATAAATTTTTTTGGATGGGTAGTTGATGACCCTTATAGGAGGGATTGAGGATCTCTGTTGCAATAGGTGAGACTACAACTCCGTACCTATAGAATTGGAGGTATGCCAATTTACTAGGCTATTAGCAGCCGAAATATCAGTGGCTAATAGCCTCATCTAATATACTCTATAGATTAATATGGAACACATGTAATAAACTTCAAATTTTTGGGGGATCAAAGTTAAGGGACCTGCTGCAATGGTTCAATTTACAAACCCTCTTATATGTCCCTACTTGGATTATCCAATGAGTTGCTTCACACATTGAACCCTAATTTAAAAGTAGTTCTTCATTTGTTTATGTCTCTGTTATATAATCCCTCGGTCCCTCCCTTATTTTCGTTCTTCCTTTTTGTTTTTTAACATTTGCTAAATACATATTTTATATCTTTCATATCATTATTTACATATTCGTAAAAATTTTAAAGTTAGATATTTGTAATGTACTCATTGATGAGATGAATCAAATAAGACACTACGTAATTATATTTTATGTGATAAATTGGAAAGAATATTTAGAAGATTATCTTAACTTCTAAGTAGAGAGTACCAAGTCCAGGTAGGAAAAACAAAAAGAAGCAAAAGGAATATTATTGGTTGTTGTTTTAAACTTATTGGTGATTATAAGCTATTTACAAAATTGGCTATTTAACTAGAATAATACTAACTTTGACCGATTCTCCGAAAATAATACGACATTTGTATTATTTTTTTAACAATACAAACTTTATACCAACTTTTCCAAGAGTAAAACAAACCGCAAAAGGGACACATGTGACTATTTCCATTGGTTGATTTTTTAATTTTCGATTTTAAGTAAAAAATAAAAAACTCTCCTCGTTCCCCTCCCGTGTTTCTCCCTCCCAGCCAATTTTTCTCTATCACCCGAATCTCTCTCTTGCACCTCCCCATGTGGTCCCTATTACTGCATTTATTCTGTCGGAGGGGGTGGGTTTCGAGGGTGGTTGAGGGGACAAGGTGATTTCCTGGCGCCTTGGGCTACCGCTGTTTATCGAGGTGAGGTACTCTTCAGGGAGGTTTTTAACCGGCTTTGGTGTGCGATTTTCCGGCAGTTTATCGTGCTCAACTATTGATTTCTTTTCGTGAATTTCCGGCGAAATTTTAAGTTGCTTTTTTTCATTTCACCAACGATTTGTGACCTGTTTTTATTAAATGGGGGATGATTTTATGGCTAGTAGGGTGGTTACAGGGTGGGTTTCGTGGCTGGAAGGGTGTTTTGGGGGTGGGGGTTGAAGGTGGTTTCAACTTTCAAGGGTGGGAGAGGGGGGAGGGTAGAGGTGCAAATTCAGTGTACGATTAGGATTTAGGCCCAATTCAATCCGATCCCAACAAAATTTGAATTTTTATTTTCCAATCCAAATCCAAACCAATTAGAGTTTGAGTCCAATCCAATCCAATCCGAACTTTCATACACTAGATGGATCCGATCCAAATTATCAAATTTTTTTACTCTGTTTTTTTTATGAAATAAATTTGACGTGAGCATCAAAATAAAGTGTTCGATAATAAAAGTAATTCATACAATCTCGTAAGAATTCATTAATAAACTAATAACAACCAATAATTCATTACGAACTCATAATTCATAATAACAGATTGTTCAACAACAGTTCAACTACATAGCATGTTTAAATTTACAGCACGCAACAAGTTAGGGTTCTAACTTTCAGGGCGAGGAAAGGGTTGTCGGACCATTTGGGCGTTCTAACTTTTAGTGGAGTGTGATTTCGGGTGGGTGGATGAGGTGAGAGGGGAGGGAGAAAGAGATTTGAATTTTGGAAAATTCCCAATCGTAGGCTCCTATTCTTGAGAAATCTCAATGATATATTTAACTCTCTTTTTTTCCCATTACTAGGCCTCGGTTTTCCTAATTTACCCAAAAATAACCTAATGAGGATTAAATGTTAATTTCATGTTTGTTTTAATAATTCTGTTAAGTTTTGCCTAATCTCTACTAACCATGGTTTATTTAGGTCTAGACTCCTAACAACCAACAAATTGGATCTCAAATTTTTCCAATGACCTCCACATTTTGCACTTTCTACGAGCCCGTGATGATGCGAGGCCGTTTCTGTAAATGAAAAAAAATATGGATTTTCTTTTTTTGTCAACTACCATCAGTATAGATAATTATGGCTATTAGTGTTCAATTTACACTACTAATATAGAAGTAATATATACTTCCATGACTTTTAACTACCATCCGTATAAATTTATGAAAATTTATGTTAGTCAGTTAGGAGTCTAGACCTAAATAAACCATGGTTAGTAGGAGTTAGGCAGAACTTAGCAGATGTATTAAAACTAAACATCAAATTAACGTTTATGCTTCATTAATGTTACTTTTGGTAAATTAGGAAAATGGAGGCCTAACAATGGGAGAAAAAGAAGTTGAATCTACCATTGAGAATTCTCAAGAATAGGAGTCTACCGTTGGGAATTTTTCTTTAATTTTTTAGAATGTTTCAACAAAAAACTTTTTCACCTGTTTCACAGGATTCAAGTCATGCTTACCAACTCTATAAAAAATTGGTATAAAGTTTGTATTACTACATCTGTTTATTTGTAGATGCAACATTTGATTATTTTAATTCACTCACCAAAATGGCAAATGTTGCATCTAAAAAAATTGAGGTAGTATTAAAAAATAATCCAAAGGTTATATTATTTTAGGAGAAGCGGCCAAAGTTTGTACTTCCTCCGTTTCAAATTACTCGCTACACTTTCCATATAAGGAAGTTTCATATTACTTGCTACACTTCCTTTTTGGGCAATAAGCTCTCTCTATCTCTCTCCTCTCACATGGGTCTCTTCTCCAAAAATTACCTAGGAGTCCGTGAATTGAGAAGTGTAGCAAGTAAAATGAGACGGAGGAAGTATTACACTTGTTAAATAATCCTAAATTCCTAATTGAAAAATATGTTCAATATATAGTAGTGTAAAATAACCAATTAAAGTATAGGGGTTAGGAGAAAGTGACTGCAACGAATATTGGACTTTAGAATTTAACGCCTTCTAAGGGGAGGCTATATGAGAATACTTTTTAGTACTACTAGTTTACAACTGTCTACTACTACGCAAGTACATATACCTATCGGCATCAGCAACACATGGATGAGTGATAAGGGAGCAATCAATGTACTACGTTTATTAAGGAAATTGAGTAAAACATTAGGCACAAGTGCCTTGCCATAAACAGCTTCATGTTCAAGTTGAACTCTTTAGCGATATGATTACTTGTTAATATAGACGTTATCGATCGTGATGACTGATAAAGCCATATGTTTTCCCTCCGTAGTTTGTACTAAGAAAATAGTTCATACTAACTTGAATGATGAAACGACACTTGCACAGCGACTTCTTACCTTACAACATGGGTACTTAAATGCAATGTCATCTTGAACATTTTGGGAATATTGGACAAGTATTAGTCACTCAGTGAAATCTTAAGCTCGAAAAAAAAAAGTACAAATTAATCATCAACTTACTCATTGGGTCCACTGAAAACTTTATGTGTTTTTTTTTTTTATGTCCTGATATCCACACAAATTCTCATGATATACAAGTTGAATACTTTGCGCTTACCCCCACTTTACCATGTGAATAGTGGTATCAAAGCAGGTTATCGAACGGGTTTTGGGTTGACCCACGTCGTATCGGGTCCGACCCATATAGGTCATGTTTAAGCCAATCAATGTCATGGGTCGGTGTCGGACGAGTTTGGTTCATCTGGGTCGGTCACATTAATTTGAATCACCAAATTGCCAGGTGCCATAAGGTTGGCCATTTACAAGTCGATTCGTTTCCGAGTTTCGAGCACTCGTGGACAGGTTTTAGCCGGGTTTGCGCAGGTCGAATTAGGTTTCATGTACATTTGGGTCGAGCCAAGTTCACTCGGGTTATCGCTTGTGACCATGGTTCGATCATTGTGAAGCATCGGGTCCATTCGCTATTGACTGTCATGAATTCGGTTTCAGTTAAACTTCGGGTTGAAACATCTTATCATATCATGATGCTATCTTCTTTATTAACTAGTTATCACCTATCAAGTAGTTTTAAGATCGAGTTATTATACATTGATTACTAAAAAGGTATGATCAATTGCAATTTTATTTTTGTAATGGATTTTGTAAATGAATCATATTATTAATATTAAGATTGACATATATATACATACGTGTATGTATGCGAGAAATATATAGATGATAACGAAAAACTAATAAAAATACGACATTGTTTACCATTATATTTAGTGTATTCCCTTAGTCAACTACGTACATTTTTGGACCCTGACTAAAACCACCCTAATATTGTGTTGATTATAAATGAGTAAAGAGACTCTTGATATATTCTAATATTATACAAACAACAATAATAATGAGTATATGATCAATTACCAAGTTTATATAAATGTCTTTATTATAATGAACAATCATTATCCATTGTGGCAGTGTCCATTAATTCTTTGACGTGAAATTATGAATATTCTGATCAAGTAATCAACTTCTTGAATATTTTGTTAGTTTGTTATATAGCAAGTTTCCAAGTTAGCAACAAAAAGACAGTTGAATAATTGAACTCAACAATGAGATTTCGAGAATATGAGATTAGAATATTAGATAATAGATATATATGAACATATGAAGTATACTAAAAACTATGAAGTTATAAATAAGAAAATAGGAAAAGTAGTCAATAATACATTATTAATATAATATATTAAATCTATTAAATAATATATATGAAGTTTCTAATAATAATTCATTAATACTTATATTACTAATTCTAAGTTACTAAACCAAGCTTAGATGATTGACTAATGACTTATTGCATTTATGCATTATATAATTATTACAATATACATTAAAGATCCATCATCAAATAAGTCAAATAACTTATTCAAGACTTCGATTCTTTCCGAACAACTAACCATATGTCAATACCGATTCTGATTAGACTTACTCACTTAATTGGATAGTTAGATACTAACTCACTTACTCACTATATTATAACAAAAGGATCCACTGAATTAAAGAATGTGAAATGAATGTATTAATATAGATTATAGGATTATTTAAGTTAATTTTCTTCATGTGAAACGTATTCGAAACTAAAAACATCTAATTGAATTGAAACAAGTTGTTATCAGACAAGATCAATGAATGTATCATTGTAAGTTGACAAGCTAATTCAATATAACACTATACTACAAGTTCACTTAGATAAATATAATTAAACGCTATTACTTAATTGAGTGATAGACTGATAGTTGTATAAGTAACGCTAATTAAATAATAATAATAATAATAATAATAATAATAATAATAATAATAATAATAATAATAATAACAACAACAACAATAATAATGATAATGATGATGATAATAATAATAATAATAATAATAATAATAATAATAATAATAATAATAATAATAATAATAATAACAACAATAATAACAACAACAACAACAACAACAACAACAACAACAACAACAACAACAACAACAACAACAACAACAACAACAACAATAGTAATAAAAATAACAATAACAATAGTAATAATAATAATAATAATATTAACGGTAATAGTTATATTATGCTAATTGATGAATGATAGCTATACTTAAAAACTACTAATGATAAATTAAATAAGGATAATCAAAATTTCAAATTATAATAATATAATAATCATAATTGACTAATTAGTAAAGTTAGCAAGTTACTAAACCAATGCAAGACAGTAACTAATAAAATTATAAGAATAAAAGATAATCAATCCATGTGTTAGGTCATCAACCCATGTGCTAGGTCATTCTCTTTTCCTATTGGCCAAAGAATAACATCATGGATCATGAATTAGAACCATTGATTTGAAAAGGATCAGAATCTAACCACTTATTGAGTTCGGAAACAAAAAAAAGAGGAAAAAAAAGATAGGAACTAATCTCATTCGTTGATGATTTCGATCCAACATATGAGATTAGTTTTAGAAACCCTAACATCGTTAGGGTACAAAAGAAATGTTTTTATCCCCCCTTCATCTAATCTCATCCGGCCATTCGAAACCCAAGCCCCAAAAATCTGATCTCATCAAATGGAGGTATGACTCCCTTCTCCCCGTTTCTTTAGCTACCCTCCTTATCGGTCCTCATCTGCTCTTTCCGTTCTTCACTTCATAGTTACTTGTCCGGCGACGAGATTAAGTTCCACACTACTAGGAAAGTAGCGCTTAGAAGCGCTTTAATAGCGACACATGTTAAAATTGGTGTTGAGCCTAAAAACAAACTAAACAAATTGGGGCAACCTTAACCTCCCGCATAGACGACGTCTTCGAATCCTCATCATTCAGCGACCCTGACTTCGAACTTGTAAGATTTCTGGTTGACTTTCATTTGTTGAAAATCTGGTTAATGGACTAGTGATTGAAATTTTAATTATTTTTCAATTTGGAATTTCTCGAATTTCTATCTGCATTGATATCACACTATTTGTTTATGCCGATTTTGTACCAAGTACGCAAAAGGTATTAGGGAGCCAACAACAAGAACAATATACTAATTTGATATGGAATAAATAACGAATAATGAGAATATAAATAAGATATTAAGAACACAAACAATTGTTGACGCGGAAAATCCAAGGAATGGGAAAAACCGCGGGTGATACTCTTGATCACCAATCCACTATGAAGGTGCCGCTATCAATATAGGCGTTTGAATACAACTTACACAATAACTTTGTAAAGTATTAATGGAGATGATGAGAGTGTTTGCTATGGAATACTGAAGATTAGTAATAGCTAGGGAGAGAGAGTTATTGTATGCTAATGACTCATAGTAGTTAGAGTCTAAAGTAGGTTACCATACACAAATATATATATAGCTAAAAGAATATCATCCACTAAGAGTCAGTAGATTGCACCTTCCCTTTATTCTCAACCGCTTCCTCCAAAATAGGGGGCAGCTCTATCTCCTCAACCGTCTCCTTATTCCTCTCTTAATTTGCTAAAGAATGAGTCCACGCCTCTCACCACACTTTCTCCTATGATAACTACTTTTCCCTATCTCCTTGCACTTAAAATTACACATTTGCCACTAACACGTAAATTCTAGGGCCAAACAATTGCCCCTAATTGACGTCATTTCTCAACTGCCTTGAGAAATGGCGACAATTACTTTGCCCAAGAACTATCATCACTTGCCCAACTGCACACGCCTTCTCATAGCTGACGGGTGAATATTCAGGAACAACTTCAACTTGATGCCAGCTGACGCCGACGAACATCCTCAGGTGCTCGGCGAACCAACTGACAACACCTCTCCTTCAATGGCTTCAGGTACGTCGTTTGTTCATTTCGGACGCCGTCACTCTGTCTTTACTTAGTTTCCTTGCTTACTTTCGTCGTACGCTGGCATCAGAAAACACCATGTCTACCAAAAGCAAGTTTCCTGGCGTTAACCTTTCAGAGGGAGAAACGCTGGAAAGGATGCAGGATAGGAAGAGAGCAAAGACTGAAATGCCTGCACCGTCTACCGCCGTCACTTCTGCTGTAGTGACGTCGCTGAAGGAGGATCGGACGTCAAGAATGCTGAGATGACGCCATTGAAGGAAGCAATGGACGCGTGACCTGCTGAGATGGAAACCAAGCTGTCGGCGTTACAAGAAGAACTCACCGACACCGTCAACCTTTACACTTGGAAAACCAAGACGAGGCTGATGAAGCAATACATGGAAGGTCAGACGGCGTCATGGACTCCAGAAGACGACGTCAAGAAAATCTTGGACGGTGACAACCGCTGAATCTGCCCCTAGTAAAAGTGACAAAGATACCTATGGAGACAAATTAGTTTTATTACAAGGTCTTTTGGTATATAAAAGTCATTGCATATCTTTGCTGTGTGTTATGCAAATGTATGTTTGTAAGTATGTATGTATGGAGCCATCTGCAATATTAATTGCCATGAAGGGCTAAATTGCCACTTCCAATTAATTATGCATGGCTTGTTGTATGTATGTATATGACTTTTCCATCGTGACTAGAGGTTTAGTTTTAAAATAAACGTTGTCATCCAGGATATGTCGTCAAGTGTAGGGCCCTTATATTTGTATGAATGTGTGTATGTATGTGTGTAGGTACCTTTGATGTTCGAAACCACTTGCAGTATTAATTGCTACGAAGGGCTAAATTGCCTCTTCTAATTAATTGTGCGTGGTGTTTTGTATGTTGTTGTGATGCCTTCTTAAGGTGTGTGTCCCATTGTATATAGAAGTCATTTTGTGTTCACCTGAACGCCGTCAAACCTTGATGCCCCAGCTTAAAATTGTCGCCGTCATAATAAATGTCGATGTTAATTGTGATGTCGTCGTCGACGTTGATGTTGGCGTCAGGTGAATGTGAACATTGTGGTGTTCGGTTGTCTCAATGTTGGTTGTCGATGAATCATCGTCCCCTATGCATGTCTTCATATAACAAAGGTGAGATGGTCATTGGCGAGGCCAACGGTCCTCTGTCGCTCAAGTCAGCATAATATAAAAAGAAATAATGCTTAAAATACGAAGGAAATCGAATATGTTGAGAACAAAATGAAATGTAATAACTCAATTTAACTTGTTAGTTACTTACCTGTAGTGGCGTCCCTTTTGTTGTCAACAACATACGATTAAATGTGATAGAGTTTGAGATGAACGACGTTCCAACTTCAGGGAACGTGCTTACCCTCCTCGGGATATGAAATAATTGACGACGTCCAATTGTCAGGCGCCGTCGCAGAGATTTTGTTGACGTCGACATCACTTTTTGGACGACGTCCAACTAGGATTGTTTTTTCAATCGTTGGCTTGATGAGTCAGATGGACGCTATGAACTTGTTGTTGACGATCATAAGGCTTCGGACGCCACGAACTTTCCTTGTTTAGCGTCGATTTCTTGTTGTCGACGTCATAAAATTCCTTGCTTGACTGCATGTCTTCTTCCAACCGAATCTGGGCCAAAGCTTTGGCTTGAGCATCCTCAAACGTTGGACAGGGATACTTGGTAATATCTTTGTACAAATCTGAGTCTTCGTCCAGTCCCCGTCGGAAGGCTTCAATCGCCGTCTTAACGTCGCAATTCGGAATCGACACCTTTTCCTTGTTAAACCTGTGAACAAATTCTTTCAAGGATTCATCAAATTTCTGCACGATTCTATATAAGTCACTAGCCTGTTTTTCCATCTTACGACTGCTAGCAAACTGTAAATTATAAATATTAATCAATTGAGCAAAGGAAGAGATAATGTCGTTGCCAAGGTGGATGAACCACTGTAGGGCTGGTTCAGTCAACGTCGATCCGAATCCTTTGCACATGCATGCCTCGCGCATGCTACGAGGAATTGAGATGGTAATCATCCGTTGTTTGTATTGAGCGACGTGGTCATTCGGATTTGTAGTGTCGTCGTACAACTTCATGGTTGGGACGGAGAACCGTTTCGGAACCTCGACCATGGCAATTAAATCAGCAAAAGGTGAGTCCGCATAGCTGTTCGGCGTCGCTTTCTCCATAGGGCGAGGGACGTCGGGGATCCTGGCGATCATGTCTTCTAACTGCTGGAGGCGCTGATGGATAGGATCGTCAGTGACGGAGCGCGGCTGCACTTTAGTTTGCTCTCCCTGGAGGTCGGCGTCAGTGTCGGCGTCATCTTCTCTGTCTGAATCGTCGTCGTTCGTGGGGATGTTGTGGCCCATTGGAGTCTCGAACGCTCCTCCATCCAGGTCAGGCATTCTGGAGACGTTTCCTATGTTACGACGCCTGGGTCCTTTAGACTTTTGAGCAGACTTCCAGCTTTGATTCTCCATGCATGACAAGGCATAACTATCCTGCAATTTGGCCATAGCGGCCTTGATGCGGTTGAGCTCGTCGATGACGTCTTGTGTGGTTATCCATTCTCCTGCCATTGCAAACATAAAGAAAAAAAAGGCATAGACGAACTAATAGACAAAAAGAAAATCATGATCGATGTATAGAGATCTTGTTGAGGTCCCCACGGTGGGCGCCAAATTATTTATGCCGATTTTGTACCAAGTACGCAAAAGGTATTGGGGAGCCAACAACAAGAACAATATACTAATTTGATATGGAATAAATAACGAATAATGAGAATATAAATAAAAGATTAAGAACACAAACAATTGTTGACGCGGAAAACCCAAGGAAAAGGAAAAATCGCGGGTGATACTCTTGATCATCAATCCACTATGAAGTGCCGCCGTCAATATAGGCGTATGAATACAACTTACACAGTAGCTTTCTAAAGTATTAATGGAGATGGTGAGAGTGTTTGCTATGGAATACTGAAGATTAGTAATAGCTAGGGTGAGAGAGTTATTGTAAGCTAATGACCCGTAGTAGTTAGAGTCTAAAGTAGGTTACCATACACAAATATATATATATATATATATATATATATATATATATATATATATATATATATATATATATATATATATAGCTAAAATAATATCCTCCAATAAGAGCCAGTAGATTGCACCTCCCCTTTATTCTCAACTGCTTCCTTCAAAATAGGGGGCAGCTCTATCTCCTTAACCGTCTCCTTATTCCTCTCTTAATTTGCTAAAGAATGAGTCCACGCCTCTCACCACACGTTCTCCTATAATTACTACCTCTTCCTATCTCCTTGCACTTGAAATTACACATTTGCCACCAACACGTAAATTCTAGGGCCCAACACATGCCCTTTTATTTGTTTATCTAACAAAGAAAATGACATATTTTATATGGTGAACTTAGTTCATGACTTAAGACTTGAGCTTTATATTGAGGTGGCTAATATTCAAAGCTTGTGAGATCTTATCAAGCTATATAATACTATCTCTAAGATGTTTTCATGTAGATTTACAAATTTTCATCACTTTCTACACTCCTTGCTTCTTCTTAGATTTACATTTTGCTTCTCAATTGTTAGATTTTTGTTTTATCTAACTTCATTCTAAAAAACTAAATAGGAACCTATAGTAAATATATCTTCATATTTTCTCTTTATCTGTCTCATTTTGATTAGTAAAGTTGGTCTAGATCTTGTCTAATTAGTAAACTTGGTCTGGATCTAGTCTAATTGGTAAACTTGGTCAAAATTAGGTATCTCTTTGCATGATTTTCTATTCTCAATTGTAATTTTATGCTTTATAGTTTTTTCGATTTGGCTGCAAGATTATTGGAGCTTATTTATCATTTTAGTTTTTTTGCTTGCCCTTTCAAGCAAGTATAGTAGTATAGAATTGTACTAATTGTTACTTGGTTTAAAGTTCTATCCAATTCTTGGAACTTTTTTTAAAAAAAATTGTTGATTATATAATCTATATATTTTTACTTAAGCGGTGCTTTGGATCTAGAAAGCCAACTATGTTCAGTTTAAATGAAGTGTGTGGAATGCAGAGAAGGTCAAGCTAAATCTTAAAGCGCCCTAAGGAACTGAAGCCAATTTTGATCATTTTTTTGTGTGTAAAAAAGGCAATTCAATGTTGGAGTTTGTATTTTCATTAGTGTATGGAAAGATATTGTTTTATGTTATAACCAATGAGATTTGTCTTTTACATCTATGTTTTCAATGATCTCCAAATCTAGTTATGACTAAGTTTTGAATAAAGAACTAATACTAACCTCCGTTCCTAAATAAGTGCAACGTTTCCCATTTAAGGAAATGTCATAATAAATGCAACATGTCTCAAAATGGAAAGTTTTTTTCCCTTTTATTTACAGAAATGTCATTACTTATTTTCCCCAACAACTTAATTAATTTATCATCTACCAACCTAAACAACATTAACCCACCCCTCTCTCTCCTCTCCTCAACCCAACCCACTGATATGTCGTAGTTTTATATAGGTTTTATGTGCATTTAGATTGCATTAGGAACATTTAGGTGCATTATATATAGTTCATAATTGCATACTATTACTTAATTTGCGTAATGTTACTCCTTGTGTGTGTTTTTGGTATTCTTTGATAAATTTCAGGTATTGAGAACATAATTGGATTATCATTGCACAAGTTTGAGTAATTATGAGCAATTGGAAGCAAGCTACGTTGATAAGTGTCGTTTCACATATATTTGAGTGCAATTTGCAGCTAAATTGGAGTTGGAATTCATTCAAAGAATTGTGGAAACCGAGTCATGTTCACTCTTTTATCCATAACTTTTGACTCGTTCGTGAAAATTGGATTATTCAAGCGGCATTGGAAAGTAGGCTTGAAGAGTTTCCAACCATAGGCTGCACGGCCCAAGGCGAGTTATATTCTGAGAGATATGGGCTTCGCAAGTTGACCTTGTAACACCCCGTAATTTTCACCCTTTATTTTTGGTGTTTGCTTACATTAAAATGACATTTTTCGTAAAAATAAATAATTTATTATTTAGATTATTTTGGAACATGTTGTGAAAATGTGTATATATTTTTATATTTGTGATATATTTATATATATTATTTTAAGTTGTTAGTTATTTATTTTAAAGGTTATATTAGTTTCGTTATTTGTTTAGGCGTTTAGGATGCAGTTTTGTCGTGTAGCATTTTTGTAACGTTGTTGGACCGACTGGAGTGATGAAATGGTACATCATGTGTGGCGTTTTATGCTGGCTGAAAATCAGCATTTTGGAGTGGAGGATGAAGAGTTTTGGTGCTTATTAAGCTAACCTTTGGATCTCTTGTAACCGCTCATTTAATCCCTCATTAACATTCTCCTAAACCCTTCATTTTTCCTTGTCATAAAATTCTGATTTTTAATAAGAGAAGTTCAGCATCATTCTCATTTAACCCTCACCGTTTTAAAGAAAAGAAAGAGAGAAAAGGAAGAGGAAAAGAATAGAAAGGTTCAACCCAGTTTTTCCTGTCACACCTTCACGAAAATAACCGTAGCCGGAGATCTAACCGTTGGATCGTCTTCAAATTTGGACAGAACGTTTAAAACATCTTGTTCTTAACTTTGAACGGCGCGATTGTGAATATATTCTTTCAATCGCCAGAAATCATGGTCGGACCAGAACAGCACGAAATGAGAATTTTCAATGTTCAAGAAGAAAACGCCTAGTGACTTGTTGCTACAATTATCGTTCGTTGTGCTTTGGGGTTAGAAAAGGAATTGGATTGTATGCGTAACTCTTAATTATCTCTTTAGACTCAACTCTCCTCCCGACGTTCCAGGTAACTAGTAGTTATCTTAGAACGATAGAGATTAGAGTATTTTTCGGTATTAGATTATTACGCTAGGAATTGTTTAAAATACTTTTTGAATGAAATTATTGATGAAACTTGATGTGAATATACTTGATGCATTTTTTATGAATATTGTATATAGAAAATTAATTTTCGTCTGATTTTTTAGTATTTATTTGATTTAATTGGTATTTTGTGCCTTTTTGGCTTATTTGCATAATAATTATTAAACGAATGTTAAAATTTCTGAAATTATTTTTCGTGAATCATGTTATATGTGTAGTATGTATTTCATGCCTTGGAATAATTTTTTCCTTCTGTTTACAGGTTTATTTAATTGATTTATCTGTTTTTGCATTTTCGTTTCTGTCAGTATATAAATGGTGAAAATTATTTCTGGAGGCCGAAAAATTGTGCATGTTATGTAAATTTTTGGTAATTTTTGGGCATTTATTTTTATTTTTAATCATTATATTGGCTTTATTGGGTATTCTGTAAATTAATGTTTAAAAATACTTTTAGAGTCCGAAAATTATAAATAAAAATTGTACCATGTCAGTAGAGCCAATAGGGTCGTATGATAATTTTTGTGTTATTTTACTAATTGTACTTATTAGTTTAATAATTATTATTGGATTTTGGTTGTGAATTTGAGGATATTCTTTTAAATTATTTAAGAGCTTTTTAATCAGAAATAATTTGTGATCTTTTATGTTCTTGGATGCTGGTGTTTAGTAGGTTGCTGTAAGTATTATTGGGTATCATTATGTTTATGTTTGATTTACGTAAAAATGATTAATTGTGTACTATTCATTTATTGAATAAGCCTTGGAGTTAATTGGTGATGCATTTTTTATTGAACTGTTAGTGATGTAAAAACAAGTTTAATATCATTGTTGATGCTTAGAGATGTTCAAAGTATTTATTATGGGAGACATTTGTTGTAAGTTTGTAAGTTACTATTTTTGAGGAATTTTGAAGAGTTGTTTCTTTTGATAAATTATGGGTATAAGGCCGGGTGGCATCCATTTTGACGAATATTTTTGAGATGAATGATACTTTGATGATATTTATGATTTTATTTTGAGATAAGAATATCCGGCGGGATAGATGTAGTCCCCGGTGAAGAACATGCCAACCACCTGGTTTGCGAACTAGGGGTACACCTGGGTTAATTGTTGTCGTCCGAGAGGTCAGGGAGTTCTGCGTGTTCTACCCTGCATCGGGAGTTTGGCCATTCTTAGACACAGGCAGTGGGGAACGTAAGCCCATAGACTGACCTGGAGATTGCGATCTGACAAACCTTAGGAAGTGAATTGCGATTCACTGGCGTTCGGTTTCTTACTCAATCACTTGTTTTACCTATACTTTAATTTTTATAAAAGTACTCTTGAGATGATTAATTTATTTTTTATCCAATTCACTTGCTATTTATTATTCATTTGCGTTATTTGTGAGTTATATGGAAGTGGATGCATATTGTAGTTGACTTGACTTTATTCTTTCCTTTCTTACTAATCTATGTCTGAATCATGCTTTGATTTCTTTTGTTCTGGGAGAACTGCTAGTTACTCCCCACTGATTGTGGATGTTTGTTGTATATTTTGCAGGTGTTGTTGATGGGAATCTTCTTTCGTTTTGGGCTCGGGTTGAGATGCGAGAATGAAATGATAGTTGTTTTAGGCCTAGACTGCTAGTTAGACTTTTCTCATTTAGAATACTCTGAATTAGTTATTTATTGATATTATTTATTTAAGTTGGTCTCTTAACATAGTTATTTAAATACCTTTGAATTAGAAGTGACATTCCCAGAAGACGATGTTTCCGCCATCGTCCTATAATACTATTATTATTTCTTTCTTTTTCCGCTTTGTAATTCTGGGGTGTTACAGTTGGTATCAGAGCAAAACGCTCCTAAACTCTAAAAAAGAGTTGCTAATGATTCTTTAGAATTATTAGTTAGCCATAGGATATAAAATTTGTTTAGAATTAAGTTTAGTTGTTTCACTATAATGAGAGTGTTATGGGTAGAGTAAGTAAAGGGAATCCTTATGGGAATGTGGTGTGCTTTCATGCTTATGGAGCATATGTTATATGTATAGTTACTTGTATTATTGGTGGAATTAGTCAACCAAGTTTGCTAATCTTATTTGCCGGGTCTCTTACATGTAATTTATTTTCTCTTTTATCAGAGTGCGCAGCGAAAGCGAAGTAATTTATAGCCTTCTCGGTTTAGTTGTGTTTAATTTGTTTTGTGTTTTGCAATTTAGAAATAAGCTTTAATTTTATTTTAATATAGTCATGTGTGTGGCATTGCATTTATTTTACTTGATGGTTGCTTGATAGTATATGTTATTATGTACGACGGTATATATTTTCTGTTCTTTTTCAATTAAGTGTTCTTTTTATGTGAGTACTACGTATCTGTTTTATTATTTACAAAACTTTCTACTTTGAGTTTATATTCCAAATTATATTTTAGATCTTGGAACTTAATATATTTCATAACCATATTAGAGTTACTTTCTAACTTTCAAATTTTTTTTATTTTTAATATTTTGACATACTCTTTTGAAAAATGTTTAATTTCAATTGTTTTATAATGGTTTGGAAAAAGAAAGGGGTTTTGAAATTGTCTTTCAAGATATTCTTCAAATTCTCTTACCGTCTTTGATCATCTATATTTATAAATATTTTCCTTTTAATATTTTTATTTTTCATGCTAATCCTTGTTTAGCCTTTAATTATGGTAACAAGTTTTGTAGTCTTTGAAAATGAAAGTACTTTAATGAGTTGTCTTGGTGTTAGATTGAAATGTAGATGCAAACTATTTTGTTTTAAAGGTTAGCATTCAACAACTTTTACTTTACTTACTTTTCTTATTAGCATTATTTTTTTTTCAAACTCAAATGCGTGAAAGAATCTCGTTTACTATTTGTTGTTTCTTGTTTAAATATTTAGTGCTTTCTCATTTCATAGCAAAATTTTGGTTGTTTTCTTTACTTCTGATTTAATTATCTGACTTTAACTATTTTGTTTTATATTCTTTGGAAAGGAAATTTATATACTCAGTCTAAATTTTAAACTTGTTTGAGTTGATATTGAGTCATAATGGGTGATTCCTTTGACTTGTATGTCAATTTGATAAGTTGACGCATTTTATCTATTTGATTTAATTTCCTTTTTGAGTTGACATTAAGTTTATATTGGGTGATTCCGTTAAACTTTAATGTTGATTTGATAAGAAGGCTTTCAAATATTGTTTTGTTGATACTAGGTTGCAATGGGTGGTTCCATGCACATTTGTGTCGACTTGGCAAATTTTATAATTGTTGTTAATAATTTATTACATTATCGCCTATTTATTATTAGTGTTTCGTCATTGTGAAATTTATTTTAAAGTTTTCAATTTCTTTTGCGAACTTTAATTTATATATATATGTTTAGGAGGCGTACGCTCTTATAACATATGTCATGACTTGTGCTCGTAAGTGCTATTTTAATAAAGCAGCTAGCTACTCTTTATTAAAGTGTTCTTATCTCTTTAAGTGGAGTATAAACCCGTGTGGTTACCTCTATTTAAATTGGTTTGGCTATCTATTTACGAACTTTTTCTTCTTCGTTTCTTTTCTAAAAATATTTATGTATGGTCGGATTTATTCTTTTATAATTTTACGTAAATATTTATTCCTACTTCTTTACAAAATTGCCTATAGTTTATTGTGCAAACGTTTTTACCTTAAACTTTCTAATACTTCTCTTTGGTTCTTTCACATTTTTTTATGATTGTTGTTACTGTGCTTCTTTACTATACAACTCTTTTGGTCTTCCAAAATAAAATATATATTATTTGAGTTATCAAATTTTATATCTGCAAAGTTGTTTAGTTAACTAAAATCCATCGATTTCTGTTTTCTTAATGTTCTTTATCTAGAGTATTTTCTTTTATCTCTTGGTTGTTTTGAAGTTTCGAGGACGAAACTCTTTTAAGGGGGAGTGATTGTAACACCCCGTAATTTTCACCCTTTATTTTTGCTGTTTGCTTACATTAAAATGATATTTTTCGTAAAAATAAATAATTTATTATTTAGATTATTTTGGAGCATGTTGTGAAAATGTGTATATATTTTTATATGTTGTGATATATTTATATATATTTATTTTAAGTTGTTTGTTACTTATTTTAAAGGTTATATTAGTTTCGTTATTTGTTTAGGCGTTTAGGATGCAGTTTTGTCGTGTAGCGTTTTTGTAACGTTGTTGGACCGACTGGAGTGATGAAATGGTACATCACGTGTGGCGTTTTATGCTGGCCGAAAATCAGCATTTTGGAGTGGAGGATGAAGAGTTTTGGTGCTTATTAAGCTAACCTTTGGATCTCTTGTAACCGCTCATTTAATCCCTCATTAACATTCTCCTAAACCCTTCATTTTTCCTTGTCATAAAATTATGATTTTTAATAAGAGAAGTTCAGCATCATTCTCATTTAACCCTCACCGTTTTAAAGAAAAGAAAGAGAGAAAAGGAAGAGGAAAAGAATAGAAAGGTTCAACCCGATTTTTCTTGTCACACCTTCACGAAAATAACCGTAGTCGGAGATCTAACCGTTGGATCGTCTTCAAATTTGGATAGAACGTTTAAAACATATTGTTATTAACTTTGACCGGTGCGATTGTGAATATATTCTTTCAATCGCCAGAAATCATGGTCGGACCAGAACAGCACGAAATGAGAATTTTCAATGTTCAAGAAGAAAACGCCTAGTGACTTGTTGCTACAATTATCGTTCGTTGTGCTTTGGGGTTAGAAGAGGAATTGGCTTGTATGCGTAACTCTTAATTATCTCTTTAGACTCAGCTCTCCTCCCGACGTTCCAGGTAACTAGTAGTTATCTTAGAACGATAGAGATTAGAGTATTTTTTCGGTATTAGATTATTACGCTAGGAATTGTTTAAAATACTTTTTGAATGAAATTATTGATGAAACTTGATGTGAATATACTTGATACATTTTTTATGAATATTGTATATAGAAAATTAATTTTGTCTGATTTTTTAGTATTTATTTGATTTAATTGGTATTTTGTGCGTTTTTGGCTTATTTGCATAATAATTATTAAAAGAATGTTAAAATTTCTGAAATTATTTTTTGTGAATCATGTTATATGCGTAATATGTATTTCATGCCTTGGAATAATTTTTTCCTTTTGTTTACAGGTTTATTTAATTGATTTATCTGTTTTTGCATTTTCGTTTCTGTCAGTATATAAATGGTGAAAATTGTTTCTGAGGCTAAAAAATTAATTTCTTTGCATATTATGTATTACCATGAGTTTGTGCATGTTATGTAAATTTTTGGTAATTTTTTGGGCTTTTATTTTTATTTTTAATCATTATATTGGCTTTATTGGGTATTCTGTAAATTAACGTTTAAAAATACTTGTAGAGTCCAAATATTATAAATAAAAATTGTACCATGTCATTAGAGCCAATAGGGTCGTATGATAATTTTTTTGTTATTTTACTAATCGTACTTATTAGTTTAATAATTATTATTGGATTTTTGTTGTGAATTTGAGGATATTCTTTTAAATTATTTAAGAGCTTTTTAATCAAAAATAATTTGTGATCTTTTATGTTCTTGGATGCTGGTGTTTAGTAGGTTGCTGTAAGTATTATTGGGTATCATTATGTTTATGTTTGATTTACGTAAAAATGATTAATTGTGTACTATTCATTTATTTAATAAGCCTTGGAGTTAATTGGTGATGCATTTTTGATTGAACTGTTAGTGATGTAAAAACTAGTTTAATATCATTGTTGATGCTTAGAGATGTTCGAAGTATTTATTGTGGGAGACATTTGTTGTAAGTTTGTAAGTTACTATTTTTGAGGAATTTTGAAGAGTTGTTTCTTTTAATGAATTATGGGTATAAGGCCGGGTGGCATCCCTTTTGACGAATATTTTTGAGATGAATGATACTTTGATGAATTTATGATTTTATTTTGAGAAAAGAATATCCGGTGGGATAGATGTAGTCCCCGGTGAAGAACATGCCAACCACCTGGTTTGCGAACTAGGGGTACACCTGGGTTAATTGTTGTCGTCCGAGAGGTCAAGGAGTTCTGCGTGTTCTACCCTGCATCGGGAGTTTGGCCATTCTTAGACACAGGCAGTGGGGAACGTAAGCCCATAGACTGACCTGGAAATTGCGATATGACAAACCTTAGGAAGTGAATTGCGATTCACTAGCGTTCGGTTTCTGACTCAATCACTTGTTTTACCTATACTTTTATTTTTATAAAAGTACTCTTGAGATGATTTATTTATTTTTTTATCCAATTCACTTGCTATTTATTATTCATTTGCGTTATTTGTGAGTTATATGGAAGTGGATGCATATTGTAGTTGACTTGACTTTATTCTTTCCTTTCTTACTAATCTATGTCTGAATCATGCTTTGATTTCTTTTGTTCTGGGAGAACTGCTAGTTACTCCCCACTGATTGTGGATATTTGTTGTATATTTTGCAGGTGTTGTTGATGGGAATCTTCTTTCGTTTTGGGCTCGGGTTGAGATGCGAGAATGAAATGATAGTTGTTTTAGGCCTAGACTGCTAGTTAGACTTTTCTCATTTAGAATACTCTGAATTAGTTATTTATTGATATTATTTATTTAAGTTGGTCTCTTAACATAATTATTTAAATACCTTTGTATTAGAAGTGACTATTATTATTTCTTTCTTTTTCCGCTTTGAAATTCTGGGGTGTTACAGACCTAGTTTTGCTGAACCTTCCTACGCGCGCGCGGATTACTTAATTCCGACCCTTTAATGATTTATTTGGCTTTCCTTATCTTGTAACTTGGTTTCCTACTAGTATAATTATTATATAAAATATAATTGAGGGCCGAATTTTCTATTATCAACGGAGCCGTAGTTCCGATATGAGATACAAATCTCCCACTAACTCTTTTTTTTTTTTTCATTTAATTCTTATGGAGTTATGGTAAATAGTTTTACTCTCAAGTGTTTTCCCAAGACCGCAACAAAATAAGAATGATTGTTTTGGCACATTGAATAATTAATAAATTATTTTTACCTTGTCAACCAGTTAGTTTGAACTATAGTTTATGTTCCCTCAACTTTAGGACAATTTTTGTAGGCAGAATTTGGCTAGAACGACTTGAACTACGGCTTGTGCATTGAGCATTGCAACTTTTGGCCGATGTTCAGAGGGGTCTCAGAGACATGAGCAGATTGAGCGACCGCTCAGGACCCCCAATCTTAAGGGGCCCCACTTATATATTTCTATGAGTTTATTAGATGGAAAAATGTTTCCCATTTGTTATTCCAAAATTTTTGCCCCTAATCTATGTACTTTATATTTTATATATCATAGCATATTTTAGTTCTATGTTTGGTATACCTTTACCACTTTATTATATCTAAGGTGTCTCCTTCCTAATAATGAAACTAACATTGAAGTATTTAAGTAAGTTGATAATTTTTTCAACTATTTTTAATAAAGCAATTATTTAGCTATTGAAAAAAATAGAATTGTGGATCCTTTATATATATCTCCATAAGAACATGTTTAATCTTTACATTTAGGACCCCAAAATTGTCTGAGACGACTCTGCTGATGTTGTTTGTAGCACAACCTCTAAGTGCAGACGCAACGTGTAACATAAAGGTCGTCAGAGATCTAACTTCAAATGCAATGCGTAGCATAAATGAGCTAACATGAATGACCCATCTTCCAGCTCTATTCATATCTCTTTTTTTGTTGAGTAATTAAGAAATTCATTTATCTATAGGGCTGAAAATTTGGAGGTGTTGGGATATTTCTTTGCGGTTATGAAATCAAATTAGGCATATTCATAAATGAAAAGTCTCACAAAATGGGCGAATAGAAACCTGATTTATGACCATTGCATGGAGTTTTAAGGCATGACCCAATCTATATTTTATTGTCCTAATTTATTTGCAACATTTCCATTTTAATTATTAACCAGTTATTTCTTTATCAATTGTCGCTTCACCACTGTATTTCACATATTTGTTGAAAATGATGAAACAACGATAAAGTAATACTCAACCTGTCCAACCATTCACCATCAGAGGACTTACATAATTTACCTATAATATAAAGCATTCTATTATATCTTTTATCAAATCAACTTTTACAATAAAATAGTACAACTCCTACATCATTTTCCATCTCCTAAAACTATGTGCATGCAGGAGGATGTGATCAAATTAGGATAGGGGTGTAATATGTAAAAATGAATGTTAATATATAAGATGTCCTTGAATTTGTCTCAATTATATTTATAAAATGGAAACATTAATTTTATAATTTTTAATAATAGATATTTTTTAAAAGTTAACGATTAACAATAATAAAAGTCAAAGTGCTGCAAATAAATTGGACAGATGGATTATATTATTGGCCGCCTCTCTTCCTTAAAAAACCTAGTCTTATCTTTATTTAAGAGTTGATCGATATCCATTATTTTTTGTGATGGTAAGTCTAAATTTCTTCTAGGATTATATATCATTTTATGATCTATTTAAATCTTTTGTCTCATCCATTGGGAAGTTTCATCTCTTCTTGTAGGATTTTGAAAAACTCTGATTATTCAGGAGTTGATAGGATTTTTATTTTACGATTCACTCTTCGAAGGTTTATCGGTAATTTGTTGTGCAATTATATATGATTATTAAACCTTTGTCTATAATCTGATGAGTCAGTATAAAAATTTTCTTTAACGATTTATGATGGTGTGATAGATCCAATACTAGAAAATAGTATTGAGAAACTATTGGAGAATGTGCATACTTGTCAAATACAATATATGTTTTTGGATTTATAGTTTTTAAAATAACATTTCCATATGGTTTTCAGAGATTTATTTTCGTTCTTATTGAATCAATTGTAAATGGTATATGGCTTTGATTAATTATCTGAACTCAATATCTCATGATAATTTTTGCCTACAACTTTTGTGGTATACATAAGTTATCACGAATATAGCACATTTGACTTATATTATTGCTCATTGTTTATTTAGAGCCCTCCAAATAAAATAAAATTAGCATAATAAAAAGAGTTCTAAATAAGTAAATAACCAACCTTAGATGTAACATGCAGATTACATATATAGTGAGTTTGGCACATTTTCGTCGGCATGCAATATTTATTATTATGGCTCATGAGCCAAACTCATTATAATTTAGTCATGAGAATGAGTGCTCTATGATTATTTGGTGGGGTGCATGATTTTATGTTTGTGGTCAATGTCATTGTCTTTCTCTAAAATATCCTAAACAGTAATTAACAGAAAACGAATTGTTGTCGGTAGACCATTGGTAGGCTCGTTGTTGTTATTCTAACAAGCAGATGAACAATTGGTGTCATTACGCCATTGGTACTTGGGTTTTAAGAACAACCTACAACTAGATAGAATTGAGAAGGTAAGGAAATTATTGATCACCGGTGTCCACACGTTTCTATTTAGCTTCTTTTTTACTTAGTATATAGCACTTATGAGTAATACTGTAACATTCTGTCCTTGAACAGAAAAATATAAAAGAAACAGACAAAAATAATAAAGAAAATGGTGACAGCGAAAATACAACCAATGTATGAGGGCTGTCTAAGTTCCCTACCGGTCTAGTTATACCGTTAAAGACCGTCAAGATCCACTTAGTCAAGGAAGTCCCATTGACTGGAAACGAGTCATACTTGATACCGGCATCTGTGCTATGCCGGCCACACTCAGATAACTTATCGGTGTGAATCACTAAGGCCATGCAAAATGGGCCTAGGTTGATCCAATACTTACTCAATGCGCCTATGGGCCTAAAGATAAGTATCACAAGAGGGTAGAATTGTATCCAGCCAATAGGAGCAGTGTCCCACCTTGCTTAGGACACTGCCGGCTCCTATAAATACCCCATGATCTGAGTATTAAGGTATGTACACATATACTAAGATACTCTACTGGAGATATACCGGCTTTGCCCTTTATTGACTTAAGCATCGGAGGGGCGTTCCTCGGATCAACCCCCGAGGTCAGTTTACTTGTTCTGTCTTGCAGGATATCAAACCGGCTTACAGCGTTAAGGAGATACCGGTTCACTCCAAACGGATTTATTCCATACCGGAACAATTGGCGCTAGAAGGAGGAGTGAACTATATGTTTAGTCTTAAGCCATAATCTTGCCAGCCTATTTGCCTACCTCATGGATCCTAAACAGACTCCTGGGATGCCGAAAACGGACGAGAATAACCATGTCGTAAGAGTTGGACCTCCTGGCTACAACACTCCTCAACCGGTGGTCGGGTCTTTCCAGCCTCCAACCGATAAAGGGAAGAGGGCCACTGAGACACCTCATCCCAACATATTCGAAACATTGCAGCACATGTTCAACCCTGAACAGGTACGGAGTGCTGCCGAAGTCTTTCATGCCATGGCGAGCCAGACTCCACCGACCGGTCGTGCTAGTAAGCGTCCCATGAATAGGTCACACAGTCCTGTGAGAAAGATGCGTTCTCTCGCAACTGGCCGACTGGGTGATGCAAGCCGGCATGATCAGGATCAGGTGGAGAATTCAAAGACTCCCACATAGCCTATGGGGGAAGGGGATGAAGGAGAGGGGCAGGATACCGAGGTCCAGCAGTCATCCCAGTGCAGAAGAGAGAGCGAGTTTGCTCGACGCAGAGCACCAGTATCTCTTCGAAATTCTCCTTTCTCAACCGCCATACTCCAGGAGCCTATGGAGAAAATTAAGATGCCGAGATGCAAGTATGATGGCAAAACCGATCCTGAGGACCACATATCTGCCTATGAAGGACACATGTTACTGTACACCAACACCGATTCTGTAAGGTGTAAGGTTTTCCATTCAACTTTGGCTGGCGTAGCACAGACTTGGTATAAAAGCATACCGCCGACAACTATTTTTGATTTTCGACAACTTACATCCATGTTTGTGACGCACTTCGTCGGCCATAAGCGCAGGGAAAAGACTACCGGCGAGCTGATGTCCATCAAGCAGGGAGAGAAGGAAAGCCTGAGGGATTATATAGGCCGCTTTAATTCTGAAGCAGTTTCCTTCCCCAACTTGCAACAGGAAGTCGCAGTGCTAGCACTAATGACCAGTTTGAAGGAGGATACTGCATTCAGAAGCTACCTAGGCCGCAAAAAGTTGACCAGCCTGACCGAAGTCCTCGGAAAGGCCAATGAATTTATCCGCTGAGAAGAATTCGACAAGGCGGCCACTTCAAATCGGTTTGAAGGAAACGGTACGGAGAAAGAGAAGGACAAGGATAAGTACCGGAAAGACAGAAAGTCTGAAAGTTCCGGAAGAAGGGAGGAGAGTAACTCGGTGAAGAAGGGCCAAGAAGGACGGCCAGACCGTTATCACAACTACACTCCCCTAACAATGTCCAGGGCTGAGATCTATGAGTTGCACAAAAAGGATGATAAATGGCAACGACCCAAGAAGATGATGTATTATAAGGGCCGCGACAAATCAAAGTGGTGCGACTTCTATAAAGATTACGGTCATGTTACAGACGACTGCAAGGACTTGAGAGACGGGATTGATGACCTGATACGGAGAGGCTACTTCAAGCAGTATCAGGCGAGAACTGACCGCGAAGGGTCACCCAAAGAAGAAGACAGCAAGAGAAATTTCCGTAAAAGAGAGAATTACAGAGAAACATGTTATCTCAGGCAGACCTGTTCACGGTGGAAGCATTCACGGTGCCAAAGCCAGTCGTAAGGAGGTAAGGCACCAAGTGAATTATCACAATACCGGCCAGTGGCCAGCGCCGCCGATTATGCCATCCGTATCGTTCACAGCGGAGGATGCCAAGGGGATCATCTACCCTCATGACGACCCTTTGGTAGTGTCTCTACAGATTTCCACGGTGATGGTCCATCGCATCCTGGTGGATGACGGTAGTTTTGCCAATATTCTATTCATGCCCACATTTGAGAAGATGGGCCTAGAGAAATCCTGTCTCAAGCTGGTCGCGTACCCCGTAATCGGTTTCACAGGAGCATCGGTCGTCCCCGAGGGCACCATTAATTTACCGGTTAAGTTGGGGGAAGGATCTCAATCCCGAGATCTCTTGGTGGAATTCCTACCAGCAGCCTATAATGCAATCATAGGGCGGCCGCTGATCCACGACGCTCAGGCCGTGGTGTCGACCTATCACCTAACGATGATCTACACGTTAAACCATGGGAAGCCGGAGAGGTTGAAAGGGAATCAAGAGTCAGCCAGAGCATGCTATCTGACAGCTCTTAAGAATTCCAATCACAAGCGACCGGCAAAGTCTCCACCATCAAAGAGAAAAAGGCGAAGGGCAGAGAATAAAGCAAACAAGGATTTGTCGATGGAGAATTTTGAGGGAAGGCCGACAGATTTACCGAGACCTAGCCCAGAAGAAGAGACTGAGGAGATCAGCCTAGAGCAAGAAAGGCCGGAGAAGACGATCAAGATTGGAGCCGATCTGGCCGACAATGTTAAGGTCAACTTAATCAGTCTACTGTGAAGCAACGCTGATGTCTTCGCATTTTCAGCATACGAGATGCCGGGGATTGATCTCGCGTTCATGGTACACTGTTTGAGCGTCAACGAGGATGTACGACCGGTAAACCAAAAGAAAAGAAATTTCTCGGTTGAGAAGAACGCCGCCATTCAAGAGGAAGTACACAAGCTGCTGGCGGCTGATTTCATCAAGCCCTGTGACTACCCGGAGTGGTTAGCAAATGTGGTGATGGTGAAAAAAGCCAATGGGTCTTGGCGGATGTGCGTAGACTTCACCGACTTGAACAAAGCTTGCCCCAAGGATTGCTACCCATTGCCTAGAATCGACCAATTGGTAGACTCTACTAGCGGACATGCACTGCTGAGCTTCATGAACGCCTTTTTCGGGTACCACCAGATTAGCCTCTTGGAGTCTGATAGGAACAAAGCGGCATTCATCACAAACGCTGGAGTTTACGCATACAAGGCTATGCCGTTCGGGCTGAAGAATGTCGGAGCTACCTACCAGAAGCTGGTAGACAAAATATTTGCGGATAAAAAAGGCCGGAATGTCGAGGTCTATGTGGACGATAGTATTGTCAAGAGCTTGACGGAAGAAGCCCACATCACCGACCTCGAGGAAACTTTTGCGACACTTCGCAAATACCAAATGAAGCTGAACCCCAAAAAGTGCGTATTTGGGGTCAGATCCGGTAAGTTCCTCGGTTTCATGGTCAGCGAAAGGGGGATAGATGCCAACCCTGACAAGATTAGGGCAATAAGTGAGCTCCCGGAACCAAAAAGTATCCGGGACACGCAGAATGGCAGCGTTGACTAGGTTCGTATCCAAGTCAGCAGAGAAGGCCCTACCGTTCTTCAAGGTCTTGAGAGGGAACAAGAAGTTCGAGTGGGGTGATGAACAGAGACAGGCCTTTGAGGTCGTCAAGGAGCACTTCAAGCAGTTGCCAACCATTACTCGGCCGGAGATGGGGGATAAATTGCAGTTGTACGTCTCAGTATATGTCAAGACGGTTGCAGCTGTATTATTGGTAGAAAAAGACAAGCAGCAACACCCGATTTATTTTGTGAGCCATGTGCTAACGGGGGCAGAGCAGAGGTACGAATTGTTGGAAAAGATGGCATATGTCGTGCTGATAGCGGCAAGAAAGCTCCGACCATATTTCGACTCACATACCATCCAGGTGCTCACGAACCAGCCGCTAGAGAAGGCACTCCACAAGCTAGACACAACCGGTAGGCTGCTGAAATGGGCAATAGAGTTTTCCGAATTTGATAACGAATAACGGCCGCGCACAACTATCAAGGCTCAGGCTTTGGCCGACTTCATCGTTGAGACCACAAGCGAGGAAAGTGAGGAACCAGCCGGTACTGGGCAGATATCTGTAGACGGCTCAACAGCCTAAACAGGAGCAGGTGCCGAGGTGGTTATGACGTCGCCAGAAGGGGACACGTTTGAGTATGCAGTTCGCTTTGGATTTAAGGCGTCCAATAATGAAGCGGAGTACGAAGCGGCGATAGCAGGGATCAGCTTGTGCATAGCGGCTGGGGTCTCGAAAATCCGGATGACGACCGATTCCCAGCTCATATCGAGCCAGATCAAGGGCACCTATGAAGCCAGGGAGCCTGTGATGCAGAAATACATACAGTAGGTAAAGCAGATAACGGCTGTTCTGCAGGGCTTCGAGATAGTACTGGTCCCTCGAGCTGCGAACATGGCAGCGGATGCCCTATCCAAGCTAGCAAGTTCAAGTACTACAGATCTCAAGCGCAATGTTATGATAGAAATGTTGTCGGAAAGAAGCATAGAGGACGCCAAAGCGGAGGTGAACGAAGTCAGCCAGGGAAAATAATGGTACGATGAAATATTGGCGTACAAGTTCACAGACAGATTACCCACCGGTAAGATGGAAGCGAAGAAGCTGAAAAGGGGAGCCCTTTGGTTCTGCGTTTTTCAGGGTCAACTTTACAAGAAGGTGTGTAACGGCCCATGAGGCCACAAAAATCATAGAGGAAATCCACGAAGGAGTATGTGGAAATCATATCGGAGGAAAGACGCTCGCACTGAAGGCCCTGAGAGCCGGTTTCTACTGGCCAACAATGCTAGCAGACGCGCAAGCCTACGTGAAAAAATGCGACATGTGCCAGAGATTTACGACGATCATACACCAGCCGGCTAATGACTTACAGCCAATCCTGAATCCAATCCCTTTCGCTCAGTAGGGGATGGATATCATAGGACCATTCACACCAGCATCTAGGGGAAGAAAGTTCCTAATAGTAGGGATTGACTACTTCACAAAATGGATCGAGGCGGAACTGACGGCAAAGATAACGGCGAATCAGGTCAAGAAGTTTATTTGGCAGAGCCACATCACAAGTTTCGGAATTCCTATGGGAATAGTCATGGATCATGGCGTCCAGTTTGATTGTGGGCAATAAAAAACTTCATGAGTCCTTACGGTATCAAATTTGTATACTCATCTGTGTGTCATCCCAAGAGTAATGACCAAGCCGAAGTCGCCAACAAACAAATCTTGAACGCACTCAAAAAGAAACTGGATGATCTTAAGGGAGCCTGGGCCGACATGGTTTCAGCCGTACTATGGTCCAATAGGACCATGGAGAAAGAAGCGACTGGGGAAACTCCGTTCAGGCTGGCAGTCGGGGCTGAGGCAGTGCTACTGGTCGAGGTCGGACTGTCGAATTGGCGGATCCTAAATTACGAACCAGAGTTGAACAACAAACTGCACAAAGAAGAACTGGACCTACTACTAGAGGTGAGGCTCGCTGCAGAACTTAAATCGGCCACCTACAAGGACCGATTAAGCAAAGCTTACAATAAAAGAGTGAAGAGCCGACCGATAAAGGAAGGAGACCTAGTTCTAAGGCGCACAGCTGCCACAGGAAAGGCCCACACAGAAGGCAAACTAACGATAAACTGGGAGGGACCATACCTAGTGAAGGAGGAAATAGTCCCAGGGGCATACCGGGTGGAATATATGTCTGGCAAGTTGCTTAAGAACAATTGAAACGCCAGCGTGCTAAAAAAAATACTTCGTTTAATTACTTTCCTAGTTTAATGGTGTATTCAATTATATATCGGCACTGTTGCCGTGATTAGCGTTAATCAGTAGTACCGGCACTATAGCCAAAACTAGTACTAATTACTTTGTAAATAACTCCGGTTAATCGGGAATAGCCATTTGCAATAAGATATCTTCCAATCCATAACGCATGCAATGAGTTCCCTGACGGTCAATGACCTACATGGATCTGCCAGCACCTGTGTTTGCTTGTCGGTCAATGGCCTCCTTGGATCTGTTGACAAGACACAACCTGTACAACTCCCTTGACGGTCAATGACCTCCTCGGATCTGCTGGCAAGAAAGGGTTGTACAAGAGCTTCGTTTACTCTTAATCGGTCAACTACCTTAATGGATCTGCCGAAAAGAAGGTAGACGAAGGAATATATTTGACGGTCTATGACCCTACAGGAATCTACTGATATAGCGGTATTCATTCACTAACAACAAGTAAAGCAAAAACAATACGAAATCGACAAAAGATTTGGCAAAATAACTTCTATTGATTAAAATGTCAGATTTACATCATAGTGCAATCTAGGAACAAAAATAATTAAGTCGGGCCCGCCACAGACGGCATAAACCCAAAAGTACGAAGGGAGGAGGGAAGACCTAGACTAAATTATCCCGGGCAACCTCAGACGCTGGAACCTTGCCATCCTCTGCAGAAGCCTTGTCGCTCGTCATGACCTCCTCATTGGAAGCATCCGCCGTCTCAGGTTTTGAGCCGTCAGGACTCTTGTCGAGGATAACAACATCAGCTTGGTCATCCTTGGTCTCCCAAATGGCTTGTCCTCGAAGGTCTCCGGCTCCTCTTCGTTAAATTCAGCACGGGGATCAGCATTTGCAATATCGGCCTCTGTCACCCTATAGTCCAACTCCTCGTTGTCGACAGGGATTTCGAATAAACGCTTACCGTGAGCTTCCTCCACCTTTTCCCAATCAATACCGGGGAGGGCATGCTTAGCACACCTCATGGCAGCAGACCATCCCCCGTTATACCGATTGGCCAAACGATGAACAAAGTCCATGGACCGGCAATATTTTGTCACGGCGTCAGGCTCCCGGGCTTTCGACTGCCGGAGCTGCTCTCTCAGCTTTTGCAGCTCAATGTCCTTGCTCTTCAAAGTAACGAGTTGGCCTTGTTCGGGACATTGGCCGAGTTCAGTCGCCTTTGCCTTATCAAGATCGGCCTTCACATTCCTAAGGCGATCCCGCTCGGTGTTCGCGGCTAACAACTCATTATCATTGGCGGCTAGGAGCTCTCTGGTAGCCTTGTGACCATCCACCTCACCAACATAAGCAGCCTGGTAGTATCGGTAGAGATCACAAAGCTCCTTTCCAGAATGTGCAGACTGAAATAAACACAAAAACGCGTTAGGAAACAAAAATATCGAAATACACCGGACGAGACACGGTGAATAAATTTAGGGTCAACTTACCACGGCCAGATTATGCGCGTGAACAGCGGCCACAGCATGGACCTGTTCCACCGGCATATCAAACTTCAGCTGAAGACTTTTAACAATTGGTAGCCCAGGTTACCGCCTTCCGAGAGGGCGGTCCAACAAGAAGGGACTCGTCGTCCCGGACGTTGAGCTTTGGCTTGAATAGCTCGCCATCCCGGACTGGTGACCGGGTGCATCTCTTCCGAAGAATCTCCGGTATATCTACATCGGCATGCTCGATGAACCCGGTCTTGCACATCTCAACAAATTGTCGCTGCTTTGGAATCATGTTGGGCAGCGTTTGCTATTTATAAATCTTCGGCCGCAATAAGGGGGTCCCGACCGTAGCTACTCGCCCCTTTGGCTCCTTGTCTCCCCCTTCGTGGCCTCCTTGGCAGAAGCCTTCTTTTTAGGCTCCCTTTCGCCCTGTCCTTTAGTCTTCCTCTTTTGAGGAACGACAGGAGGATGCCTAACAGATGGTGCCGGCGGTGCTTTCTCGGAAGTATAACCGGTATCGCCACCATTGCCGCGGTCGACTCCCCGGCCTTGCTTACCACCCCGGCCTCCAATGCTGGGGGATTGGAAGTAAATCTCTTGGGGGGCTTGGGAGGCATATTCGAGATCGGGATGTAATTCTAGTTAAGGTGCAGAGCTTACCGGATTAAATGCTCACGGCCTGAAATCAAGCCAGATAATCCGTAAACAATAGCCATACAACATTAAACATAACAATAACAATATATGTCAATAATAGGAAAACAAAAACCGAGACAGCCGGTATAATACTTAGTTACCAGAAGGCTCAGCTTGGCAAAAGCCTAAAGCCGAGAAAGCCACGTTGCCTAGATTGTAGTTGGCATGAGGAAGCCAAATCAGAGGCACTGGGACAGGCTTTCCCTTTGAGGACCCAGTTTGGAAGACGCCTCAAAAAACTTATAGGCCACCAATTCCCGGCGTGTTAAGCGCCTATCAGGAATATGCTCCATCCTAGGCCGGGGTCTTGTCCAGTACCGGCGCAAGGGAAAGTTATCAGGTACCCGAACCTAGAAGAAGCGAGGCTGCCAGTTCTTTAGTGATGTCAACTTTGGATACACCGTAAGCTTTCCCTGCTTGGTGTACATGGACATCCAACCGCCTTGGCCAAGTTCTTTATCGGCCCTAGATCTCTTCTTCTTTCCTTTGCCTTTGCCCTTAGCGGACCCATCTTCTTTTATCCAGTGAAGTTTCCAAAAGAGGTTCAAAGTCTCGGGAAACTTCTTATACCGGATAGTCCAGGCATAGCAAATCAGGTTACGCCATGATAACGGTGTAAGCTGAGACAAACATATATTCCATGCCACGGTGATCAACTAGATGAACAATTGGTGTCATTATGCCATTGGTACTTGGGTTTTAAGAACAACCTACAAATAAATAGAATTGAAAAGGTAAGGAAATTATTGATCACCGGTGTCCACACGTTTCTATTTAGCTTCTTTTTTACTTAGTATATAGCACTTATGAGTAATACTGTAACATTCTGTCCTTGAACAGAAAATATAAATGAAACAGACAAAAATAATAAAGAAAATGGTGACAGCGAAAGTACCACCAAGATGGAAATGTCACTCTAAAGTCAAAGTTTAAACTACTTTTTCATAAAATACAAACCCCAAGTCATATCATGCCAAAACATCCAAAACAAGAGGTAGCACAACTATTAAAATCCCAAACAGAAAGAAAGTATCCAAAAAAATCCTAAGGAGGCAAAAAAATCTCACAAACCAAACAAAACACTACTTAATACCTATGAGGCCATAAGTCCTCAAATAACCATCATTGTGCTCATCTACTATCAAACACTATTTCCTTAATCGCTCTCCCAAGCCTCACTCTCCTAGTCCAAACTGTGATACACCGTACCTACTCCTTATCTTTACCTGTAAAAGGTTATAACATACACAATCAGTGAAGCCGGGAGTAACTAACATTTCTTCAATCCCAATCAGGATTCACAAAAGAATTAAGAGAAACCATACCAATCAAGTAACCACCACAACTAAACAACAAGGAGAAAACATGCTCAAAACCACATAATCATGTAAGAAGTAGAGTTAAAACGGCAACATAACACAAATATACTCAAGTTTCGTTCAACACCATATGTCATAAAATACTCATTTCAAATTAACATAATTTTCATAGTTTGAGATAGAACCAAACGCTAGTGGATCGCATCCCACTTCATATGGATATGTCATATCGCAACCTCCAAAACAGCCTATCGGCTTATGTAATACCCTTCATGATTTCTTTAAAGGTATTTAGTAGGCTACTCATTCCGTCAAGATGCATATTTCTTTTAGGGAGCTCATTCCTTAATTACTGCATAGTTAAACGTGCTTGGTCGAGAGTAGTCCAGGGATGAGTGGTCTTCTGTGAAGTTTCTCAAGGTTCGCATGAGTGAGAACAAAATGCGCTAGAAGAGCTTGGTGTTTCTTATTGAGGACAATTGTTGGCCTTGGATGCGCATTGGTAACGAGAGACTCGACTCCATATGGGTCGGGTGTTACAGCATACATTCCCTACTGTATGTGTCAAAGAATGATCATACTCCCGATATATTATAGTACCCGGCTCAGGACTTATTCCCGACCTCCGGACGATTACATAAACAATGTTTACCCCTAAATCGCAATCTAGGTGGTTGCATGTTTTTCACAAGGGACTACGTCTATCCACCGGCTATCTTATTCTCAAACAAAATAGTAGAACATCAAATATTCTTCAATAATTCATCAGTAATCCATCAAATACACAAGGATGCCCTTTAGGCCACTAGTATAAAAAATATTAAAGGATCCGGTCAAAATAGGGGTTACAGATCCGATTTTGGCCTGGAACTGTTGGAGGCAAGGCTGTTAATTAACTGAACCAGTTTACGGATCAGTTTTCAATGAACTGATTCAGTTGGTGGAAGAAACTGGACCAGTTAATGTATTTACTGATCTAGTTTCTTCCACTAACCCGATCAGTTAGTGGGAGCAGACACTAAAAAAAATCAATGAGAAAGAGAGGCTGCCTCTCTTTTCCTCTTGGCTCATTATCACATATCATTGCTTATGTAGTAGCACTAACAAATTTAGGGAAAGAAGAGAAAATGCGAAAAATCAATGAACCAGCAAAAAAAATCAATGAACTAAATATCAACCACAAAATATACATTACGGAATCAACAACCTAAATATCAAATAAAAATCAAAATTACAGTAAATAATAATGTTCAAATTACATTTGAACTAGAAAAACAACAAATCAATTACAACCCTAAATCGCAACTAAATTCACAACAATCAATAATGAAATTCCCAACTATATTCGCAACAATCTCAACTAATTTAAATTATTCGAAATAATCTAAACCCTAAATCGCGAAGTTATTAATATCAACAAAAAATAAAAAAATCTAACCCTAGATCTAATGGAAAGAAGATGGTGGCACACGAAATAAATCCACGGGCTGCTGAAAATGGATGTAGCCGCTACCACGGTCGTCAATGAGGAAAGACGACGAATTTTTAAGCTTTTGATTCGTGCCTTCAATGGTGGCGGGGTCTTTGTTGTTGGTCTTTGTTGTTAGTCATCGCTGATGGTGAAAAGAGAGAGAGGTGTCTTCGTCGTTGGTCTTCGCTGATGCGATAAAAGAGAAAGGGTGGCGTTTGGTATTTGTTGTTGGTTGTTGATGGCTTTTTGGTGGTGGCGAGGAGAGCGATTATGGGTTGAGGGCAAGGAGAGAAGAAGCGATTGTGGGTGGTGGGGATTAGAGATTGAGGGGAAGTGAGGGTTTGAGGAGATCAGAAGGGAAGAGAGAGGTAGGGGTTAAAGATATTAGGGTTTGATAGGAAGGGAGTGGGGGTAAATAACACAGGCCCGAACCTTTTATAAGGCCCAACGTACTGATCCGGTCATTTGGACCAACCGGATGAGTTACATGAAGAGAGAAACGAGGCAATGATGGGAGCTTGCCAAGTACATTAGTTGATCCATTTTGGGCCTAACCGGACCAATTATCTTGTGTCAGATCCTCTTTATTTCCATTAGTGGGCCTTACACTTAATTCTGCATAAAATCCCGGATCGCAGCCCAAGATGTTCAATTTATCAATCTTATCAAAAATAATTCGTCAAAATAATAATAACAATAATATCTTCAAAGGATGCTAATAAGCTCCTCAAACCAAAATAGTTTCTAATGGTTCATAACACATTCAAATCATCACAAGTATACTCGTTGTCTGAGTTTCGGTACAAGTTTAATTGCAACGTAAGTAATAATACCCTTGGTACATACCTCTTGGCGAAATGATACTAAACGCATTATTATTCTCCCCTGAGTACTACAACCTCGACAACTCCACAGACTCAAATACAAATCACAACATCTCACAAATTGGCAAACATATGATAACATGCCCAAATATCCTCAACATATATGATCCATTCAACAACATCTCCAAACAAAAATGCATGAATAATCTATTCCAACCAAATTTAACAACATACATAAAAATAAAAATAAACATGGCCTCAACAAAACATAATTAAATTCTCAATAACAAATAAAATTTGGAATATAATCATCAAATAATATACATGAATAACATAAAGCCCAAACTCAATTCTTGTTTACTCTCCGAAAGATTCAACCAAGATGGAGTATGCGCTCAGCGCAACTACATGAACTCTTCTGCCAAACTGGAGCGTAAGCTCCGCGCAATAGCGTCCTCTCATCGCAACCAGGAAGATTTCATGGGTTTGTTGTTTAGGTCACTTTTTCCTTAGTTTTTAACCTAAACAACAAAAATACGAGAATAATCCAAAACCATTACCAACACAAAAACGCCACAATATGATTGTATACCTCATTAAGAATCTCAATCATAACCATAAATAATACTCGAAAACCTAACCTCAAACAGAATAAGTTAACAACTACTAAGTATGCTTTTTCCTATACAAAACTCACAGCATGCATATATAAAATTAAAATTAAGAAAAATCACACAGCACAAATCACTATAAAATTCATAACAACTAAATATACCATGAAAAAACATTCTAATCATCAAACAAAAAAAAAATGTATAAAACTTAATAGCCTAAATACTACTATTTAACTAATTCTAGCGCGAATTCTAGCCGTTCTAGGTATAACGTTAGTGTCGACACATAATCGTGTCTTCCCATTTAAGGATTCAATTAGGGCTGCTTATCGCACGAGCCGAGACCAAGCACCCTGGGCTCGGCTTGGCTCATTTATATAAGTATCAAGCACGGCTCGACTCGTGTGCTCATCGAGCCTGAAATTCCAAAGCTGGGCTCGAACTCAACAAAAAAAGTTCGGCTCGAGCTCGGCTCATAGGCTCGACTAAACCAGTTATGCTTACCAAGCCCAAAGGCTAATTCGCACGGTATAAAAGCTTTTACTTTTGAAAATTAATCCATTGAGTTAAGTCTCTTATCAAGCCCAAAGGCTAACTTTGCATATATGCTTCAAAAGCCCAGAGATGTTTACTAAAAGTCCATTTTCAAGCCCAAACATTGGATTTGACATAGAAAAGAAGGCAATCTTGCTGTTTTAATAGAAAGCTGACCAACTTTCCTTTCTATCTTTTGCCGATGTGGGATATACCTCTGTTGTTGATGCAAGTGTTAGTTTTAATATCAACTCTATCCAACTCCCCCTTCTTCAATTTTTGGATGTGGGCAGGGCTCTGCCAAGACCCATTCCTGAAGAGCACAAAACACAAGTATTACGTTGTAAGACAAAAAAAAAAAAAAAAAAAAAATCAACTATTCACGAATGGGATTTTTAGATTAAAAAGCAAGTTTTCATCTTTCATTATCGATCTCCTCACAGGCAACACTGTCCAAAAGATAAATGTAGAAAATAATTGAAAATATCTGAAGACAATTAGCTTCATTCTCTGCATCTTTAATGTCATAATAGCAAAGCTTGACTTTGTTCTTGTGCTTCTTGATAATATAGTTGCTCTAAACCAACAGCCTCTCCTCCCACTATTCTGTGACAAAACCTCAAGTCCTCAACCTGCTGAGCCCACAACCATGTGTTGAGCTACTGCAACTAAATGCTCTTTCCTAAATCAAGTGACCTTCGAATAGGAGTAATAGGAAGAGTTGAAGAGCACCTGCAATACTCTAACCATTCTTTTCTTTTTTGTTTTATATGCTAATTAAATATTGACTTGAATGTTTACCTATACTTTTACACATGTTTACCTTAATTTAATATTAGTATTGATTTCAAAAATAAGTATTAAAGTAGTATCTAATTTTAATAATAAAATAATCGAGCCTATTCACGAGCTTCTCGAGCCGAGCTTGGCCTAGTTCGGTTCGGCTCGTCAAGGTCTTGAGCCGAGCCCGAATCCGGGGAGAGCTACCACGAGCCGAGCTTTGACCGAGCCGAGCCCGAACTGTTCGCGAACATGTCGAGCTCATTATCACCCCTAGATCCAATAATAAAACATGCCGCGGTTTTAATTGGTCAAACCCAAGGGGAGAGCAGTCCGAATAGCTAGCCAAGCCCAAAATTATTTTAAAGTGTAAAGCTTATTTGAAAAAAAAGATCCAAAATCCTATTTTAAATCTCAATTAATTATTCCTAATAATTAATTGTATTTTGAGCCCAAAAATAATATTTTAAGCCCAATCCTTTGAAAAAGCCCATTTAATTATTTATGATAATTAATTGTTTTTATTGTTAGAAAATAAATATTTTCAAAGATATTTTCAAAAATAAAATCGAATTTTATTTTTATTGAAGTTACTAACAATTTCTTTTATGATGTAGATCCTTAATAAAAATCGTTCTTCTTTATATTCTAATCTTTACTCTTTCTCTTTTATTTTTCTTATACATTGTTATGATTGTCCTGCTTATACTTTCATCACCTTACATGTTATTATTGCTAATCAAGACCTAAAGAATTGTTCTAACATTAATCAGATAATTTGGACAACCTATTAGGTTCCCTTAATTTTGAATGCATAATAACTTGTCATTTAAAAATAGTCTTTTTGATGTGTTTAATCAACCAATTTATACTAATATTTTTAACTTGACATGAATCGATATTTAGTAGAGGCCATTAATGGGCGAATGTGGTTCATTATGTCCGTGTTCGTATCCTCACCCCCGAACTCAATTTATGGTTCATTGATCTTTAATGGAGTCATGACGGGGAAATCTACATTAGATAAGTCCCTAAGTTGTCCCTACAATTTTCTAATATCCAATTAGGTTTATGAGTCTTCCTTTAAAGACTTGTTGGCAACTTCATAAATGTTTTCAATAAAACCTTTACAATGAGGTAGTTAAATACGCGCTCACACCGCGTAGGCGAAATAAAAGCACGCCTACAATTTAGCAACTTCACAGGGGATGATGTTAAGAAAAAATTAATTTTAAATGAGTGTGTGAAACTCGAAAAAAACGATTCATTCTCTTTTTATGCCTTAGAATAACATTACAGTTTTGCATATGCATGGCTATTGTTTAAGCCACCATAAGGACAATCTTCCTTGCCTCATTAGCGCATGTTCGACGCGTGAGGCCACCGCCGGGGGGGTTTGCGCTTTGTCCTTTCGAAAGCTTCCTAAGCGATCGTGTTGTATCTTAGTCATAAGCAAACCTACCTAACCATGGCATTGTTCTCTTCTTCCTGACATGAGAACTGGAGTGCGTCTTACACATGACCACCTTTTTAAGCAAAGGTACCAAGCGTGGGATCAATCTCTTAGTTATGGACCCTTTTCAACCCTTAACCTAGACCTGACCATAGTTGAACTATAGAACTGTACATTAGGTTGAGAATTTTTGCAGCCATGTTATATGAAATTTGCTTGTGATTGCAATTTTTGCCTGCTATTATTTTGTCAAAACCGTTGTTATGTGTTGCGCCTAAATCGTGTCTAAACAAACATCGTCACAATAGTCTGAACCATCGTCGAATTGTCAAACTGCATGTCGGGAAGCAGTGCGCCCAAACGCACTACGGCGCGCCTGGCGCACAGCTCCCGAGCCGAAAGCAAAACTTCGCACCGAGCGCACGCTGTTGTGTGGCATGCAATCTTTACGTCTCATGCTATTACAAATTCGACTATCATTCAAGTCCAATAATGCTTTCAATAAACTTTTCATCATGCCGTGTTTGTCGTCGCATCCCGAAAATATGTGAGATTAGCCAAAACCTCGCCTAAATAGCCAAAATCATGTCGGGGAACAGTGCGCCAAACGCATTATATTTTTTGTGCCTAGCATACCGCTCGTACGCCTGAGGCATAGGCTTCGCGTCGCGCGCACTATGTTGTGTGGCATACATCCTGCGCATCTCATGTTTTTGTCGATCTAGTCGCCATGGTGGTCGATCCTGCGTTCTTTCCGTCTGCATTCGCGTAGAGTTATGATCATCATTAGAGTCTGTTTGTCTAAAACGAATCTCACCTAATTCATACATAAAAATATATTTTTTCGTGCATATCATCTAAGGTCGAGTCTATCCTATAAAAGTGCATCTACAAAGATAATCATGGTAGAGTTAGAGTCGTCATGCATGTCTACCTCCTCCCAAATCTTACTTATCATATTCCATCCTTTACAAAAAAAAAGATACCCTTTTTCAAAATCAGTCCTACACCTCTTCTGTTCTTTTCCGAAAACGTTTACTAATCATCATACAACCTATTAAAAAAAAACTTTTCCAACTTAATCCATTATCTTTTCCTAATAAAAGATAAAAAAAACAAGGGGTCCTTTTGGAAAATGAATTTCTAAAATTCTAAGCCAATCCAAATACCTCTAATCCAATCCAATCAACCCAAACTCAATCCATTTGTATTCATATTAGGCCCATTTGAGTCTATGCATTCATATTGGGCCCACTTGCATTATAATCCAATCTAAATCTAATTAAAGTCTTTTCCTAGTCCATTCCAATCTAAGTTTAATCTTAATCCAATCTAGCGCCAATAAAAGCCCAATTCATACCCTAGGTCTAGTTTGCATGTCAATGTAATCCCTAGTCAAGTCTTAGGACTATAAAAGCCCAATTCATACCCTAGGTCTAGTTTGCATCTCATGTAAGCCCTAGTCAAGTCTAGGACTACAAAATCCCAATTCATACCCTATGTCCAGTGTGCATCTTCATGTAAGCCCCAAGTCTTCGGACTATAAAAGCCCAATCCTAGGTTTAGTTTGCATCTCTATGTAAGCCCCTAGTTAAATTGAATTCTGAACCCATACAGGACGAAGTCCAATTCTAAACCCATTAATCATTTGGTATAGCGTGCTTGCTCTAAATGTTAGTTCAAAATCTAGCCACCCTTAGGTATAGCCTGCTTGCTCTAAACGTAAGTTTGAAGTCTAGCCTTCCTTATTTCCAAGCCTGCTTGCTCACTCGTAAGTTCAAAGTCTAATCACCCTTAGGTCTAGCCTGCTTATTCTAAATATAAGTTCAAAGTCTAGCCTTCTTTTGCCTAGCTTGCTTGCTCACCCGTAAGTTCAAAGTCTAGTCACCTTTAGGTTTAGCCCACCTACTCTAAACGTAAGTTCAAAGTCTGGCCTCCCCTATGACCTAGCGTGCTTACTCTCCCGTAAGTTCAAAGTCTAGTATTCCCTAAAGTCCATAGAGGCGATCTTTTCGGGTCTAGTCCAGTCCAGTCTGCTTGTAAGTTCAAAGTCTAGTCCATTCTGTTTGCATAGTCCATGTTTGCATATGCACACTAGTAGAATAATTGCTTATCGCTGCGGTCATTAAGTGGCGTATTGCGGCAGTTTTGGCCGCGCAGCAATTAAGGGCGCAGCAATAGGTAATTACCTATTGCTGCGGTTTTTAACTGCAGCAATAAAGCAACCTATTGGTGCGGTTCTTATCCAAAACCGCAGCAATAGGTATTTTTTTTTAATAATAAAATAAAACCTATTGCTGCTGTTTTTGGTAGGAACAACAGCAATAGGTATTTTTTTTTAATAAAAAAATGAAACCTATTGCTGATGTTTTTGATAGAAACAGCAGCAATAGGTGTCAGTGGAGATTTTTTTTCCAGCTAGCTAGAAAGGAAAATGACTGAAAAATACAAATAAAACTGGAGAAATCTCATCAACAACAAATCACGCTACCACCAATGTACATATATATATATATAAAAACGATCGAAAATCAGTATAGATATATAAAAACTAACAATCAAAATATGCAAAATAATTGTTACACTAGGAAAATCAGTATATACATCATGAAACAATTGCTACAACAAATAAACAAAAGAGCAGACAAATTGACAAGAAATTGAACCATCGCTGTCCGATGAGAAGAAAGACCGACGAGGAGGAGGAGAGAGGGAGGACAATCTGCAGCAAAGAAAGGAGAAGGGAGGAGCGCGCGACGATCTGGCGGTGCGGCGTCGAAAATTCTTCCTCCACAACCGATCTACTTTTTCTCCTTCGAAGAAACGATCTACATCACAACCGATCTCTAGGTTCTCGATGAATTTTGGTGAACGGCCGACGAAGAAACCAAAAAAAAAATCAAAATCGTTGCTTGACTTCAAACTCGAACTTGTTTTCAACCATCGGTGGCGAACCTTCGAAGAATCGCACTTGTTTCATAGGCGGCGAACAATCGAACCTTCGAACCTCTGTTTTCTTTGTGCGACGCCGGTGAGGAGGAGCGAAAGAGAGCAGCAGCGAAAGTGAGGAGACGAAGAAAGGAGGAGCGAAAGTGAGAAATGGGAGTGAGAGGATTGAGAGGGAGAAGTAGATCTGCCATGAGAGAGGGTGAGAGGATTGAGAAGGAGAACTGAGAAGTGAAGGAGGCGCGGGTTAGATTTAGGGTTTAATGAGGGAGGTGCGACTGAAATATTTTTATATAATCTTGACGCCTTTTATTGCTGCGGTTTTTTAAAGAAACCGCAGCAATAGATTAAAATTTTAATTTTTTAATCTATTGCTGATTAAAATATTAAAATTTTAATCTATTGCTGCGGTTTTAGGTGGAAACCGCAGCAATAGATCTGGTCAAACTAGTCAAATAATTTTGAAAATTTTCCTTTGATGTCTATTGCTGCGGTTTTCACCTAGAACCGTAGCAATAGGTTAATTTTTGATTTTTTCTTTTCTTTTGACGTGGTTTATTGTTGCGTATGGGTAAAACCGCAGCAATTCAAGCGCAGCAATAAGCAATTATTCTACCAGTGGCATATAGTTAGGCCCATGTCAGCATCATGGTCAATCCCATACTAGTCCAAATCCATATCTATTTCTAATCCTCCATTTCAAATTCAATTCCTATTTCCACTTACCATTTCAAATTTTCCATTCTCATCTCTCATTTCCCATTTCTCCATCCCTCATTTCGAAATTCATCTATTAAAATTAACGAGGTCTATTCGATTTCTATTCAGGATAGGACGTGAGACTATAACTTGGAACGTCCGATAGAGAGGAAACAAGGTCAACCTACTCCCAGACTCGTCAAACTAATTCTCACTTTTTCGGACGAATCTTCCGAAACTTCTGAATCATCATCCGAAATGGGAGACACTTCCGAACAACTTAATGCAATCATGGCTCAGCTCCAAATGATGAACTCTCGTCTTGATGAACAAGACAAAGAGATCAAGGCGCTGAGAGAAAAAGTGATAATTGAGGAAAAGGAATAGGGTGACACTCCACCACCGCCACCTTCTATCAAGTCCAAGATAAATTTGAGGTTCGAACAAATCGAGCAATTAATCCAGTCAGTTCCTACACTCGAGGGTCAGGCTCATGGCCATGACACCATTGATCCTGAACTGAGGGAAAAGCTTTCTAAGAAGGTCGCATAAGTTGACCTCCCAAAATTCAAGGGGTTCGAAGACCATATTGATCACTTGAGAGCCTTCTCCCTGTTTACTTATGTCTTTCCCTTGACCTTGGATGCACATCCATCCAAGTGGTTCAGATCACTTAACAAAACTAAGCTGAATGATTTGGACTATATCAAAGAAGAGTTCCGCAAGCAGTACATATATAACACTCAGCTTCCTATTGGTCTCCGTGAATTGGAGATAACTAAACAAAACTCCATCGAAGACTTCGTTACCTTCCTTAACAGATGGAGGGAAAAGGCTGCGCAAATGACTAATAAGCCAACCAAAGAGGACAAAGTCCGACTGGTGATCTGTAACTTGCAGCCCAAGTATGGAGATCACATTAAATTCCAACCTATAAAGTCTTTCACAAAACTCTACAAGGTAGGCCTGCTGATTAAAGAAGACGTCCAAGCCTCAAAGAATAAGGGTTCCAATAACAACAACTCTTTCAACAAGAGTAACAACAACCCCTCTAGCTCCAAAAGCAATGATGTCAATGCCCTAACTACAGAAAAGGGAGGTTATCAAAAGTCTCAAAGAACCTTCACTCCCCTAGCTTTCAATTAGCTTCATGCAAGAGGAGAAATCCAACCTTAAAATAGGTCCAAGAAGTGGAATCCTAATGCTTACTACAAATATTACCAAGGGAATGGGCATCCAACATCCGTGTGTTGGGCCTTAAAGAATTCTCTACAGGATATGGTTCATATTGGTAGACTTCTAATCCCTCATGCAGCAAAAGTCAGCAACAGAAGCAACCTCTTGGGCAGTGCTTAGATAATGTCGGGGCATAGTCATTTAACGCTAATTGAGTCGAAGAGTCCCTCCCCTAGCTTCTTCATTTCCTTTCCTGTCGAGTCTATGTCATTTAGTACTATAATGTTTACTCCCTCCGTCACATAATAGTCTGAACACTTTCATTTTATGTTTGTCCCAAATTAGTCTGAACACTTTCATTTTTGGCATGGTCCCACTATTAATATATTATTTCTTTTACACATCTTTGGTCCACACTCTACCTTTTATAAATAAAAAATTACCCAACTTTCTCCCTCCTCTAATAAAATATACTCCACTAACTCATATCACATCTACTCTTTAAATAAAATAACATTTAACAACTACACTACAACTTATCACCTTAAACTACGTGGCCTAACAAGTGTTCAGATCTTTCAGGGACCGAGGGAGTATTAGCCTGGGTTCCAATTATTTCTAAATAATTGCATTTTCTTTTCATTTTCATTAGCCTTCCATCATTTTATATATGTGTAGACACATAATCATGTCTCCCCATTTAAGGACCCAATGATGAAACATACCGCGGTATTAGTTGGCGCGACCCAACGGAAGAGCAACCGAATAACCAATGCAAAATTGTGTTTTGAAATGATATTCAAAAGCCTAATTAATTGTTCATGATGATCAATTGTATTTTAAGCCCATAAAATGTTTTAAGTCCATTTAAGAGCCCAATTAAATATTTATTATTTTAATAAATATTTTTTATAAATATTTTTATTATCTTTGATAATTATTTTAAATACAAATCAGATTTTTTATCCGTGAAATTTAATATCCTGATTTTCAGCAATAAAAAATTTATCTTCAAAAGACATATTTGATAAGAACCCGAAATATGGTGGAATATGTGCCGGACGCGGGGACCGCGTTCAGCGCGCCATGTGCGTCCAGTACATTGGCCAGAACGCGTTAGACGCACCAATGAGCGCCTGACACGTGGACTTGTGATTCACACAGAGTCCTGTGTATGACGCAAGTCCTGTGAGATACGCAAATTTCTTTATTAACTTTTTAAACACGCGTATACACGTTTGCAGATTTGATTTGGCTGGCCGCGTCAGGCACCCCAATGTGCGCCTGACGCGTGAACGTGCGCCTGACACGTAGGCCTGAGCCAGGCGCAGGTTGCCGCGTGGAACGCACACTACTTTTTCCTATAAATACTTGTGATTTCCCGAATTACGGAGGGCATTTCATTATTATTTTACAAACACGAGATCCATACGAATACTTTCGAACACTATTATGAATCTCAAAGTACTGCAATCCTTTCAAATCAATTTCAATTACTGATCATACTACGTTCCTGGTTCCAAGATTGCTCCGCCTAAAGATCGTTGCGCTATTCAATCTAAGCCGCATAGGTATAATTCTTGAGGATCCTTGAATAATCAATTATATTTATTTCCTAGAAGTGACTAACAATTTATTTCATGATGTAAATCTTTATGTAATAATCGTTCTACTGTATATTCTAATCCTTTTTCTATACCTTATTTTATATTCATATTAGGTTTATGCTATATGCAGCCCTAAGGGTTGTATATAAGACATAAATACACTACCTTAAATGGAAATAAGTTGTGAATTTATGAAAAAGTTGTGCATCAACCGATGTAATAAATGATCAATTAATACATATTTCTTCCATTTTTAGCTTCTTATATGCAGCCCTTAGGGCAGCATATAGCTTTTCCCTTCATATTATTATTATTCATATCTATGCATTAATTATATGTTTTCTATGCATTATTTTTATCACCCACATGTTATTATTGCTAAGCAAGACCTAAGGAATTGTTTTAACTAATTCAGATAATTTGGAAAACCTGTTAGGAACCTTGTAATTTGATTGCTTAATAACTTGTCACTAAAAAATTAGTGTTTTATGTGTTTCTTGAACCAACTTAGACTAAATTATTTTAGGGTGTATAAAATATTATATGATTATTCTTTGGCATAAAATCTGTAATGAATCGATATTTAGTAAAGGCCAGCAATAGACAACATGGTTCCTGATTGTCTTGTACCCTCACCACCTAACTCAATTTTTGGTTCATTTTGACCATCTATGGAGTCTAAATGGGGAAATCTACATTGGATAAGTCCCACAATTTGTCCCTACGGTTTCCCATATCCAATTAGGTTTATGATTCTTCCTTTAAAGAATTATTGGCGACTTCTTTCAAAAACATATTATTAATAAAACCTTTACAACGGGGTATTCAAATCTAATATGCGCTCACACTGCGTAGGCGAACTAAAAACACGCCTACAATTTGGCGACTTCACTGGGGAGAATTTTAAAAAATTACTAATTTTTTTTAAGTGGGTGAAACTTGAAAAATACGATTCATTTTCCTTTTATGCCTTTGAATAGTATATTGTTTTGCATATGCATGGCTATTGTTCAGCCACCATAAGGACAATCTACCTTGCCTCATTAGCACATGTTCTATGTGTGAGGTCACCCCGGGGGGTTTGCGCTTTGTCCTTCCAAAAAGCTTCCTGAGCGATAGTGTTGGATCTTAGTCATAAGCAAATCTACCCCAACCATGGCATTATTTTCTTATTCCTGACGTGAAAACTGGAGTGTGTCTTACACTTGGCCACCTTTTTAAGCAGGGGTACGAAGCGTGGGATCAATCTCTTAGTTATGGACCCTTTTCAACCCAAACCTAAACCTGACCAATAGTTTCAAACATAGAACTAGACTTTAGGTTGAGAACTTTTGCATCCATCTAATCTGACATTTATGTGTAATTGCAATTTTTGCCCACTCATATTTTATTAACATGTTGTATGCTTTGCGCCTAAAAATAATGCAAATCGTGTCTTAAACCTAATCGTTGTTTACGCCCGAACCTTCATCAATTTACCAATACGCATGCCACAGAGCATTACGCCAAACGCATTAAGTTGTGCCTGGTGCAACGTTCCTGCGCCAGTCACATAGCCTGTGCGCCGCGCGCATAAGTTGTGTGACGCGCAGGCTATTCTTCCCATGCTTATTGGTCTTTTGAGCTTTGTTCGAGTCTAAAAATAACAAATTCGCATCAATATTAGTATGTCAAACTCGATATGGTTAGTGCGTTAGTCTTCATGTCTTGAATTTATGCTAAAATTGTCAAAACATCTCCTAAACTGTCATGAAAACGTGTGTGGGATAAATACGCTAGACGCATGAGGATGCGCCTGACGCGTTCATATGTACAACACTGCGCCACGCTCACCTTAGCTACGTGGCGTGCTGTTTGTGCATCTCGTGTTTTTCGTCACTTTAGGCAATGTAGTGGCAAACTTTAGGCTGTTTGGAAACATTAGAGTCATTGACTTTTCAGAACGTCTTGCGTCTAATTTCACCTAATTCAAAAAAAACATTCTTTTCATGCAAGGTCGAGTCTGTCCAAAAAAGGTTCATCTAGAAAAAATGGTCATGTAGAGTTAGAATCATCATGCATGTCTACCTTCTCCCTACTGTTCAACAATTCCTCCTTGTCCATTTTATCTTACCTTTTTCACCAATTTCAAAAAAAACTTACATTTTTCAAACTCAATCCTACACCATATTCTATTCTACTCTTTTTCGAAAAGCTTTTACTAAACACCATGATACATGACATTCAAAGATATATTTTCAGAATTAATCCATCATCTTTTCCTAACAAAAGATAAAACAAGGTGTTACTTTCAAAAACGAATTTCAAAAATTCTAAGCCCAGTCCAAACACCTTCATTCAATTCAATCAACCAAATCCAATCCATCTTGCATTCATCCTAGGCCCGTCTAATTGGGTCCATGCATTCACTAACATTTGAGTCCATCTTAAGCCCATATAAGTTTAGTTCAAGTCAAATCTAGGCCCATTTGCATCTTTATGTGAACCCTAGTCTATGTCAAGCCCATGTACATTTCCAATGTCAAGCCCATTTTCAATGTCAAACCCATGTGCATTTCCAAGTCTAACTTCAAATAAATATAAGACTAAGTCCAAAATTAGGTCCATATCAGACCCAACTCATTTCCTAAGTCTAATCCAGTCTATTTCCAAATACGTATAGGACGAAGTCCAAACCATTAAGTCTAGCGAAGCTAGCATCCCTTAAGTCCATAACGACACCCTTTGACCTAGCGAAGCTAGTCACCCTTAAGTCCATAAAGGCACCCTTTGACCTAGCGAAGCAAGTCACCCTTAAGTCTATAACGGCACCCTTTGACCTAGCGAAGCTACTCATCCTTAAGTCCATAACGGCACCCTTTGACCTAGCGATGCTAGTCACCCTTAAGTCCATAACAGCACCCTTTGACCTAGCGCAACTAGTCACCCTTAAGTCGATAACGCCACCCTTTGACCTAGCGAAGCTAGTCACCCTTAAGTCCATAACGGCACCTATTGACCTAGCAAAGCTAGTCATCCCTAAGACCATAAAGGTACCCTCCGAGTTTAGCGAAGCTACTCCTACCTTACATCTATAGCAGTCCAAATCCTCGAATCTAGCGAAGCTAGTCTACCCTAAGTCCATAATGGCCCAAAATCATTAAGTCTGGCGAAGCCAATTCCCCCATAAGTCTAGCGAAGCTAGCATAGGCAATCATTCTCACTACAACAAAAGGCTGAAATAATGACCGCCTATTAGCGACGGCTGCAAAAACGGTCGGTGTCGTCGTAATAAGCGACGGCTTTGAACCGTCGTTGATCACCGACTGCTGAGCTATCATACAACGACGGTTTGGCCGTCGGTGAAAAACGACGACGGTTTTAAAGCCGTCGTTGTGTTTTTTTTGGAAATAAATCAGAAATTTTTTAACTTGGGCGATGGTCTTAAACGGTCGTTGATTTCTAAAAGGGGTTTAATTGAAGCCGCTGCTTCAGTCGGGTTTTTTTTCAACAACAAAAAGGAGGGTTTATTTGTCAAGGTAGTTGGGCGATTTTGGGAGGGACGAAGCGCGGTCGACTCCACCTCCACCTGCCTCCTTCCTCCAGCCAACGGCAGCGATCCACCTCCACCTCACTTCGCCGGCGGTAAGCTTTATTTTCTGTTTTTTTTTTTGTTTTTTAAATTTTGTACTCATGAACCAAACCCTAACAATTAGGTTTTTGCCTCGTGAGAGAAGTGAAGTTGGGCGACGAACTTCAGTGGGAATCCACCTCGCCGGTGGCAGCGACCCTTGAGGGACCAACACTTCGCCGCCGGTAAGCAGTGCCAATTTATTTTATTTTTTTTAAATTGGGTTATGGCAAAATCTCATTTGGCTTTGGCAATGTAGGTCGCCAAACACCACGGCCTGACTGCCGTCCACCTGTGCCGGACCCCTGCCGCCTCTAAGTACTCTTTAATTTTTAAATTCTTTAATTTTAATAGTAAATTTAGTTTACATGGTTAGTTGCTTAAGTTTATGTATAAATTTTTAATAAATGCTTACAATAAAGTTACAAGAATGCAATTTGCTACCGATTATGATAAATTAGCCCAAAAAGTGTACCACTTGCATAGTTTCATGTATCAAATTGCCTTCTTTGGATTGCACTTCTTGGAGGATCTTTTAAATTAGGTAACACTGTATAGGCCTTTATCCATGTGGTCAGGAGGAGCAGGGGGGACAAGTGCATGTTGGGGGCAAGGCGGTCGTGGGGAGCAGGGGGACAAGTGCGGGGGCAAAGTGCATGTTGGGGGGCGTACAGGGGTTGGGGACTCGGGGGGAGTGCAGGGGGGTGCGGGGGGAGGGCGAGGGGAGTCGGTGAGGGGGGGGAGCGGGGTGGGTGGGAGTGCGGGGGGTTAGTGAGGGTGGGAGTGCAGGTGGGGGGGAATGCGGGGGAGTGCAGGGGGAGGGTAGGGGGTCGGTGAGGGGGGAGTGCAGGGTGGGTGGGAGTGCAGGGGGTCGGTGAGGGGGGGGGAGTGCAGGGGTGGGGGAGTGCAGGTGGGAGTGCGGGGGGGAGGGCAGGGGGTCGGTGAGGGGAGGGAGTGCGGGGTGGGTGGGAGTGCAGGGGGGAGTGCGGGGGGAGGGCGGGGGGGTCGGTGAGGGGGGAGTGCGGGGTGGGTGGGAGGGCGGGGGGAATGCGGGGGTGAAGATCAAATCAGAGCTAGAAGCTTTCATTTGGTGTGGGCACACAAATCTGTTTGTTTCTCAAACAGAATTTTGTGAGCTTGTATCATATCGTTGTGGTTATATCCTTGCTTTAAAATTCTTTATAAGTGTTTATTTTCTTCTTACAGCAATTTTTATTCTTGGATTATTCTTGGTCATTCTTTTTAGGTATAAGTGTTTATTTTCTTCTTACAATAATTTTTATTCTTGGATTATTCATACTTTAATGTAACAAGAATTTATTTCAATTGTTTTGTTTAATCTTACGCGTTTCTAATTTATTGCATTTTAGGTAATCATGTCTAATCCTAAGGGCCCCGGAGGTCGAGGTGGCTTAGGTGGAAGCCAAGGTCGTGGGACTTTGATTCCGAGGGAGCTTTTTCAGTCACCAGAAGTAGAAGGAAGCCAGAACCGTATGTCAGAGACACAGGGAGATGATTCACAGGCACGTGACATTGGTAACCACGTACCGGAGACTCCAAACACTCATACGGAGGAAGGTGAAGGTTCGAACCGTGCACCAAGAAAGGTTTTAAGCCCTACTGGATTGTGGTAAGTTCGTAAGCTACTATATGCTTCATGATATTTGTATGCAATGATATTCACAATTCACGTGTTTGTTTGGTTTTCAATTCAGGTTTGATGATAACAAGGTTAGTGGGTCCATCACTGACATTTTCCAGGGCCATTTTCGACAACCTTGGTTCAATTACAGTGAGGTCGATAATGCAACAAACACGCATTGGTGGAACATTTTCACAGTATGTATGAATCGAATTATGAAAAATGAAATTGATTATATTACTTTGTTAATATCTTTGTTTAATGTTTGACTAAAGGGTATTTACGAATGGGCTCCTGAGTTAGAAGGCCTAGTGAGGAAGGATTACAAGAAAAAAGCTTCATCTCGTTTGAGAGACTTGCGATACTGGGTGGTTAAGAAAGCCAAAGAAAGGCCAAAATGGTTGGGGGAGACGATCTACGAAGACATGAAGAAGAGAAGTGAAGAGCCAACATTTTGGGAAAAATCTGAAAAGGCGAAGAAGAACCGAAGAGGTGGCTCCCTGTCTAATCCAATTGAGCCGTCACACTTTCAGGGTTCTATTCCGGCGGCACAGCATGCTAGGAAGATGGTAAATATGTTTCATATCTACTACTTAGTGTAATTTACATGACATTTTCGATATGAGTAAAAAAAAAAAGCCTTTGTTCAACAATGTCTACAGGCAAAGAGTAGAGGAGGAGTACTCCCTACTGCTCCCGAGTTGTTCTTGAAGACTCATTTTAAGACTGTTCCTGGAAAAGGAGAAATTCCAGCAAACAAGCAAGCAAAGCAAATCTCGGTACATACTTCTAAACATATATCTATAGGCAAATGTGATTGAAAAGATTGATGCTAGTTTAAGTTAGAACCAAACATAGGCTAATATAGGCCATTTTAGGCCATTTTACTTGAAAATGAATGAATACAAGTAGTTTAATGCTAGTTTAAGTTATAAACACCTCAAACATCATATATATAGTTAGTTTAATGTAATTATAAGCTGTTTTGATTGCAAATACACATTATAGGGAAGTTAGAACCAAATATAGGTAAATATAGGCCATTTTAGGCCATTTTACTTAAAAATGAATGAATACGAGTAGTTTGATGCTAGTTTAAGTTATAAACACCTCAAACATCATATATATAGTTAGTTTAATGTAATTATAAGTTGTTTTGATTGAAAATACACAAAATAGGAAAGTTAGAACCAAATATAGGCAAATATAGGCCATTTTAGGCCATTTACTTGAAAATGAGTGAATATGAGTAGTTTGATGTTAGTTTAAGTTATAAAAACCTCAAACATCATATATATAGTTAGTTTAATGTAATTATAAGTTGTTTTGATTGAAAATACACAAAATAGGAAAGTTAGAACCAAATATAGGCAAATATAGGCCATTTTAGGCCATTTTACTTGAAAATGAATGAATACGAGTAGTTTGATGCTAGTTTAAGTTATAAACACCTCAAACATCATATATATAGTTAGTTTAATGTATTTATAAGTTGTTTTGATTGAAAATACACAAAATAGGAAAGTTAGAACCAAATATAGGCAAATATAGGCCATTTTAGTTGAAAATGAATGAATACGAGTAGTTTGATGCTAGTTTAAGTTATAAACACCTCAAACATCATATATATAGTTAGTTTAATGTATTTATAAGTTGTTTTGATTGAAAATACACAAAATAGGAAAGTTAGAACCAAATATAGGCAAATATAGGCCATTTTAGGCCATTTTACTTGAAAATGAATGAATACGAGTAGTTTGATGCTAGTTTAAGTTATAAACACCTCAAACATCATATATATAGTTAGTTTAATGTAATTATAAGTTGTTTTGATTGAAAATACACAAAATAGGAAAGTTAGAACCAAATATAGGCTAATATAGGCCATTTTAGGCCATTTTACTTGAAAATGAATGAATACGAGTAGTTTGATGCTAGTTTAAGTTATAAACACCTCAAACATCATATATATAGTTAGTTTAATGTAATTATAAGTTGTTTTGATTGCAAATACACAATATAGGAAAGTTAGAACCAAATATAGGCAAATATAGGCCATTTTAGGCCATTTAATTGAAAATGAGTGAATATGAGTAGTTTGATGTTAGTTTAAGTTATAAACACCTCAAACATCATATATATAGTTAGTTTAATGTAATTATAAGTTGTTTTGATTGAAAATACACAATATAGGAAAGTTAGAACCAAATATAGGCAAATATAGGCCATTTTAGGCCATTTTACTTGAAAATGAATGAATACGAGTAGTTTGATGTTAGTTTAAGTTATAAACACCTCAAACATCATATATATAGTTAGTTTAATGTAATTGTAAGTTGTTTTGATTGAAAATACACAATATAGGAAAGTTAGAACCAAATATAGGCTAATATAGGCCATTTTAGGCCATTTACTTGAAAATGAGTGAATATGAGTAGTTTGATGTTAGTTTAAGTTATAAACACCTCAAACATCATATATATAGTTAGTTTAATGTAATTATAAGTTGTTTTGATTGAAAATACACAATATAGGAAAGTTAGAACCAAATATAGGCAAATATAGGCCATTTTAGGCCATTTTACTTGAAAATGAATGAATACGAGTAGTTTGATGCTAGTTTAAGTTATAAACACCTCAAACATCATATATATAGTTAGTTTAATGTAATTATAAGTTGTTTTGATTGAAAATACACAATATAGGAAAGTTAGAACCAAATATAGGCCTTTTGAGGCCATTTTAGGCCATTTTATTTGAAAATGAGTGAATATGAGTAGTTTGATGTTAGTTTAAGTTATAAACACCTCAAACATCATATATATAGTTAGTTTAATGTAATTGTAAGTTGTTTTGATTGAAAATACACAATATAGGAAAGTTAGAACCAAATATAGGCAAATATAGGCCATTTTAGGCCATTTTACTTGAAAATGAATGAATACGAGTAGTTTGATGTTAGTTTAAGTTATAAACACCTCAAACATCATATATATAGTTAGTTTAATGTAATTATAAGTTGTTTTGATTGAAAATACACAATATAGGAAAGTTAGAACCAAATATAGGCAAATATAGGCCATTTTAGGCCATTTTACTTGAAAATGAATGAATACGAGTAGTTTGATGCTAGTTTAAGTTATAAACACCTCAAACATCATATATATAGTTAGTTTAATGTAATTATAAGTTGTTTTGATTGAAAATACACAAAATAGGAAAGTTAGAACCAAATATAGGCAAATATAGGCCATTTTAGGCCATTTTACTTGAAAATGAATGAATACGAGTAGTTTGATGCTAGTTTAAGTTATAAACACCTCAAACATCATATATATAGTTAGTTTAATGTAATTATAAGTTGTTTTGATTGAAAATACACAAAATAGGAAAGTTAGAACCAAATATAGGCCAATATAGGCCATTTTAGGCCATTTTACTTGAAAATGAATGAATACGAGTAGTTTGATGCTAGTTTAAGTTATAAACACCTCAAACATCATATATATAGTTAGTTTAATGTAATTATAAGTTGTTTTGATTGAAAATACACAAAATAGGAAAGTTAGAACCAAATATAGGCAAATATAGGCCATTTTAGGCCATTTTAGGCCATTTTACTTGAAAATGAATGAATACGAGTAGTTTGATGCTAGTTTAAGTTATAAACACCTCAAACATCATATATATAGTTAGTTTAATGTAATTATAAGTTGTTTTGATTGAAAATACACAATATAGGAAAGTTAGAACCAAATATAGGCTAATATAGGCCATTTTAGGCCATTTACTTGAAAATGAGTGAATATGAGTAGTTTGATGTTAGTTTAAGTTATAAACACCTCAAACATCATATATATAGTTAGTTTAATGTAATTATAAGTTGTTTTGATTGAAAATACACAATATAGGAAAGTTAGAACCAAATATAGGCAAATATAGGCCATTTTAGGCCATTTTACTTGAAAATGAATGAATACGAGTAGTTTGATGCTAGTTTAAGTTATAAACACCTCAAACATCATATATATAGTTAGTTTAATGTAATTATAAAAAAAAGGAAAAGTTAGAACCAAATATAGGCCAATATAGGCCATTTTAGGCCATTTTACTTGAAAATGAATGAATACGAGTAGTTTGATGTTAGTTTAAGTTATAAACACCTCAAACATCATATATATAGTTAGTTTAATGTAATTATAAGTTGTTTTGATTGAAAATACACAATATAGGAAAGTTAGAACCAAATATAGGCAAATATAGGCCATTTTAGGCCATTTTACTTGAAAATGAATGAATACGAGTAGTTTGATGTTAGTTTAAGTTATAAACACCTCAAACATCATATATATAGTTAGTTTAATGTAATTATAAGTTGTTTTGATTGAAAATACACAATATAGGAAAGTTAGAACCAAATATAGGCCTTTTAAGGCCATTTTAGGCCATTTTACTTGAAAATGAATGAATACGAGTAGTTTGATGTTAGTTTAAGTTATAAACACCTCAAACATCATATATATAGTTAGTTTAATGTAATTATAAGTTGTTTTGATTGAAAATACACAAAATAGGAAAGTTAGAACCAAATATAGGCAAATATAGGCCATTTTAGGCCATTTTACTTGAAAATGAATGAATACGAGTAGTTTGATGTTAGTTTAAGTTATAAACACCTCAAACATCATATATATAGTTAGTTTAATGTAATTATAAGTTGTTTTGATTGAAAATACACAATATAGGAAAGTTAGAACCAAATATAGGCAAATATAGGCCATTTTAGGCCATTTTACTTGAAAATGAATGAATACGAGTAGTTTGATGCTAGTTTAAGTTATAAACACCTCAAACATCATATATATAGTTAGTTTAATGTAATTATAAGTTGTTTTGATTGAAAATACACAAATATAGGAAAGTTAGAACCAAATATAGGCTAATATAGGCCATTTTAGCCTTGAAAATGAATGAATACGAGTAGTTTGATGCTAGTTTAAGTTATAAACACCTCAAACATCATATATATAGTTAGTTTAATGTAATTATAAGTTGTTTTGATTGAAAATACACAATATAGGAAAGTTAGAACCAAATATAGGCTAATATAGGCCATTTTAGGCCATTTTACTTGAAAATGAATGAATACGAGTAGTTTGATGCTAGTTTAAGTTATAAACACCTCAAACATCATATATATAGTTAGTTTAATGTAATTATAAGTTGTTTTGATTGAAAATACACAAAATAGGAAAGTTAGAACCAAATATAGGCCATTTTAGGCCATTTTACTTGAAAATGAATGAATACGAGTAGTTTGATGCTAGTTTAAGTTATAAACACCTCAAACATCATATATATAGTTAGTTTAATGTATTTATAAGTTGTTTTGATTGAAAATACACAAAATAGGAAAGTTAGAACCAAATATAGGCTAATATAGGCCATTTTAGGCCATTTTACTTGAAAATGAATGAATACGAGTAGTTTGATGCTAGTTTAAGTTATAAACACCTCAAACATCATATATATAGTTAGTTTAATGTAATTATAAGTTGTTTTGATTGCAAATACACAATATAGGAAAGTTAGAACCAAATATAGGCTAATATAGGCCATTTTAGGCCATTTACTTGAAAATGAGTGAATATGAGTAGTTTGATGTTAGTTTAAGTTATAAACACCTCAAACATCATATATATAGTTAGTTTAATGTAATTGTAAGTTGTTTTGATTGAAAATACACAATATAGGAAAGTTAGAACCAAATATAGGCCTAAATAAGGCCATTTTAGGCCATTTTACTTGAAAATGAATGAATACGAGTAGTTTGATGCTAGTTTAAGTTATAAACACCTCAAACATCATATATATAGTTAGTTTAATGTAATTATAAGTTGTTTTGATTGAAAATACACAATATAGGAAAGTTAGAACCAAATATAGGCAAATATAGGGCCATTTTAGACTTGAAAATGAATGAATACGAGTAGTTTGATGTTAGTTTAAGTTATAAACACCTCAAACATCATATATATAGTTAGTTTAATGTAATTGTAAGTTGTTTTGATTGAAAATACACAATATAGGAAAGTTAGAACCAAATATAGGCAAATATAGGCCATTTTAGGGCATTTTACTTGAAAATGAATGAATACGAGTAGTTTGATGCTAGTTTAAGTTATAAACACCTCAAACATCATATATATAGTTAGTTTAATGTAATTATAAGTTGTTTTGATTGAAAATACACAAAATAGGAAAGTTAGAACCAAATATAGGCAAATATAGGCCATTTTAGGCCATTTTACTTGAAAATGAATGAATACGAGTAGTTTGATGCTAGTTTAAGTTATAAACACCTCAAACATCATATATATAGTTAGTTTAATGTAATTATAAGTTGTTTTGATTGAAAATACACAAAATAGGAAAGTTAGAACCAAATATAGGCAAATATAGGCCATTTTACTTGAAAATGAATGAATACGAGTAGTTTGATGCTAGTTTAAGTTATAAACACCTCAAACATCATATATATAGTTAGTTTAATGTAATTATAAGTTGTTTTGATTGAAAATACACAAAATAGGAAAGTTAGAACCAAATATAGGCTAATATAGGCCATTTTAGGCCATTTTACTTGAAAATGAATGAATACGAGTAGTTTGATGCTAGTTTAAGTTATAAACACCTCAAACATCATATATATAGTTAGTTTAATGTATTTATAAGTTGTTTTGATTGAAAATACACAAAATAGGAAAGTTAGAACCAAATATAGGCAAATATAGGCCATTTTAGGGCATTTTACTTGAAAATGAATGAATACGAGTAGTTTGATGCTAGTTTAAGTTATAAACACCTCAAACATCATATATATAGTTAGTTTAATGTAATTGTAAGTTGTTTTGATTGAAAATACACAATATAGGAAAGTTAGAACCAAATATAGGCAAATATAGGCCATTTTAGGCCATTTACTTGAAAATGAATGAATACGAGTAGTTTGATGCTAGTTTAAGTTATAAACACCTCAAACATCATATATATAGTTAGTTTAATGTAATTATAAGTTGTTTTGATTGAAAATACACAATATAGGAAAGTTAGAACCAAATATAGGCAAATATAGGCCATTTTACTTGAAAATGAATGAATACGAGTAGTTTGATGCTAGTTTAAGTTATAAACACCTCAAACATCATATATATAGTTAGTTTAATGTAATTGTAAGTTGTTTTGATTGAAAATACACAATATAGGAAAGTTAGAACCAAATATAGGCAAATATAGGCCATTTTACTTGAAAATGAATGAATACGAGTAGTTTGATGCTAGTTTAAGTTATAAACACCTCAAACATCATATATATAGTTAGTTTAATGTATTTATAAGTTGTTTTGATTGAAAATACACAAAATAGGAAAGTTAGAACCAAATATAGGCAAATATAGGCCATTTTAGGCCATTTTACTTGAAAATGAATGAATACGAGTAGTTTGATGCTAGTTTAAGTTATAAACACCTCAAACATCATATATATAGTTAGTTTAATGTAATTATAAGTTGTTTTGATTGAAAATACACAAAATAGGAAAGTTAGAACCAAATATAGGCAAATATAGGCCATTTTAGGCCCTTTTACTTGAAAATGAATGAATACGAGTAGTTTGATGCTAGTTTAAGTTATAAACACCTCAAACATCATATATATAAGTTAGTTTAATGTAATTATAAGTTGTTTTGATTGAAAATACACAAAATAGGAAAGTTAGAACCAAATATAGGCTAATATAGGCCATTTTAGGCCATTTTACTTGAAAATGAATGAATACGAGTAGTTTGATGCTAGTTTAAGTTATAAACACCTCAAACATCATATATATAGTTAGTTTAATGTATTTATAAGTTGTTTTGATTGAAAATACACAAAATAGGAAAGTTAGAACCAAATATAGGCCATTTTACTTGAAAATGAATGAATACGAGTAGTTTGATGCTAGTTTAAGTTATAAACACCTCAAACATCATATATATAGTTAGTTTAATGTAATTGTAAGTTGTTTTGATTGAAAATACACAATATAGGAAAGTTAGAACCAAATATAGGCCTTTTGAGGCCATTTTAGGCCATTTACTTGAAAATGAGTGAATATGAGTAGTTTGATGTTAGTTTAAGTTATAAACACCTCAAACATCATATATATAGTTAGTTTAATGTAATTATAAGTTGTTTTGATTGAAAATACACAATATAGGAAAGTTAGAACCAAATATAGGCAAATATAGGCCATTTTACTTGAAAATGAATGAATACGAGTAGTTTGATGTTAGTTTAAGTTATAAACACCTCAAACATCATATATATAGTTAGTTTAATGTAATTGTAAGTTGTTTTGATTGAAAATACACAATATAGGAAAGTTAGAACCAAATATAGGCAAATATAGGCCATTTTAGGCCATTTTACTTGAAAATGAATGAATACGAGTAGTTTGATGCTAGTTTAAGTTATAAACACCTCAAACATCATATATATAGTTAGTTTAATGTATTTATAAGTTGTTTTGATTAAAAATACACAAAATAGGCAAGTTAGAACCAAATATAGGCAAATATAGGCCATTTTAGGCCATTTTACTTGAAAATGAATGAATACGAGTAGTTTGATGCTAGTTTAAGTTATAAACACCTCAAACATCATATATATAGTTAGTTTAATGTAATTGTAAGTTGTTTTAATTGAAAATACACAAAATAGGCAAGTTAGAACCAAATATAGGCTAATATAGGCCTTTTCTTCATAACGTTTGTCCCAAAAGTCTCAAAAACCCACCTAAGTTCAAAAGCCCCCCTTCATTAAGGATATATAAAAAAAAAAAAAATGATGCGATGGTGTTTCGTTAGGTTTGGTGTGTAGGTTTTTTTTTTTTCTTGCCTTTTTTTAAAAAAAAGTAAATTAATTTTTTCTCAATTGTATTATAAATTTCTCAAGTTCGATTATCCGTTTCCAATTATATAACATTCCCAAAATCTTTTATTTTGAAAAATTTTATTTTATTTCAAAAACAAGTTAGATTAGAGTTTCTTATCAACTTACTAATCGTCATTCCTTAGGAAGTTAAGAGGTGGAAATCCTAAACCAAATGCAACTAAAGTCCTATAACTAATGCAAGCAAAAGCACAAATTTTTTTTTTTTTTTAATAATTACAGTAACTAAATAAAATAAAAATTCTACAGAAAATTTCGCAACACTTCCCCTAAAACAGGACATATCCCAATTTTTTAATAACTTAAAGTCATGGATACCAGAACCTGTATTCAACATATATAATTATACATCATATAATGCCAGCACAAAACACAAATTGTCCTCATGATTTTGCCGATTCACCAAATGTCCAGCTCAAAAAATAAATTGTTCACCAATTTATCTCCCCCTCACACTTAGAATCAACATTGTCCTCAATGAAAAAGAATTGAAGGAAATAATGAGAGAACTTAGCTGGTTATATGGTGGTTCTCGGAGCATGTGATAACGCCTCTGTCCGTTGTGCTGCTGCCAATCTTGCACCAGTGGGTGTGCTGTTGTTTTTTTTTTATAGTGCAGCTTACGATAATTTCCTCTACACTTAAACCTGTCATTAATCTCAATAGAGGTCTTTAATACCGAAAATGAAGCACAAGTACATAACATAACAATGTTCAAGATACGGCTGCAGATTGAACCATTGTGAAACACCAAATGACAACACCTAACAGAAGCATATTATTTTCTATTCATCCAACTGTATCAGTATGATCTACAGTAGACAGTTTACCATTTAATAGTGAATGTTAAGTCCTTTAATGCTACTATGCATGACCCATGTTGCTACATAAGTGAAGATATATGCAAACTTAACAAAACATAACAGGGATAAAACACATAATTCTCTTACCTATTGCCCAAAAAGAAAGGAAAAAAAATGAGTACAGTCTAACAACACCCTCTATAATTGTCATTAAAGTTGAAAATGTAAGTGAAAATAAAACTGACAAGACAAAACGCAATCTAAACTTGTTCAGATTAAAATTATGATAGCAGTAAACTTTGAGGTATTATATTAACAAGTCCAAATGAGAATCAAAGATATATATTGGCTAGGAAGATAAAGCATAATTTAAGTCTAACCAATATCAACCCACTATTGTAGATGTTCTAGAAATGACACACGCACACATCATGCAAAAATTCAGCTGACAACATGCTATACACTTATGTCAACTGTTAATTATTAGACTAAGTTCAAATAAGATTATAGCTTGCAAAAATTTGGCCAAGAAACAAGCAATAAACTTATTATCACCCATCTAACACATATCAAAAGCTTATCTCTAAGTAGATTTAAGACATATAAAAGAACATAAACCTCACATTTAAGGTCTCCGGTATTCATAATTCAGAATACTAACACCTGACTTTCACAATGAAGGTAAGATTGGTCAAAAACAATAAAACATGCAACCCAGTGCCCCACTAACAGGTTTAACCTCAAATTCCAATATGTGATGTAGGTGGAGATCACAAGGTAGCAAACAAAATTCGCAGATAAGTAGGGGTGCAATGGATTAGACAATGAACGCATCACTGATAAGTATAAAGCATAATACATAGACTATAATGAAAATCTAAGCATCAATTCAATTACTTATTTGCCAACTATTTATAGAGTATAAATTGACACCACATGCATATATGGACATTGTCAAATAGAGACACACCAAATAAAACATATTGTACTGCAGTTTCATAATGTATTTGTATTCAAGAAGTCAAGATGGTTCCAATTTTGTTAGATTAATATATCTTTGTCCAAGCCCCAAAATAAGTTATAGACATAAATCATGATATATCTTATTGCATCTAATCATAAAAGTCTTAAAGGTAGGTGTGTAACCATAAAAATATGCACAGGACATGATTTTCTAACGTGCAACAATTGTAAAACAGAACTATTGTGTAAATATGATGATAATCATGTTAGTTCCAACCAGTCCATAAGAGGATAATACCTATATATTTAAGCATTTAAGACACTGAGCACATACTATATCGACTATCTATTCTAGGAAGTATATAATAGGAATTAGGAACTATCTACATAATGACATATACTATACTCATTTAAAATTACCTCTTTTTTTGTTGTTCAATTATAATCTCTGACTTCTAATCCTAAAGTGCAGGACATTTTGAATTTATAGAAGATCAGACTCATGTTTCAATAAGTGAAAGTTTAAACCAAAGGAAAAAAAATAGGCAGGGCAAACCAATTGGTCTTAAGTTCATAATGGAAATGAGAACTATAGCCTTAAAGTGGTCAGTTAACTATCTACTAGAGATAGGAAGCAAGACAAAAGATGCTACATACATATAGTGATGACTTGTCTCACTGACAATGGAGAAAAAAAAAATACAAACCACGTAATCTACAACTAAATCAGATCCTTGACATAGTACTTCAGGTCTTATTCTTATAATTATAGGGATGAATCTGAAAATCACTTAGCAAAATACTAGCAGGAAGAAGACAGTTTCACATACTACTAGATGCATCAACATTCACTGTTTATTGCACTGGAAAAAAAAAATCAAGCAGTAAAGGGAATAATTCTAAGAGAGGAACATATATACACCCAACAAATATAATGCAGGAAGTGGAACAAGCTAATATCATGCAAAAAGTTGTATGCGAACATGATATGGACTTGTTACTATACTACACTATAAGATGCCAACTTAAACTAGCAGACCACAAATTCTACAAATGATTTGAGTCACAGGCAAAGATAGAAATAAATGAATAAAAATTTCTGATTACTAGGTGAGCAGAATACCAGACTGATAACATTGTTGCTAGTCCAACTAAATGACTTCTAATGAATAACGAAGCCATGTATTGTTTCCTCTATTTATTTATTTTTTCACAAAGATTCACTTCTTAAACTATATAGTCACAGGAAAAAATAGATGCAAAACTGATTAGCTAAGCCACGCCCAGCAAGAAGAACTAATTAGCACTTCTAGTCATGAAAATCAGAGATTAAGTGAGCAATAGAGACAAAATCAAACTCTCTAAACTCCTCAGCAATCAGAAACTTTATATTAAGGATATGCATGTGAACCTGCTCATTTCTTACTACTTTTTAGACTTTCATAAATAAATAAAGGCATTTGTGGGACAAAATGGAACACAAGTAGATAATCATGCAGATTCATTATTAACTGAGCAAAGTTAACACACCTATTCGACACAAGATGAAACTAAGCAAATATGATATTCAAACGCATGAAATGTTTCATAGTTCACTATATGTAATCACATATCAAGACAAATTAGAACAAAAGACCACACTAGTGTAACTGACTCTAACTAATAGAAGTCAAAGAAATACTACAGACATGGTTAAATAGCAGGAAATTTAGAGACTAAAATTTACAAATGAAATTGTATTGTCATGCTGCAACGATATACAAATAGTAAGTCAAACTTTGATAAATAGGAAACTAAAACATATCTCCCCGGCAACGGCGCCAAAGTTTGATACGTGTCGTTTATCGTATTAAATTAAAAACCTATCTTAGACCTTCAAAAATATTTATAACTAGTAAAAGGGTAAGAATGGATCGATCCCACGGAGAGACTACTAAATTCCTAAACTCAAAGTTCAACTAAAAAAACAATATTAATCATATAAATAAGTTAGACTACACAACTATTTACCTATTTACAGAGATTGGGGGGTTGAAGATAATACTAACCAATAAAACTAAGTAAATGAAAAACTAATCTACTATTTACAAGTGACGACACAATTAACCATTTCAACTTCATAGTTTTATTAGATTTAATTACTAGTACGATAAATAGTCGACCTTGAGAAATTAACCAAATATAATTATTAGATTAACTGTAAAGACTTTGATAGCAAAGACTCCCTATCTTCCCTTACTTAAAACCAATTTTGAACTAGGCCAAAATCGATTCTAAACCAATCTAATTAATACAAATATGATCGCAACTTGTATGAATTAAAATTGGAAGCATTATAAACTAGGAGACATCATTAATCCTAATTATTGTAATCACATAGATGCTTACAATAATTAGATTGAACTTACTTTCTAATTTAAATTCAACCATGATCGCAGACTTAAATATAAATTAGGGACTACTTGACCATATGATCTAAACTAAGCCAAACCATATAGATAGCAATAATTGACAAGCATACATACACTAGTAATATGCATAATCACCAATTAAACATGAATCACAAGTAAATTCAAATAATAATTAATGGGTAAAATACTCAAGTCAATAATAATATCCAAACTAATTCAGCATACTAACAATAAGAATTTAATAAAATAGCAAAGTAATTTAAAAGAATAGCAATTGGGAATAATAAGTAAGAGAAGAACTCATGGATAAGTGCCCGAGAACAACGTACAAAACTCGGCTACGACCCCGTGTTTCATCGTGGCTCTTGTTCGACCTTGAATTCGAGACTAAGCTTCCCTTCAATGGCTTCCTTCACTTGCTAATTACCCAATTACGAACTTAATCAAACCCTCGCTCAACTCTCGGTATTTCTTGGCTAAATTGTGCGTGTGTTTTTGGCGTGAAGATACGGGTAATATATACCCAATAGATAGGGAAAGAGATTAGAGAATAAGATAGGAATTCCATAAAATTCGGATGAGAATTCAAATGAGGAGAAGATGAAATCTCATCTTCTTATTGATGTGCGTGGATGAACTATCTTTTCATTTTGTAAGGTGTTTTGCTGGTTGATAAGAAGCAGGACTTTTTGAAGAAGATGAATTCCTTCCTTTCTTTTATTTATCACGTGAGATTTGGCCTTTTTTTGTCTTCTTTATATTTTCTTCTTCCTTCTTTTCTATTCTCCTTGCTTTTATTCTATTTGTCATCCCTTGATTATTTTTGTAATCTTCCTCTTCCAATGTGAAATAGTAAAAGTACCTATAACAAAAATAATACACGATTTAAGCCATTTATTCAATAAAATATAATATGAACATAAATAACCCACTACTAATAAAAGTTGGTAAAAATATAAAAATAATACATAAAGGACAAATATAAGACTAAAATTATGGAGTAAAAATATAACATATTACGCACTTATCAGCAACATGGTTCCTGACTGTGTTGTACCCTCACCCCCGAACTCAAATTTTGGTTCATTTTGACCATCTATGGAGTCTAGACGGGGAAAGCTACATTGGATAAGTCCTACAATTTGTCCCTACGATTTCCCATATCCAATTAGGTTGATGATTCTTCCTTTAGAGAATTGGTGCGACTTCTTTCAAAAACATATTTTTAATAAAATCTTTACAATGGGGTAGTCAAATCTAATACACGCTCACACCACGTAGGCGAAATAAGAACATGCCTACAATTTTGCGACTTCACTGGGGAGGATTTTTAAAAAAATATTTTTTTTTAAATGAGTGGGTGAAACTTGAAAAATACAATTCATTCTCCTTTTATGCCTTTGAATAATATATTGTTTTGCATATACATGGCTATTGTTCAGTCACCATAAGGACAATCTACCTTGCCTCATTAGCATATGTCCTATGTGTAAGGTCACCCCGAGGGGTTTGCGCTTTCTTCCTGACTTGAAAACTGGAGTGCGTCTTACACGTGGCCACCTCTTTAAGCGATGGTACGAAGCGTGGGATTAATCTCTTAGTCATGGACCCGTTTCAGCCTGAACCTAAACTTAACCAATAGTTTCAAATATAGAACTAGACTATAGGTTGAGAACTTTTGCATCCATGTTATCTGAAATTTATGTGTAATTGCAATTTTTGCCTTCTCATATTTCATTAACATGCTGTTATGCTTTCCACCTAAAAATAATGCAAATCGCGTCTAAAACTAATCATCGTTTTCACCCGAACCTTCGTCAATTTACCAATACGCACGCCGCAGAGCATTATGCTAAACGCATTAAGTTGTGCATGGCGCAACGTTCCTGCGCTAGTCGCATAGCCTGCACACCGCGCGCATAAGTTGCGTGACGCGCAACCTATTCGTCCCATGCTTGTTGGTCTTTTGACCTTTGTTCGAGTCTAAAAATAACAAATTCGCGTCAATATTAGTCTGTCAAACTCGATATGGTTAGCGCGTCAGTCTTCGTGTCCTGACTTTATTCTAAATTAGTCAAAACATCGCCTAAACTGTCATGAAAACGTGTGTGGGATCAATACGCTAGACGAATGAGGATGCGACTGATGCATTGACCTTGCGCCAGACGCACAACACTGCGACATGCGCACCTTTGCTACGTGGCATGCTGTTTGTGCATCTTGCGTTTTCCGTCACTTTAGGCAATGTAGTGGCAAATTCCGTATAATGTTTTTGTTTACATACATTAGAGTCATTGACTGTTCAGAACGTCTTGCGTCTAATTTCACCTAATTCAAAAAAAACATTCTTTTCATGCAAGGTCGAGTCTGTCCAAAAAAGGTCCATCTAGAAAAAATGGTCATGTAGAGTTAGAATCATCATGCATGTCTACCTTCTCCCTACTGTTCAACAATTCCTCCTTGTCCATCTTATCTTACCATTTTCACCAATTTCAAAAAACTTACATTTTTCAAAATCAATCCTACACGATATTCTATTCTACTCTTTTTCGAAAAGCATTTACTAAGCACCATCATACATGACATTCAAAGATATATTTTCAAAATTAATCCATCATCTTTTCCTAACAAAAGATAAAACAAGGGGTTCCATTCAAAAACAAATTTCGAAAATTCTAAACCCAGTCCAAACACCTTCATTCAATTCAAACAACCAAATCCAATCCACTTGCATTCATCCTAGGCCCGTCTAATTGGAGTCCATACATTCACTAGCTTTAGAGTCCATCTTAGGCCAATATAAGTCTAGTTCAAGTCAAATCTAGACCCATTTGCATCTTTATGTGAACCCTAGTCTATGTCAATCCCAGTTCAAGTCTAATCCCAATCCATTCCAGTCTAAGTCCAATCCTAGTCCGTTTCCAATGTCAAGCCCATGTGCATTTCCAAGTCTAACTTCAAAAAAATATAAGACAAAGTCCAAAATTAGGTCCATATCAGACCCAACTCATTTCCTAAGTCTAATCCAGTCTATTTCCAAACCCGTATAGGACGAAGTCCAAGCCATGAAGTCTAGCGAAGCTAGCATCCCTTAAGTCCATAACGGCACCCTTTGACCTAGCGAAGCTAGTCACCCTTAAGTCCATAACGGCACCCTTTAACCTAGCGAAGCTAGTCACCCTTGAGTCCGTAACGGCACCCTTTGACCTAGCGAAGCTAGTCACCCTTAAGTCCATAACGTCACTCTTTGACCTAGCAAAGCTAGTCACCCTTAAGTCCATAACGATACCCTTTGACCTAGAGAAGCTAGTCACCCTTAAGTCCATAACGGCACCCTTTGACCTAGCGAAGCTAGTCATCCCTTAAGTCCATAACGGCACCCTTTGACCTAGCGAAACTAGTCACCCATAAGTCCATAACGGCACCCTTTGACCTAGCGAAGCTAGTCACTCTTAAGTCCATAACGGTACCCATTGACCTAGCAAAGCTAGTCATCCCTAAGACCATAAAGGTACCCTCCGAGTTTAGCGAAGCTACTCCTACCTTACATCTATAGCAGTCCAAATCCTCGAATCTAGCGAAGCTAGTCTACCCTAAGTCCATAATGGCCCAAAATCATCAAGTCTGGCGAAGCCAATTCCCCCATAAGTCTAGCGAAGCTAGCATAGGCAATCATTCTAAGTCTAGTCTAGTCTGCTTGCATAGTCCAATCTAGTCTAGTCTGCTTGCACAGTCCAGTCTAGTCGTCCAGTCTTGTACATATCTGCATACACATATAGTTAGGCCCATGTCGCCATCATAACCAAAATCATAGCCATTTCTACTCATTCCCTATTTCCATTTCCACTTTCATTTTCATTTCTCATCTCTCATCTCCATTTCCATTTCTCCATCCCTCATTTTCATTTCTCATATTGAAAGCATCATTTCTTAAAATTTACGAGGTCCATTCGATATCTGTTCAGGACGGGTCGTGAGATTATAACTTGGGAACTCCCGACAGAGAGGATAAAAGGTCAACCTTCGCCCCGACTCGTCAAACGAGTTCTCACCTTTTCAGACGCGTCTTCTGAAACCTTTGAATCATCTGAATCATCATCTAAAATGGGGGACGCTAATGAACAGCTCAGTGCCATTATGGCCCAACTTCAACTGATGAACTCTCGTCTTGAGGAACAAGAAAATAAATTAAGCACTGAGAGAGAAACTAACTAAAGAGGAGGAACAGGGCGACGCTCCACCGTCATCACCGCCTCCTATCAAGGCCAAGACAGAACTGAGGCTTGAAAAAATCGAGCAATAGATCCAGTCAATTCCTGTGTTCGAGGGTCAGGCTCATGGCCATGACATCATTGATCCTGAACTGAAGGAAAAACTCCCTAAAAAGATAACAGTGGGTGACCTCCCCAAATTCTAGGGGGTCGAAGACCCTGATGATCATTTAAGAGCTTTCTCCATATCTATGGCTCTCAAAGACATGAGCAAGGACCTGTTTGCTTATGTCTTTCCCTTGACCTTAGATGCACATCCATCCAAGTGGTTCAGGTCATTGAATAAGACCAAGCTGAATGACTGGGACTATATCAAAAAAAAATCCACAAACAATACATATACGTACAATACTCAGCTTCCCATTGGCCTTCGTGAGTTAGAATTAACTAAACAGAATCCAACGAAGATTTTGTCACCTTCCTTAACAGATGGAGGGAAAAAGCTTCACAAATGACTAAAAGGCCATCTCAAGAGGATCAAGTCCGACTAGTGATCCGTAACTTGCATCCTAAGTATGGGGATCATATCAAATTCCAACCCATAGAGTCTTTCACGAAGCTCTATAAGGTAGGCATGCTGATTGAAGAAAAGGTACAAGCCAACAAGAAAAAGGGTTCCAACAACAACAACTCTTTCAAGAAGAGTAATATCAACTCTTCTACCTTTAAAAGCAACAACATCAATGCCCTAACTACTGACAAGAGAGGTTATCAAGGACCTCAAAGGACATTCACTCCATTGGGCTTGACTCTAGAAGAAGCCTTCACTAGGCATCATGCAAAAGGAGCACTTCAGCCTATTGGCCCTACTCCATACCATGCTCCAGAGAAGAGATCCAGTAAATGGAATCCTAATGCCTACTGCAAGTACCATCAAGGAAATAGGCATATGACATCACACTGTTGGACTTTGAAGCATGCTCTATAGGATATGGTTGAAGATGGTAGATTGCCAATTCCGCCTGCAGCATCAGCAATAGCGTCAACCCCTTGGGTAGTGCCTAAATAATGCGGGGCATGGTCATTTAACGCTAGTTTTCTAGGTAGAGTCGGAGAGTCTCTCCCCTAGCTCCTTCATTTCCTTTCCTGTCGAGTCTATGTCATTTAGGATTTTCATTTCTAATAAGCCTTGTTCTACTTATTTTTAATTAAAAAAATAATTGCATTTTCATTTTTATTTTCATTGGCCTTCCATCATTTTATTTATGCTTCTAATTCAATGATGAAACTTAAATCATTTAATGAACTTGACTAATAATAATAAAAAGAGATCTGAATAAATAATAATAACAAAAAGGACATGCTTTAGATTAAGAGTTATATCCCTCTTCCCTCCATCATTCCAATAAACCATCATCCATAAACCATGCTAGCCAAAATAAAATCCCTTAAGCCATCATCTCCATTAGCCAAATAATCCCTCCATTACTCAAACCTCCACAAATATCCTGCAAACCTTCCAATACCCTAAACCAAACTTGTGTGCAAGCCCTACTACATAAAAAAGATCAATGCCAAAGATAAAAAAGTGAAAAAATTCAACGTGCGAAAAAAAAAGCAAAAGCAAAAGGAAACGCACAGGATAAAAAGAGAAAAAAGTTCAAAAAGAAAAAAAGCCAAAGGCAAAATAAAAAGTCAAGCTAGGGGGGCTTGCACACAAGTTCTAACCTTCATTCAAATTCTTTCAGTCCATGAAAACCCTAACCCATATAATTCAAATCCAATCCTTACTTTATCCTAACCAATTCAAGCTTCATCTAAACCTGAAGCCTTCAACCTTTCATCAATCCTAACTCTTTCTTCATGGTATGTCCAACCCGCTAGGTTGAAAACCTGAAAGGGCGGCCAAGGCAAAAGTTAGGGCACAAAAAAAAAATCAGATCCAGAACTACGAATTGTCTAATTCCGCAAGGATACGTAGGAATCCTCATCTCGAGGTCCGACCGCTTCAATAAAAAAAATAGTCAAGGTCTAATGATTTGATTTTCTAGAGTTCAGGAGCATGTTCTTTCTAGATCCCGACATAGACTCGAGCTGAACCTAGCTACGTCAAAGCCTTTTCCCACCTACATTTATTTGAGTCACAAAATTTAAAATCTTTATTTTTCAATCCAAGCTCTCCTTTTTCCTGAAGGACTCTCCGACAATTCCATGATTTCTGGCGATATTTGACTTTGCTGGTGTTAACTCCCCAAAGAAGAATCCCCAGCGAAAAACTTTGAACGATTCAAGACAGATCAATTACATTTCAATCAAGGCTCACAATACCTAATTCAAGATAAGCTCACCCAAAGTGGGGGATTCCAATATATGTGGTGGTTCCACCCAATCAAACTGCCGAAAAGTTGTAATCCGCGGACCTCGTTTACGGACCCTGATTATTTACTAAAACTGATTTTCGAAAATCATTCTATCTACTTCTAATCAATCCATCTCTTTACATATCCACATCTTCTAGCCTTGCGAAATCCAGACTTTGCATTACAGCCTTGCATAATCCTGACCTAGCATTGCATACATTCTAGTCTTGTATAACCCTGACCTTGCATGACGTGTCATCCCTTAGCTTTGCATAACCTTAATCCTTGCATTGCGTCCCATGCATCCTTAGAAAGTCTAAGTTTGCATTATTTGCATCATTATGTGCATTATTGTGTGAGTTGTTTGCACCTATCTGCTGACATCTCCCAGCATGTAATCAGATTGCTTGTAGTTATTGTCCTGCATACTACCTTTGTTTTGAAGAGACCAGCGTATATAGATCAGTTCTAAACTGCATAGCGTTTAGAATCATTCTCCATCCCTACACCGTATACTTTGACTTTCGGTTTCCTGAACCTTAGTCAAAGTGGGGGCTTCTGTAGACACATAATCGTGTCTCCCCATTTAAGGATCCAATAATGAAACATACCGCGGTATTAGTTGGCGCGACCCAACGAAAGAGCAATCCGAATAACCAATCCAAATATGTGGTTTGAAATGATATTCTAAAGCCCAATTAATTGTTCATGATGATTAATTGTATTTTAAGCCCATAAAATGTTTTAAGTCCATTTAAGAGCCCAATTAAATATTTATTATTTTAATAAATATTTATTATAAATATTTTTATTATCTTTGATAAACATTTAAAATACAAATCAGATTTTTATTCCGCGAAATTTAATCTTCGGATATTTAAGGATAAAAAAATTATCTTCCAAAAAGGCGTTTGATAAAAAACCGAAATATGTTGGATCATGCTCCGGACGCGGGGGCCGCGCTCAGCGCGCCACGTGCGTCCATCACATTGGCCAGAACGCGTCAGACGCGCCAATGAGCGCCTGACACGTGGACTTGTGACTCACACAGAGTCCTGCGTCTGACGCAAGTCCTGTGTGATCTTTTTAAATACGCGTATACACGTGTGCGGGTTTGATTGGGCTGGCTGCGTCAGGCACACCAATGTGCACCTAACGCGTGGATGTGCGCCTGAGACGTAAGCCTGCGCCAGGCGCAGGTTGTCTCATGCAGCGCACGCTCCTTTTTCCAATAAATATATGTGATTTCCTGAATTATGGGGGGCTTTTCATTTTTATTTTACGAACACGAAATCCTTACGAATAATTCCGAATACTATTACAAATCTCAAAATACTTCAATCCTTTCAAATCAACTTCAATTACTGATCATACTACGTTCCTGGTTCCACGATTGCTCCGCCTAAAGATCGTTGCGCTCTTCAATCTAAGTCGCATAGTTATAATTCCTGAGGATCCTTGAATAATCAATTATTTTTATTGCCTAGAAGTTATTAACAATTTATTTCATGAAGTTGATCTTTAAGTAATAATCGTTCTACTGTATATATTCTAATCCCTTTTCTACACCTTATGTTATATTCATATCTATGCATTATTATATGTTTGCCTGATTGTTCTATACTTCTATGCATTATTTTTATCACCCACATGTTATTATTACTAAACAAGACCTAAGGAATTGTTCTAATAATTCAGATAATTTGGACAACATGTTAGGAACCTTGTAATTTGATTGCTTAATAACTTGTCACTAAAAAATTAGTCTTTTATGTGTTTCTTAAACCAACTTAGACTAAATTATTTTTAGGGTGTATAAAATATTATATGATTATTCTTTGGCATAAAATCTGTAATGAATCGATATTTAGTAAAGGCTAGCAATGGGCAACATGGTTTCTGACTGTGTTGTACTCTCACCTCCGAACTCAATCTTTGGTTCATTTTGACCATCTATGGAGTCTAGACGAGAAAATCTACATTGGATAAGTCCCACAATTTGTCCCTACGGTTTCCCATATCCAATTAGGTTTATGATTCTTCATTTAAAAGATTGCTGGCGACTTCTTTCAAGAACATATTTTTAATAAAACCTTTACAATGGGGTAGTCAAATCTAATATGCGCTCACATCGCGTAGGCGAAATAAAAAGACGCCTACAATATGCTTCTAATTTAATGATGAAACTTAAATCACTTAATGATCTTGGCTAATAAAAATACAAAAATAAGAAAAATAAGAACAAAAGAAAAAGTGGACATACTTTGGATGAGGATTTATTCCCCTCTTCCCTCCATCAACCATAAACCATTCCATGCAACCCAATATAAAAAAAAATTCCTTAATCCATTATCTCTATGATTCTTAGCCAAACAGCCTTTCAAATCAAAGCTCCACAAAATATCCTTCAAAGCCATCCAATAACCTAAACCAAAAAAAAACTTGTGTGCAAGCCTCAATACTAAAAAAAAATCAATGCCAGGCAAAATAAAAGAAAAAAAATCAAAGTGCGAAGAAAAAAGCAAAAGTAAAAGAAAACACACAGGATAAAAAGAAAAAAATGCAAAAAAATAGAAAAAGCCAAAGGCAAAGAAATATAAGTCAACCTAGGAGGTTTGCACACAAGTTCTACCCCTCATTCAAAATCCTTCAATTCACCAAAACCTTAACCCATATAATCCAAACCCGTGATCCTACCTTAGCCCAACCAATTAAACCTTCATCAAAACCTCAAGCCTCTAACCTTTCATCAACCTTAACTCCATCTCCAAGGTATGTCCAACCCCGCTAGGTTGAAAACCCGAAAGGGCGGCCTAGGCAAAAGTTAGGGCACACAAAAAATGTAGATCAAGAACTACGAATGGTCTGATTCTACAAGTATACGTAGGAAACCTCATCTCGAGGTCCGACCATTTCAGTAACATAAATTATTCATGGTCTAATGATTTGACTTTCTAGAATTCAGGAGCATACTATTTCTGGATCCCGACATAGACTCAAGCCTGAACCTAGCCACGTCAAAGCTTTTTCCCACCTACATGAGTCACAAAATTTAAACTTATTATTTTTTTAATTCAAACTCTCCTTCTCCCTGAAGGACTCTCCGATAATTCCATGGTCTCTGACGATATCTGACTTTGCCTATATCAACTCCCCAAAGAAGAATCCCTAGTCAAGAACCTTGAATGCTCAATACAGATCAAGTACATTCCAATCTAGGCTCAAAATACATAATTCAAGACAAGCTTACTTAAAGTGGGGGCTTCCTTAATACGTGGTGGTTCCTCCAAATCAAACTCCCAAAAGTTTTAATCTGCAGATCTCACTTCAGACCCCGTTGTTTACCAAAACAGTTTTCGAAAATCAATCCATCTATTTCTAATCCTTCTATCTATCCTATCCAGACTTCCAAATCTTGCAAAACCCTGACCTTGCATTAAATTTCATCTTTCTTAGCCTTGGATAACCCTCACCTTGCATGACGTTTCAAACCTTAGCTTTGCATAACCTTAATCCTTGCATAGCATCTCATGCATCCTTAGAGAGTCTAAGTTTACATTATTGCATCATTATCTGCATTATTAACTGAGTTGGTTGCACATGTATGCTAACATCTTCTCCTGCAGGTAATCAGATTACTTGTATTTGTCGTCTTGTAGACTAACTTTGTTTTGCAGAAACCGGTGATATATAAATCATTTCTAAACTACAGTTTAGAATCATTCTCCATCCCGATGTCGTATAATTTGGCTATTGATATCCTGAACCTCATTCAAAGTGGGGGCTTCTGTAGACACATAATCGTATCTCCCCATTTAAGGATCCAATGATGAAATAAGTCGAGGTCTTAATTGGTGCGACCTAGGGGGAGAGCAGTCCGAATAGCCAAGACCAAAATTGTTTTAAAGTGTAAAGCTTATTTGCAATAAAAGATCCAAAATCCTATTTTAAAGCCCAATTAATTATTCCTAATAATTAATTGTATTTTGAGCCCAAAAATAATATTTTAAGCCGAATCATTTGAAAAAGCCCATTTAATTATTCATGAAATTTGATTGCTTTTATTTTCATAAAATAAATATTTTCAAAGATATTTTCAAAGTTAAAATCGGATTTTATCTCGTAAAATCAGATTTTCGGATTTAAAGGATAAAAGAAAATCATTCAAAATGCGTTTAAAAGAAAGGTTGTTAAAACGTGTTTGACGCAAGGCAGTGCACCTAGCGCACCACGTGCGCTTAGCACACTGGTCGAGCTGCGTCAGGCGCACCACTCTGCGCCTGACACGTGTCTATGTGCGTTACACAGAGTTGTGCACCTAGCGCACTCCCTGCGTGACGCGCAGTTGCTTTTCTATCTTTTTTTAAAATATTTTCTTATAAATTAAATACCCAATGGTTTTCCGGATCTAAACAGTCTTTTTACGAATACACATTTACGAATACTCTCCACACTCGAATACTTATGAATTCTCTCTAAAACTCTTAGACTTTCAAATACAAACAGAACACATACATACATACATACATACATACATACATACATACATACATACATACATACATACATACATACATACATACATACATACATACATACATACATACATACATACATACATACATACATACATACATACATACATACATACATATACTTTGATCGATCTTTAGGCTTCAAGATTGATCTTCCTGAAGGTCGTTATTCTCTCAGACCCAAGCCACGGTATATTCCTGAGGGTCCTTGAATAAGTTTATTATTTTTATTGAAGTTACTAACGATTTTTTTTATGATGTAGATCCTTAATAAAAATCGTTATTCTGTATATTCTAATCTTTACTCTTTCTCTTTTATTTTTCTTATACATTGTTATGATTGTCCTGCTTATGCTTTTATCACCTTACATGTTATTATTGCTAATCAAGACATAAAGAATGGTTCTAACATTAATCAGATAATTTGGACAACCTATTAGGTTCCCTGTAATTTTGATTGCTTAATAACTTGTCATTTAAAATAGTCTTTTTGATGTGTTTATATAATCAACCAATTTAGACTAATATTTTTAGGGTGTTTAAAAATATTATTTGGTTGTTCTTTTGCATAAAACTTGACATGAATCGATATTTAGTAGAGGTCAGCAATGGGAGAATGTGGTTCATTATGACCGTGTTCGTATCCTCACGTACCCCTGAACTCAATCTATGGTTCATTGACCATTAATGGAGTCATGATGGGGAAATCTACATTGGATAAGTCCCTAAGTTGTATCTGCGATTTTCCAATATACAATTAATTTTATGAGTCTTCCTTTAAAGACCTGTGGCGACTTCAAAAGTGTTTTCAATAAAACCTTTATAATGAGGTAGTCAAATACGAGCTCACACCGCGTAGGCGAAATAAAAGCACGCCTATAGTTAGTTATCTAGATCGACGGGAGAAGTGAAGTCAACAAAGATACTAGGTGTGCTGTTCTTCCTCTTGGTCGTGCTCCTCGCTTTCCTCTACGAGTCGATGCAGCATTCTTAAAATGTAATCCAAAGCAAGATACTAATATAGAGAATTTAGGATGTGTTGAAAGCTAAGAAATTGTCGAAGCAAAATGGGATGACTCTCCTCTCTTTTCTCACTCTCTTGAACGTGTAAATGGGGTAAAGAGAATGAAAAATATTATCAGGATTATGGTGAATGAAATAAGTTAAAGGGTGAATTTATGAGATTAATGATGAATCATTAAGTGGAAGGTTACGAGGATGCAAAGAGAAAAACTCTTGAAGCTCTCAATTTCTCCACTCTCCCTCTAAATTGGCTGCCTTACACGGCTAACCCATGTGTCCATTGGCGGACTTAAGTTCGTTACATGAACGGTCCAAACAATTAAATTATCGATATATTAAAACCGCATCCTAAACACGCGATAGTAAATACAAAAAATAATTCCTAAATAATTAACATAACTTCAATTTATATAACATAAACATAAAAATAAAATTACAATAAAAAAACTTTTTTACACTCTCAAAATTATTTAATAATAAACTGTTTAATTTTAACGAAAAATATTGTTTAAAGGCAAATAGATACGGGAAATTAGGAGATAAAATACAAGGTGTTACAAAAACTCCATATTGTCTCATATTTTCTTTCAACACTATTTTATCTTTTTCACACTAGTCTTTACTCTATCTATTACATAAAGTTCATCTCATTTTCCATCTTGACATTATTCATAAATAAAGAAAAACTTATTAATATATATAACAAAAAAGCATATTATGTATGGTCTTGTTTTATCTCAATGAGTATATTAAGCATATCATTATTTTTTATAATGTTTACTAATATGTAAATAGAAATACTAATAATATTAAATATGCATGGGTAAACGTGAACATTAAAAATAGAAAGAATTATATGAAATTGATAGAGTATATATATGCATTGGCAAACGTGAACATTAAAATTAGAAGGAATTTTATTAATAATATTAAATATGCATTGGCAAATGTGGATAATTTTTTTCTTGACATACCCACTATTATTTTAATCTATCAACTTCTCTTGCATGGTCCATGCTAAGGATATGCATAAAACGGATTAGGTCGGGGTTTTACAACATCGATATTCATACTTGTAAGTTTTCATATGGAACTAGACCTACCCAGACCCATAGGGTCTAAAATATCTAGATCGTTACCCAAATTAATGGGTCTAACAGACATAAAACGGATCAAAGATGTATTTTAGACTTATTACTCACTTTATTTTGTATACCCTGTTATAATAATAATAATCATAATAATAGTTATTATTATTATTATTATTATTATTATTATTATTATTATTATTATTATATATTATTATTATTTTTTTATTATTAATATTATAACTATTATCATTATTGTTATTCTTATTGTATTGTTATTGTACTTGTTATCATGGTTAGTTTTGAATTTATTGATGTAATAGTTAACATTTTATCGTTACTATTGTTTAATATTGTTGTTATTCTTGCTGCTATTATTATTATTATTATTATTATTATTATTATTATTATTATTATTATTATTATTATTATTATTATTATTATTATTATTATTATTAAAAATAAATATTATTGTTATTATTATTATTACTATTTATTTATTACTATTTTTATTGTTGTTGTTGTTGTTGTTAGTATTATTATAACTATTAAATATTATTATTTTCTGATTCGATTTTTATTAATTTTTCAAATTTTCAAAACTTATTTGTTATTAAACTAATTTTTATTTGGGGTTTGCATAAATATCCGATTCGGTTGATTCGATCTGATCTAGTAAATCGGATATTCAATTTTAAACTTTTCATCTGATATCCGAAAATTTTCCGATCAGATACAGATCGAAAATTTTAATTTTCGAATATCCGAAACATGGGGTTTATTTTGTTCGGATATTTTTGGATATCCGATCCGAAAGATCCTAAAACATATGTTTTAAGACCGGATATCCGAAAATATCTGATGATCAGATCTTAAGCTCATATTTTGAACTTTTTCTTTGTAAATTCAATTTTTTAGTTATCGAATATCCGAAATTTTCTGATATCCAAATTTTTCGGATCAAATTCGGATCGTCCTGATCCGAAATTTGGGATCTGATTTTCCGAAATGAACACCCCTAATTTTTAGAGCTTGAAATTGACGTTTTATGATTTAAATTATATAAAGAATTCCGAAAATTTTATATATTAATTATAATGAAAATTTTAGGCAAGTAAACAACAGGTTAAGTAAAATACTAAAATGCCTTAGTTAAAACTAAACATCATATAGTACATAGCAACACAGGTATACCAAATACATGTTTCCCCATGCAAGGCATATTCTGACATGGTTATACTTCTAAATTTTTTTTATTAGGTCACTGGGTCATTTTGGAAAGGTACTCTTATAGATAGAATTATTATGGAATAATTTATTATTGAGATTATTCGGAAAAAAATCATTCACATAAGATATTATTTTTTTGAAATTTTGTGTACATTATAAGTATTTAAAATATCAATGATATATACTATGTAATAGGCTTACTCAATATTATCAAAAAATTTGTTTGGCCTTAACAGAAAAGTAATTTAATGTAAGCTAGACTTAGTAGGGAATATTGACTATTGACTAAAGGGGTATCAAATTTGTGATTATAGTACAAAATACTCCCTGGACATTTAGCAATTGTGCTACTTGCCCCTTTTAGCTTAACATTGGAGCAAATTTATGCTAAAAATTACTATACAGATTACAACTAACACTAGATTTTCTCCCCAAAGCAAGAATTTTGTCGCAATAATGATGTGGCGAAATATAATTTGTCGTGATAAGTTGTATCTAGTGATGGGTTATTTACCTGTCAAAGAATAAGGTAAGTTTTCTATAAGCATTCAAGTTAACGAAAAAATGAGTGAATAAAATGTTAAGAAGATTTGGACTTGTAATTGGAACTAGATCAAATTAGACTCTTGTCACGTACTTGTTGATTAAAGTCAAGTTGTAACTGGATAATCCCAGATGAACTTTTCTTAGCACCAAAGCACATTAAAAGTCGAGACAAATTAAAGTAGTACTGAATTTCATAGGAGATTATCAATAGTGAAAAACTTTCAGGAGATTTCTTAGAGGCAAACGCAATGGCCTAAATTTGAACATGAAGCTTTTGACATTAATAGAAATTTCTCAAGTAGAAAAGAAATTTCTATATCTGCTCACTAGATAACTCCCACTTATAGGAAGAACTTGAAAATTCTTTCACCTATCAGAGACAAATTATGATTACTAGAAAAAAAGCTAAGGTTTGACAAAAACAACACATGCTGATTGCTGCAGGAGATTTTGTGTAGGACTACTGCACATAAAAAGTAAAGCTGGTGCGTCCCTTTTTTACCCGCTTCATCCTTTTATTTCCGTTGTCTAATGAGGACTTGCAGGTTTAATTGATGCAGCCTCTCTCTCTGTTGGTCTCTTTATGTTCCAGTACTTGAGTTTATGAACTGCACTTAACATTGAGAAGTAAACGCTGATAATGATAGATCTAGATGGTTCTTGTAGCATTACCACACTTCCTCTCTTTTATCAGGTGAATAATTGTTAAAACTAGATCTGGCTAAATTGGTCCGATCCAAATAAACCGACCTGATTTGTTTTGCGATAGCTCGGCTTTAATCCAAATTGAAGTTCACCTCACCCAACTCCAAAAAAAAATACTATTGATTCAATTTTCTTTTCTAAAATAATGGCAACACTTCAATTTTCAATTATTGTCAATTATATCTGCACACTTTCTCTTTTTATATACTACTATATGCTTAACGTTTACTTTATTACCCAACATGATTCAAAACTAAACAGCATCATTTACCACACTAATTTCCTCTTTCCTAAATTAATTGCAACACTTCAATTTTCATACTTTCAGATGCACCATTTTGACCATTACTATAATTTTTTTTTTGTTAGTAAAATTATGTAAAGCTGAATGTCGCGAAATATGCATTGAGACAAATCCAACGTCTTACTCTCTTTTGTCGTTTAAATTTTTCGACTTAGACTTTCACATCTACCAATATTAATGAACACTTTAACATTTAATTTTGTTAATCATTGCTTATTAGTAAATATTATATAAAAGTTAAGATTTGTAAATAAATAGTGAGACAAATCTAATAACATTATAGTAGTACATGATAACAATTATCTTAATATATTAGTTAAAAACAGTATGTTCAAAGTGGACTATATGAATAGCGCTAAAAATCAAAATAGAAGAACCCAAACGAACAAATAGAGTTTATACTTACATTTAATTTTATATCATAATACAACCAAAAGGTGAAAATTAGTACATGAATAATCATGAAAAATAATCAATATGTGGTAATTATTATGAAAGGGGGGGTCTACAACCCAAATCGAATTGACTTGTTTGTAACCTGTGAGGGTTTAAAAACTTAAACCGTACCCCTTTCCCATACAAAACAAAGAAAAAAAAAGTGTGAAATAAAAGATCAGCCTGCTCTTCTTTTTTCCTATAAAAACCCACTGCACTTGCACTAAATCTCACAACCCACTCAAACTAAACCAAAAAGAAAAGAAAACTACCTTAGCTTGATCAATTTCCAACTTTTTGAATTTGTTCAACCATGGAAGCTTTCAATGCTGCTTCTATAGCCATCCCTTTCCCTTACACTTATAGTATAACTAATGTTGCCACTTTCACTCCTTTTCCTCCTCAAACAACCATTACTACTACAATCTTTCCTCCAACACCTCCAACTATCATCACCACCTCTTCCTCATGGTTGGATAGTCGAATATGGAGCCGGCTTCCGCAACAACTCTTGGATCGGGTCCTTGCCTTCCTTCCCCCACCCGCTTTCTTTCGAGCTCGGTCAGTTTGTAAGAGATGGTATGCCCTTTTATACTCAAACTCCTTCCTTCAACTCTACCTCCAAGTCTCTCCTCGCCACCATTGGTTCATTTTTTTCACCCACAAAACACCCAACACTAGCATCATTTACAAAAACCACATCAACAATAACAATAATAATGGCCAAGAAAGTACTAAAGCTTATCTATTTGACCCTTATGAGGTTAAATGGCACACTATTCCTTTCCCACTTATACCACTAGGGTTTTCACCCGCAACTTCCTCGGGTGGGCTTGTTTGTTGGATATCCGACGAACCCGGCTTCAAAAACCTCTTTCTCCATAACCCAGTAGTCGGGTCTGTTACCCAATTACCGCCCACCCGTCGGCCTAGGCTCTTCCCTTCTATTGGTCTATCTGTAACTCCATCATCTGTAGACCTCATCCTTGCCGGAGATGACATGATTTCCCCCTACGCGGTGAAAAACCTCACCGCGGAGATGTTCCACATTGATCCTAGGGGATTCTATTCGATATGGGATACTACGTCCTCACTCCCTAGACTCTGTAGCCTTGAGTCAGGCCAGATGGTTCACTCTAATGGGAAATTCTACTGCATGAACTACAGCCCTTTCAGTGTCTTGGCCTACGATGTTTCGTCCAACGTTTGGTGGAAAATACAAGCTCCCATGAGGAGATTCTTAAGGTCTCCATGCTTGGTGGAGAGCAAGGAGAAGCTCATCTTAGCCGCCGCCGTCGAAAAGAGCAAGCTCAACGTGCCGAGAAGCCTTAGAATGTGGGTCCTACAAGGGTGTGGGACCCAGTGGGTGGAGATTGAGAGGATGCCACAGCAGTTGTATGCTCAGTTTGAGGAAGTGGAAGGAGGAAGAGGGTTTGATTGTGTTGGGAGTGGGGAGTTTATAGTAATTATGATTAAGGGTGGTAATAATACTAATAATAACAATAAGGGATTATTGTTTAATATTGAGAGGAAGAGGTGGGTTTGGATACCTTCATGTCCAAGTAACTTATCATGTGGGCTTAATCATCATGATGATGAGATTAATATGGAGGGTGATTTGCATGGGTTTGCTTATCAACCAACGTTGGCTGCTCCTGTTACTGCACTAGTTCAGCAACTAGCTCTTCCTTTTCAGTCTTTTAATGGGTAGAAAAATAACTTTTTTTTAATCTAATTAATTACTTAATTAGTACTATTTATTACCTACTTTGGTGTTGGTGTAAGCCTGTATGGTTTTGTTTGGTAATGTAACTTAGCAGTCTTGGTTATTATTAGAATAATATGGATTCTATAATAGCCAGGCTTTTGTACCATATATGTGTAAGATATATTAATAGATGTGTTTAATGTTTTAATCTATTTACGCAGATCGTTGTTCAAAAGTCTATCTTTTTGTTTTTCTTCTAGGTTGATTTTTGAAAAAAAAAAAAATTAAGATATGGGGTAATGTTATGGTTAATTTATGGGTTGCTACAAAGTCAAGCAACAGCAAGTTTTTGGGATTGTTACGAGGAAAAGTAGGAGAGGTATTTTAGTAGACTCTTCAAGATATAAATGAAGCAGAAATAGCTAAGGAGGGATGTAAGAAAGAACCAAGAATTAATAAATCAGCAATGTAAAAGAATTGGGAAGTAAGAAGTTCATAGAACAATCCTTTTTTGTGTAGGAGTATATAGAAGTATTAAATTGATGAAACAGCAAGCACGTTTTTGTGTTCATGAATATGATAAAACTTATCAAAGAGCTCAAATGCATCCAATGGATCTAGAGGTGTGTTCAGTTGATTGAATTGGTCACTTGCCTTCTTGCTTCCTTGTCCTTTTGCATCATCAAGGGGGGAAACTTTGGCAGATATACATATATAAGTACTTCTTTTTCGATAGGTGATCAACTTCGCAATTTACAAGCATTTTCAATTTATTTGTAAATTACTACCCTTTTCAACCGTGTTTACATTAACTCTCTCTATTTTTCTATATTGTATTAATATTTACAAATTTTAATTTTGGCTCTATTCTGACGTAGGAAGGTTAGCGGAACAGTTCGACGAAGACGTCCATCGTTGAAAAAGCCTGAAATGATTTCTATTAGTCAGGCTCCCGGTGTCATAATACTTAATAAAATACCTTTTCGGAAAGGGAAACATGACCTACAGGCTTTTAAAGCCATCTGAGTTCGTTTAGGGCCCGAAAACAGCATTTTAATAATTTCCAAATTTTGATTATTTCCTAATTTTCGTATTAGGGTTTTGTTTAGACTATTTAAACATTATTAGCTGTCATTAGAAGTCAGCTTTTCTTCTAGTAATAATATTTCGGAGTTTTTAATTCTTTTCTGGTGGATTCCGGAGTTTTTACAGATTTATTGCTTGTAAAACTGTCTATTCGTTTTAGGATTTGCTCTTGCTTTTCCTTTGATAATTCCAACTGCGTCATATTCTCATATAGTGTTAGTTTGACTATCTTTTGTATGCATGCATGCTATACTCAAGATAAAAACACGGTCTTGAAGAATGTTATTAGATTTATCACAATGTATATCTTCAAAACATTAAATTTTATGATTTTTTATTTATTGATGATAAAAATATTGATAAATAAAACTATGCATTAGCAAGCGTGACAAAAGAATTAGGTCAACTAAAAGCACACAGAGAAAACACTATATTTATATCAGTAGAGAGTGCGTGCAATACGTTTCGGAAAATCAATCATTTATTGTATAGTTTGTACAACCAATGAAAATATAAATTTTTAGATGCACAATTATGTACTTCGGCTTCCATAATTATACTATTACAATATATGGATTTTTACACTATTCATACACTACCCTTTCCTCATCTATTGTGATTTTTACGTAAGATAGAATATATTCATGTATGTGTGAGTCTTGTTAGATTCATCTCGAAATAACCTTTCAAAATATCAACTTTTATTTTTATAAAAGGGTAACTGAAGATATTAACAATTAAGTTTCACATGGCACACGTAAAAACTAATACTTCCTGCATTTCTCTTTAAGTGACCATATTTCCTTTAAGGGAATTGTTACAGTAAGTGACATATAGCTCAAAGTGGTAAAAAAAATTGGAGTGTGTCTTTGGTGTAACATGTTACATCATATCTTATTGTGTAACATCATCTCACATTCATGTCATTATAAAAGTCTTTCACATCACTATTACTTACTCTCACCGTCCCATAATATAGTGCTCACTTCTCATTTTTCACGGGAATTAAGGAAAATGGAATGAGTAGTAGGATTTCAAAAAAAAATGTATCTAATGAAGTGCTTTTTTGATACTTTTGTATTGAAACTAGTTCTTCATTTTCTTTTTCCTTTAAACGAAATCAAAAAGCAATAAATGTACCTTGGAATGGTGTAAAGTAATAAATGGAGTCACATGTTTTGAGAGAAAAGTAGGGGTATTTTGGAAATATTGTGTAGAAATTAAGGATAATTTAGTCCAAACAAATTGATAAATAAGAAAATAGGCACAACATTTTAGGACACCAAAAAAGGAATGTGAGCACTATATTATGGGACGGAGGGAGTATTACACAATTTGATATCATTTATAAAAGAAATGATATCATTATTACTCATTTTTATGTCATTTTTCCGCAAACTTGTATTATTTTTCCTTATTTCATTATCATGCTTCAACTCTTTATATACCTTATCATTATTACACAAAACTAATACTCCCTCCGTCCCAAAATATAGTTCTCATCTCCATTTTGGGTGTCCCAAAATATAGTTCCCATTTCCATATTTAGTTCCACATTTTTCCGTAATTTGTCTAGAAAAACTGTGTCCCATCATTTATTTGCTTCTTGAATTTTGTTTTTTGCTTTGTTTATTCAACCCAAGTGTTACAATTAATGCTCTTTACCAATTATTCTCCATTCTCTCTCCCAAAATCATCTTTTCCCATACAACATTTATTTAAATAAACAAAAAATCTTTATTATCCCTCTTAGATTCTACTTGCATAAATTACCGTGAAAAAAGCGAAATGGGAACTATATTTTGGGACGGAGGGAGTATTATTTATAAGAGACATCATATCATTATCATTCACTTTTATGTCATTTTGCAATAAATTACATGTGTATCATTTATCGCAAAATGTGTATCATTTTTCACCAAATGTGTATAATTTATACTTTGTTAGTTTTATATCATTTTCAACCCCAAATGTGTATCATTTTTCAAGAATCCTCTGTCATTTATAAACTAATTTGTATCATTTTTCTCTTAATTTTTATCATTTTTAGACTTATCTGCAGCTGCCAAGAAACATTGCCTACATTATATTGCTCAGTTACTACTACCAAGTGCCAATCTGCAAAGAAAATAATAATATAATGGGAGTCTAAAATTAGGATACGGAAAGGAGAACAACTTGATTAATGTGAGGAGTGAGGAGTGAGGAGTGAGGAGTGAAAAGTGAGTTTAAAAATTCCAGAAATCCTTCTTTGAAAACACAAGATAGAGAGTCTGAAAGCTTCTCTGACTACATCATTGGCGATTTTCCTTCTTTTTTACACTTCCTTCCATGGAAAACACAAACTCCATCAGAAATATCCTTGTTTTCCCTCTCCTCCACATTGTCTTCCTCTTCGAATGGTGGCGTTTCAGCGCAGAGAATTCAAGTCCTTGAAAAAAAAACTTGGAATCACGCATGGCAGCCCGCCAATGATGGCTTCGAACAGCTCGTCTTCGACGCTAAGAAGGTTGCTGAGCGCTTCGACTGCCAATACTCTATTTCTCAACGCCTCTCTTCCGCCACTCAAGTTGTCTCCATTTGTTCTCGTGAACTCGATCATGAATACAAGGTCTCTAAAATATGGCAAACTTTCTCTTTTGATTTTTCCAGTAATTCGCCTAGGGTTCGTGTGTTTTAATCTAATCTTGCTCACTCATCTTTTGGCTTCATGTTTGTTCTTGGAGGAGGAGGAAGAGATAAGTAGGGTGAAGCAGGGGATGGTATCTCTTGGTTGTTATACCATAGCTTGTTTATATAGGGAAAGCAAGCTAGTATTATTAAGATAGGTATAAAGTGTCCATGTGTACATACGGAACAATATCTTGGGATACTGATTCTCCCAAATTTGTTCAACTTCAAAAGGTACTAGCATTGTAAGATGATGAGCTATAGAACTGCCCTCACGCTTTACATGAGAGCATGAGACCGACTTGAACTTAGTGCACATCGACATAATGTCGCCTAACACCGAGTCCAAATCTGAAAAGTAGACTACACCTTTAGAGAGCTTGTTTAACAACAATTGACAATTCGATACTAGTATAGCATCTTCTATTTTGAACTGCTGCCAAGTCTTAGAGCCATGACAAGTGCTTTGGCCTCTGCTATCTCTGGTGGCCCAGTGGGCTTTGCTTTTCCTTGTGGCTGCAAATAGCACGTTTCCCTCATTATCCCTAGCAACCACTCCAAGCCCCACCCATCCCTCATCCATCAAAGATGCATCCACATTTATTTTTACAACTCCCTCAAGTGGTGTACACCACACTCTCGGAGATGTAGGCAGTTGTTGTCCCATAGACATATAAATACCAGTGGAGTATTGGCCTTGCTCGTCCATCCAGTGCTTCACTCGATCAATCAGCACTGTGTTAGGGGTTACTTTATCATGAAAGACTTTCAGATTTCATTCCCCCCAAATACACGAAGTTAGGAACATGCCTAGTTGTTTGGTCTTCAATTCGAGAGGCTTCGAGCTAGTAACCGGCCGATTTCTCAAAGACCCTGCAGCCTCCCAATTTGCGATCACAAAGCACTCACATTAAGCCTACAGATGTTTATTACGCACGCAGTCAAATAGTCCATGTTCCGGAGTCTCAATCATATTGCACCAAGGACATGTAGCATCATTATTCATGTGTCAACGTACTATCAGGTCATTCACAGTAAGTGTGTTTGCGCAAACTCGCCATAAGAAATGACGGAATTTCGGGCTAGCATCCATTTCCCGGGCTTCAACCTACGCTAGATAAAGTCCATCCTTTGATTAAGCCCAACTTAACTCATCGATCGCGTCGCTGGTGCTAAGAGGAAAAGAGAATATGAGTCGTGCATCTCTGTCATTGAATATCTAATCCACAACGTCTGTTCTCCACTCTATATTCATCATATCAATTAGGTCAATTTATGCAAAATATATTTTCAATTTGTTGACATTTAACAACAAACTACGACAACAAATATTTGATTTGTTCTCATTAAAAACAATTAACTTTACTATTTATTGCTAGATGGCATCATATTTGCGATTTATTGCCATTTAGCTACAAATTACGACAACCAATATTTGATTTTGTTGACATTAGGAACAAATAATTATACTATTTGTTACTAGATGGCATCATATTTCCGATTTGTTGCCATTTAGCAACAAAACTACAACTAATATATTATTTGTTGACATTAGAAACAATTAATTCTATAGTTTGTTGATAGATGACATCATATTTTCAATTCATTGCCATTTAGAAACAAATATGAAAATAGATATTTGATTTGTTGCCGTTGGAAACAATGTATTTTATTGTTTGGTTCCGAAATAACATCAGATTTTTTTTCTTAAATTGTGTCCCACATCGAAGAAATATGAGACAAAATACCACCTTATAAGGTTTCACATACTTTTATTAGTGTTATTAGTATGTAATATCATTCAGACTTGTAAATGGACTGACTCATCACCTCCACTTCATTGGTGTAACAATTAAAAACGATTATAGTTTGTTTGTATTTTTAGCAACCAATGTTAAATTTTGTTGCTAATTTCTTGCAACAAAATATTAATAATTTGTTGTAATATGTAGCAACAATCATTCATAACTCGTTGCTAGAGTTGGCAACAAATGCGCCAAACATAGAAACCAACATGGCAATAATATTTTAATCGATGTAATATGACAATGAAATTATTTTGGATTTTGTAGCTACAATCATATGGCAACAACCCTTTTAGCAACAACAGATTTTTGTTTCCAATTTGTTGCCAACTCGAGTTGGCAACAAATTTCTTATGAATAGCAACAATTTTTAACGGTTGCTAAAATTTATTTATTTTTGTAGTGCTCTACCAAAAAGTGATGTGGGACCCAGGTCAAACGCGAAGTTGGCACCAATGATGCGTCATTAAACACCGCCAAGTCTCTTAATCACATCCCAACAAGGCATTTAGGAGAGCACATTTTCTCCCAACTCTCTTCCAACGTGTCTTCGTTTGACCATAACTCGTCCTAACCAAAATTTTACCATTGCCGAATGAATGTTCAGGATTAACAAACCTAGGAATTTTTAAACTCCCATAAGGTATGTTGGAATGGCTTGGATCACATATTTAAGGAGAACAACCTTCCCTGTTCTCAAAAGAAAATTTTTCTTCCAGTCTTGCAGTTTCTTCCAAATTCTATCAAGCAAAGCACTAAATACAACTCTCTTTGACCCACACACAATTGTCGGGATTCCTAGATACTTTCATGTCCGTCAACTTGCCTCATATTCAGAATACCATCAACTCTTCCATTCACTCTGTGTAACTCCTCTGCTAAAAGAGACTTCCAACTTGTCATAATTAATTTTGATTTTTGCACGGAAGTTGCTTCATACTGGTTGAGAATATCAACTACAACTGAGCATTCCTGTCGGGTAGCCCTTGTGAAAAAAAGATTGTCATCTGCAAAGAGAATATGTGAGATTTTCGGGCCATTACGGCTGCCTTAGCATCACGTAGCCTTTTTTCTTGAATTAACTTTTGCAACATGTTAGAGAAAGCAACAGCTACAAGAATAAAAAGGTACAGGGAGTGAAGGTTTCCCTGTCGCAGTCTCCCGGACATGGTCACCGAGCCGCAGACTCCTCCATAATGACAAAGCAATATGACACTGAACTCACACAATCCATCACTAGATTCACCCAACGGCCATAAAATCCCACAATGAGAAGAAGTTTACGAAGAACTAACGCCACACTCCAATCGTTCGTAGGCTTTACTCATATCTAGCTTCATTCCAATCGAGCCTCTTCTTCCCTTATTTTTTTGTCTTCATCGTATGAAATATGTCCATGGCAATAAGAGAGTTATCTATGATCAATCTTCCTGGAACAAATGCACTTTGGTTTTATATCACAATACTAGGCAAAAATATCTTTCAACCGGATCAGTGTAGCTTTTGACACCAGTTTATAAAGAACATTACATAATGCTATTGGGAAATATTCAACAGTAATAATAGGGGAGTTGACTTTCATAATCAAAATAATATTAGTATTATTTACAAGTCTAGGGGAGGTGAGACCATGCAAAATATTACTAACATAATTAGTAATCTCATCACCTATTATATGCTAGAAACGCTGACTAAAAAATGGCATGCATACCATCTGGCCCGGGTGCCTTACACGGGTGCATCTGTTGCAAATCAAAGTGAATCTCCTCTTTATTGGAAATCAAGTTGCTTATGTGTTGTAAGACTCCCTGAATATTTTCCTCCGATGGGGCAGCAGTAGTGAACAGAGACTCATAGAAACCCGTCACTAGGCGCTCAATTTCTTCACTTTCTTGCTGCCAAACCCTCATCATCAAACAACTCATCAATGTGGTTCCTTTTCTTCTGTTGCGAGGCTTTATTATGGAAATACTTGGTATTCTAGTCTCCATCTTTAACTTCAACGACCCTAGTACGATATACTAGTAGGCTTTATACTTTTCATCATTTAACTCATCCAGCACTTTTTCAAACTCGGTACATTTTCGACAATTCTCCTCCGAAACTACCTGCATGCTCCGTCTCCATTATCTTCATGCGAGATTGTCAAATATTGATGCACTCCAACCTACCAAACGAGCATCTACACTTCTAATTCTGTCAACCGTTGACTCCTCGATAGAGCCCTCCCAAACATGTCTCACATGTTGTTCGTAACTCTCTTCGAGTAGCCAACTAGTCTCAAACTTGAAGCTCCTCTTATGACCCCTCTTCCCTTTATCCATACTTCAAATTCAGGTCACTAAAGGTGTCTGATCCGACTTATAGCGGACTAAGTGCTCCACATTGGTATGATCGGATAACAAGTCCACCCACGAATATGATGTCAGGAAGCGATATAATCTCTGTCGGCCACAAGTTTCCACGGTTCTGCCACGCTCCCAAGCATGCTAGCTCCCTACGTAGTCCATGTCAGGTAACCCCAAATAATCCACAACCTCTTTGAACTTGTCGATCTCCCTTCTCACTCTAGCTATTTGCCCCCCACCTCTGTAAACACAAAAGCTCGTTAAAATCTCCCCCCCCAATACAACAAACGAAACATCATCTTTTTCACCTAAATGGTGAAGGAGAGCCCATGTTCTATATTTCTCCTCCTCTTTAGGCCACCATATTTGTCTATAAACCTCCATCTACTGTCGTTGAGCACCAAATCACCGTAAATATAATTTCGAGATAAATAGACTAAAGAGAAATCAATCTCCTCCTTCCAATATATATAAACAAAGCATGGGCGAAGCCCAAACGCCCCCTTAAATTTTCTGTCGCAATTTTCTTTATCATTTTTTTCGATAGGATGATAATGTTGGGGGCAAGAGAGTTGCTCCATTTTCGAAGCTGACGAACTATCCAAGGGTTGCCCGCATCCCGGCAGTTCCAACATAGGATACTCATTGGGTGAGGCGGGGTTGGTCCATGCCGAACTCCACCACAATCATGAGGTCCTCCTAGAGTAAAGGGCTCTGCTTAGCGCGCTTCACAGCAGCTTCATCGTCTTCAATCTCCATATCGCCACACTCGATACTACGTTTGTGGTTTAGAGTCACAACTTTCACTCCTTTCTCCTTGCTTAGCATCCATGCTGCCTTCTTCTACTTCTTATTCTATTCCCCCTTTTTATCTCCAGCAATGCCAATAGCGAACTCCCCAAACGTGAATGGGGTTTGCCTTGAAACACTTTCATTACCATCCATAGTGCAAGTCCCATCTCCTATTTCCTCATTATTTTTCGTTGCATAGCTAACTTCCAGTGGCAAGTTAGGAGGGTTGTTAGCCTCCAAGTTATTTGTGTTGGCTTCCTGTGTTGCTGCCTCCTCAATAATCATTTTAGCCTCCACCTCTTTTGAAACTTGAGAATTTGCTGCCTTCTCTTTTTCCAGTTTACTCTCCCTCGGTTTCTCTTCTATATCTCTCGTGACAAATAGGGCTTTCTGGCTGAGTTTCAATGATTCAACCTTTTCTAGTTCTTTTGTCCTCCCCTTATGTAGCGTCGCGCTTTTAGTTCAAGGCTTCACTCTAATTTCTTCTTTGTATCCTCCTGAAGCACAGTGTGGCAATCCTTAACTGAGTGTCCCAAGATCCAGTAAGCAAGGCAGAGAAACGGCAGTCGTTCATAGGCAAAATCTACCTTGAGTTATCTCCCCCTCTTTTCTCTCATTAGCTGGTAACATCTAAGGGGCAAAGATGTGTCCAACATGATCTTCACCCTTCTGTATCGCCCAATACCCAAAACATCCTCCTCAATTTCTAACACTTCCTCCATGTTCTTCACCATAGCCCTAATATGGGCATCCAATTTGCAATTGAAAGGTAAATTTCTTACCCTTGCCCAAAAAGGCGAATGCGTGATTGAGACCTCTTCTGGTTGCTCATCCTCATCAATTTCTTTCAACATAATAAGTGTATTGTTGAAGCACCACGACCTTTTTCTAAAACCTTCTCTATGTCTCTCCAGATTGGAACGCAAACAAATTAGGGCTAAGAACCCTAATCACTAATATGTGTACAGGCTGCCATATACTAGTCATAGTCTTCTTGAAAGCTTCGATGTTATAGAGTCTTTTTGTTAACAAACGTCCCGTTAACAACATAGATAAGTTTGACTCATCTTCGCTAGGGTTTGATTCACCAAAGTCAACCACAACATCTTCTCGTTGATCAATACTAAGTTTTAAGCACTTATCAATGATCTTCTAAGCCATGGTTGCGAAAAGAGTAACCCGGTGAGGTAGCAAGATCGAAATCTAGTAGGGTTCTTATCGAGGAATAGGAGGAGAGAGCCTTGTTTTTCTAGGGAGTACCCAATATCCAATATTCTTCTTCCAAACACCTAAACACCGGAATTTGTTATTTTCTTAAAAACTTGTTGTTTATTATATCTTTACCCCTAGTTAATTGTTTCACCTACTTAATTTTTATACTCTATTGGTTAAGCAAGCATCCCCCAGTTTCTCTCTCTAGGCTCATTGGTATTCCCCTACTTTCTCTTAGTGTCAATTAAAAAGAAACAGAGGAAGTGTATTGCAATATAAGAAGGATTTTTTTGTCAAAAATCACCTTATAAAACATGAAATTGTGAGAAACTACCTTATATAACTTTGTTTGCGGAAATAAACCTTTAACAAAATTATTTTTCACTAAAACAAATCTTATGCCAGATTCCAATCATTGACTCAAGGTTCCGGCATTGACCATGTCATGGATTTTGTTGGGTGTAAAAAGTCAGGTGCTTGCACATAACATAGTGAATGCGGGAACCTTGGCTGAATGATCGGAATTCAGCATAAGGTTTGTTCTCACAAAAAGAAAAAAAATTGTTTAAGGTTGTTTATGCAAAAAAAAAATTGTATAAGGTGGTTTCTCACAAATTTCATGTTTTATAAGATGGTTTTTGATAAAAAAACAAAAACCATTTAAGAAAAACGAAAGAAATATTATTATTTTTTCTTTACGTTCGACCCATACGTAGGAGTAGGGGTATTAATGAGCCAACCTACTCGTGAACTATTCGAGATCGGCTCGGTCAAAGCTCAGCTCAAGAGGGGTCGAGTCGAGCTCGAGTTCGGCTCTGAATGCTCACGAGCCAATCTTGAGCTAGCACTGGCTCGGGACGAAAGCTCGTGAACAGGCTCAAAAATTCTTTATATAAGGATTTTTATGTAAAATATTAAGTGTCCCACATCATTTTATAGTCTAAACAATAGCTTTTTTCTCCATAAAACGTTACTACCCTAGTTATACTAATGGTTTGGTCTTGTCCCACATTGGTTGAGAAACAAAGCATTAAGCCTATGTTCTTTACAAAAGCAAAAAAATGTAAACCTTTGTTTATACAATGTAAAAGGCTAACTCATATGGTAGAATGAAACATAAAGTTTTCGTTCTCTATAAAATACTACTCCAAATACCTAATTCAAGGTATATAGAGTGGCTTGAGCTCAAGTCGAGCCTTGAGCTGAGTCGAACTTGTAATTGGCGGTCTCGAGCTTAAGTCGAGCCTCGAGCCGAGCCGAGCCGAACTGCTTTGCCCATTTTCGAGCCGAGCCGAGCCTGCCCAGGCTCGGTCTCGGTTCGGCTCGTTAACACCCCTACATATGAGCATATAACAATAACGAAATTACAACTAGAATAGGAATATAATATTATAAGAAATTTTAATCATAATAGTATTATGAGTATAGTATGAAAACAATTATATATTCGTAATGTTATATTGAAGTGAATTAAGAGTCAACTTTTAACTAATAAGTATTTGAGATTGTAAGATGAACCTCATCTTTATATTTTATTTTTCTATTTATTGACATAAGCAAATACTTAGGGGTGCTAATCGAGCGAGTCAATCGCGACTTCGTGAGCAGGGCCTTGCTCGACTAGACTTGAAAACTCGAAAACCCTACTCGACTCGACTCGAAAACTCGTTAATCTCGTCAAACTCTTGCTCGACTTGTGCTCTTTAATTTTTTTTTGCAGCTCGACTCGACTCAAGCTCGATTAGCTCGATTCGACTACTCGGAAATCTTTTTATATTTAATTTGTTATTTCTTTTATACTCATGCTACTAGTTTATGAAGTATGATCATGGACCATGAGGTAAATTTTAATGAGGGTTGGTAACTTTGACCTTATTTTTAGAAAAATTTAAAAACTTTTATATTAAATTAAATAAATTCTTAGAAAAAAAAATATATATAAGATATAATTATTGAGCTGCTCGCGAGCTTAACGAGCCGAGCGGGACCCTGCACGCTTCATGCTTGTTAAGGCTTCGAGCCGAGTCGAGTTTGAAGCCAACTCGAGTCGAGCTTTGACCGAGCGTTGACCGAGTCGAGTTTGAGTTGCTCGTGAGCTGTTCGACTCGATTAGCACAGCTACATATACATATACTCATCCGTATGATTATCAATCTCACCCTCGTCTACTTTAGTGATATATCTACGACTTCTTTTACTCTCTTTTTTTTTTCTTCTTTTTTTGGGGTTTAATCCATTAATATATGTTAATTGTTTATTTAATTAGTCTCAATCTAATCATCACCTGTAAATTTTTTGTATGCGTTGATTAATTGTGTAAATTAGATAATTACGTAGCTGCAAGTGTTAACCCTTAATTCTATGTGTTAGAGTTCAACTACGATTATGGTTAGAACGGTTTTTTCACCATATACCCCTAACAAATTTTTTTTGCACCATATATCCTTACAAGTTTCAAAATTCGCCACATACCCTCCACTTTTCAGAAAATCCACAACATGCCCTTAATGACTAACGGCGGTTAACTCCGTTAGTCATTAAGCCTTAATTAACCTAATAACCTTTAATTACACATCCCTTAATCTATTTCTCTAACCTAATTAATTAACTACAATTTCCCCCTCTCTCCTCTTCACACTTTCCACCACCCCACTCTCTCTCCTCTCACCATCACTAGGTCCACCCAACCCACTTCAACCACATCCACCAGCAGCAACCCAACTCTCTCTGTCTTTCCTCCCTCATTACCACTACCACCCCAACCCAACCCCCTTGATGTTTTTCGTCCTCACCATCACCATCACCACCACCACAATGCACCATCACCCTAATCTATTTCCCTAACCCAATTAATCCACTTCCCCTTTCTCTCTCTCTGTCTCTTTCACCATTAAAAAACTGAGCTCACCAGAAACCTTCATCCATGACTTCCTTCTTATTTTCTTTCTCATCGCATCCCTCTCCACCACCACTACCTCGCCCAAATTAACCATCCCAGCCCGAGAGGATAAAGCCTAGACCCAACGGGCCGAATCTAGATACCCTTTTGATGGGCCTCCTGAACAAGTCGCTCAAGTTCGGGAAATGATTCAGGTTGAAAGTAATTGCGGGTATCCAATTCATGGGTACCGCTCCAATTAGAGATGGTGTGAAGATCTTTAGGAAGTGGGCGTATTTGAAGAGTTGGAGTTTTGGGTGCTTTTTGTTTCCAGGGAGAGGGAAGGTGCATGGGGACTGTATAAGTTCCCTACCGGTCCAGTTAGACCGCCATTGACCGTCATGGTCACCTCAGTCAAAGGAACCCTATTTACTGAGCATGAGCTAAGCCCGATGCCGGCGTATGCCTCATGCCTATTATATTCATATACCTTACCGGTGTCCATCACCTGGGCCATTACCAAATGGGCTTGGGTTGATCTAGTACTTACTCGATGCGCATATGGGCCCAAAGATATGTATCAGAAGAGGATAAAAATGTATCCAACCAATAGGAGCAGTGTCCCACCTTGCTAAGGACACTGCTGGCTCCTATAAATACCCCCATGATCTGAGTCATAAGGTACGTTGACATATACTAATACACTCTACTTGAGATATACCGGCTTTACCCTTTACTGACGTAGGCATCGGAGGGGCGTTCCTCGGATCAACCCCCGAGGTTAGTTCACGTGATCTATCTTGCAGGACATCAAACCGGCTTATTATACTGAGGAGATACCGGTTCACTCCCAAACATTTATTCCATACCGGAACAATTGGCGCTAGAAGGAGGGGTAAACTATACCTTGGTCTTAAGCCGCGATCAAGTCAGCCTACTTACCTGCCTCATGGATCCTAGCGAGACTCGGGATGCTAGAAACTGACGAGAACAATAATACTGTGGGGAATGTACCTCCCGGGTTCAAGACCCCACAGCCAGTGGTGGGATCCTCAAAGCCCACTGCAGAGAAGGATAAAGGGACCACTGAGGCCCCACATCCCAATGTGTTTGAAGCACTGCAACACATGTTCATCCCTGAACAACTCAAAAGCGCCGCCGAGGTCTTTCAGGCCATGGCGAGCCAAACACCGCATGCGGGTCTAGCCAGCAAGCGTCCCCAAGTACGACCGTACAGTCCTGTCAGGAAGATGCGTTCTCTCATAAGTGGCCGGCAGGGCGAGCCAAGCCGACACGATTCGGAGCATGCAGAACATTCGAAAACTCCCACAGAGCCTGTGGGGGACGGGTACGAGGATGAACAGCTGGACACTGAGGTCCAGCACTCATCCCAGCCCTCTAGGAGATACACTGAGTTTGCTCAACGAAGAGCACGGTATCCCTCCGAAACTCTCCCTTCTCAACTGCCATACTCCAGGAGCCTATGGAGAAGATTAAGATGCTGACATGCAAGTTTGACGGCAAAACGGATCCTGAGGATCACATCTCCTCATATGAGGGACACATGCGAATATACACCGACACTGATTCTGTATGGTGCAAAGCATTCCCCTCAACTTTAGCTGGCCTGGCACAGACTTGGTTCAAGAGTATTCCTCCAGCAACCATCGCTGATTTCCAGCGGCTCACATCCATGTTTGTAACACACTTCGTTAGCAATAAGCGGAGGGAAAAGACGACCGGTGAGTTGATATCTATCAAGCAGGGCGAAAAGGAAAGCCTGCGAGATTATATCGGCCGTTTTAATTCTGAGGTCATTACCATACCCAGCCTACAGCAAGAGGTCGCAGTTCTGGCAGTGATGACCGGTTTGAGGGAGGGCGCTGCCTTTAGAAGCTACCTGGGTCGCAAAAAGCTGACCAACCTTACTGACGTCCTCAGGAAAGCCAATGAGTTCATCAAAGGAGAGGAGTTCGATAAGGTGGCAACTTCAAAGTGGTCTGAAAGAGACGGCAAAGAGAAGGAGAAAGAGAAGGAGAAAGAAAAAGACAAGTACCGAAAAGATAAGAAGTCTGATAGCTCAGGAAGACGAGGAGAGGAGAGCAACTCGGTTAAGAAGGGCCAAGAAGGACAGCCAGACCGATACCATAACTACACTCCCCTAACGATGTCTAGGGCCGAGATCTACGAGCGCCACAAAAAAGACAATAAGTGGCAGCGCCCCCCGAAAGATGTACTTCAAAGGGCGTGACAAGTCCAAGTGGTGCGATTTCCACAGAGACTATGGCCACGTCACTGACGATTGTAAGGATCTAAGGGACGGGATATAGGACCTGATACGGAGAGACTATTTTAAGCAGTATCAGGCCCGAGCTGACCGAGATAGGTCACCGAGAGAAAGATCAGCAAGAGAAAGGTCACCCAGAGGGCGTGACAACAGTAGAAAGCCCGCCAAGGAGAGGATCACTGAGATACATGTCATCTCAGGCGGACCCATCCATGAAGGAAGTATAAATGGTGCTAAAGTCAGCCTGAAGGAGGTGAGGCACCAAGTGAACTACCACAATACTGGGAAATGGTCGGCACCACCAACTATGTCGTCCGTGTCATTCACAGAAGAGGCAACTAAGGGGATCATCTACCCCCATGACGACCCTTTGGTATTGTCCCTCCAGGTTTCTACGGCGATGGTCCATAGCATCCTGATGGATGGCGGTAGCTCTGCCAACATTCTCTTTATGCCCACGTTCGAAAAGATGGGCCTAGGGAAATCATGTCTCAAACCGGTCTTGTTCCCGGTAATTGGTTTCACAGGGGCTTTTGTCGTCCCCGAAGGCACCATAAAGCTACCGGTTAAACTGGGAGAGGGATCCCAGTCCAGAGACCTCTTGGTGGAATTCCTAGTGGTGGATGTGTCGACCGCTTATAACGCAATCATAGGGCGGTCGCTTATCCACGAGGCCCAGGCTTTGGTATCCACCTACCATCTTACGATGATCTATACGTCAAACATCGGTTAAATGTCAGCGAGGACGTAAGGCCGATGAAGAATGCAGCCATCAAGGAGGAGGTCGACAAGTTGCTAGCGGCCAACTTCATTGAGCCTTGCGACTATCCGGAGTGGCTGACAAATGTGGTAATGGTGAAGAAAGCCAATGGGTCCTGGCGGATGTGTGTGAATTTTACCGACCTAAACAAGGCCTCTGTAATCGCCCAAATTCTAAGCAGCTTTAATATAAGGCTAACAAATTTCATTAGCTTAATTAAGTCTTAGTTTGTTTATTTTGGTGTATTTATCATCTTATTTAAATGCTTTTTTTAAATAAATAAATAAAAACAGAGAGAGAGAGAAAGAAAGGAGTTTGAAGAACCATCTAGATCTACTTAGAAACCTATGAACCATTTCTACATAAACCATCTTTTTGGAACCAAAATACCAACTCACTCGTATTTCTTCTCTTCACTCTATCTACTCACTTTCCTCTCACAAAACACTTGAAATTCTCGGCCATGGCTTGGTGTTTGCCGCCACCGGTGCTACTAGCCTTCGTTTCAGTCGCCGGCGTGAGCTGCTGCCCCCATTTTCTCGCGCCTCTGCTTCGTCTCTCCGATGGTGTGCTCACTAGTAGAATAATTGTTTATTGCTGCGGTCATTAAGTGGCCTATTGCGGCGGTTTTAGCCGCACAGCAATAGGTAAATTACCTATTGCTGCGGTTTTTGACCGCAGCAATAAGCTAAGCTATTGCTGCGGTTCTTATCCAAAACCGCAGCAATACGTTGTATTTTTTAAATAAAAAATAAACGTATTGCTGCGGTTTTGGTTAAGAGCCGCCGCAATAGCTTAGCCTATTGTTGCGGTTGTTACCCAAAACCGCAGCAATAGGTCCTAGTACAGGTATTTTTTTTTTTTTTTTTTTTTTGCATTTTGCCATCAAATTTGAATGATAAAAACCGGGCAACTAACCTATCCACTATCCACCAAATTTTTCTAATAGTTCGCCACAAAAAATTACAACTAACAATTGAGTGCAAAATAAATTTATATATTCAACTAAAAATAATATTTTTACAAACTCAAATTACAAAAAATATACAAAAATTATAAGAAAAAAGCAAAGAACCTGTAGATTACAAACAAGCTAAAAAAAATGACGAATCTTCGCCTGGAAATACAAAAAAATAAGAACTAATAAGAACTCAAAAAAAAATCAGAATTAAGAACACAAAAGAAAATGAGTAATCTTCACCAAAAACTAAGAATAAAAAAAACGAAAATTACAGAAGAATTACAAAAGAATCATATTACAAACAATTAAAACAAAAAATACGAATAAAAGAAATGAAAATACTGGATCTGAGACGGATTCCAATAAAAAAATTACGAAAAAAATGCAAAAATATTAAAACCAAAACCGACAACCACTATTCGCTCAGATCCACGAGCCGACTACCGGCGAAGTCCAAATGATTCGCGAGTGACGAGTTTGCGAAGAAGCATCAATGGAGGAATCGCGAAGAAGAGTCGCGAGTGATGAGTGGCATTCGTAGAGTTTTATCCACCTCGATTTTTCAGATCTACAATGAGTGGCATTCGTTGAGGAATCGCGAAGAAGAGTCGCGAGTGATCGGCGAGACGACAGAAGACGAAGACGAGAGGAGGAGGAAGACGACGAGAGGAGGAGGAAGACGACGAGAGGAGTGAGAGCAGATCTGAAGGAGGATAGAGAAAGGAGAAAAACGACTTAAATGAAGAAGGCTGAAATGCGAATGTCCCAAACCCTAGCGCCTATATGAAATAAATTGGGATATTGCTGCGGTTTTTTGTAAAGACCGTAGCAATATATTAAAATATTATTTTTTAATATTATTTTAATATATTGTTGAGGTTTTGGCCAAAAACCGCAGCAATATGTCTGGTCTTTTCAAAAATTTCCCGTTGAAACCATATTGCTGCGGTTTTTTGTAAAAACCGTAGCAATATATTAAAATATTATTTTTTTAATATTATTTTAATATAGTGCTGCGGTTTCGTCCAAAAACCGCAGCAATATGGCTGGTCAAAAAGTCAACTTTTTTTCAAAAATTTCCCGTTGAAACCATATTGCTGCGGTATTGGCCGAAACCGCAGCAATTTCTTTATTTTATATTTTACCTTTTCTTTTTACGTGATATATTGCTGCGTATGGGTAAAACCGCAGCAATACCACCGCAACAATAAGCAATTATTCTACTAGTGGCTGCTGCCACCTGCCCTGGTTTGTTGCTACCTTTTCGGTAGTGCTGCTAGTGTCGGTGGTGGTGATGCATGTACTGGTATTAGTCAAATTTCACCTATTGGTATTCTTGTAAATCTGAAAGGGGTTTTGCTTGTTTCCTTTTCTTTGATATTCAAGAAGAAGCAACATCTAGTTTATGTTCACTCATGATATAAGTTGTACTCATCTTTTGTTTCTTTTCTATTATGAAATTTTTTTACAAAATATGCTGAATTTGTAGTTGTACCTAGTTAAATTCAGATTTAACAAATGAAATTTGAATATAAGTTATACAATTAGTCTTGTGAAAATAGTTTAACAAAGTTTAAACTTATTTTGGGCCTCATTTTATTAGTTAAGTTGAACTAGCAACTTTGATTGTTTGGATAGGAATAGCCAAGCTATACAAAATAAAAGATCATGTATAAAAGAGTTATGGGTATGGAAGTGGGTCTGTGATTTGTGATGGTAATCCGTATTATCGATATTAGCAATATGAAGAGACGAATTAATAGTAGTTATTCTTTTTATGAAAGGTGATTGCATGGGACTCAAATTTCGGTTGGTGATCAAGAATTTTGGTATGGATGATGAATATTATGGATGTCATTGGAAATTTCCCTCGGAGTCTAAAGGATTTTGGGGCTGAGCTAAGGTACACATTGTCCCTCCACCTTATAACTACACTCACTTGCGCAACTGAAAGTTGTATGAATTTCATAATTTTTCCTTAAAGGATTTATAGTTCTAACAGGAACTTGTTATGGTTTTATAATTATAAAGTTCATATTCTTTTTGAATGTGCGGCTTTTAAATGCTAAGTTTTGTGATTTTCCTTGAGTATATGATTTGACGCCGAGTGTTTGATTATATAGAGTTCTGCATTGATTTCGTAATTTTGAATTGAGATATATCTTTGTAAGTTTTGGCTATGGAAGATAATTTTATTTGGAATTTTGAAGGAAGTAAAGGTTATCCAAGGATACCAAATTATGTTACACTAAGTCAATCTTGTTCCGTATTGAAGAATATTCTGGTTTCTGAGATCTAATAGTACAAGTTAATCGATGACCCATATTTTAAGATATTATATGAAAGTTATGGATATTCGATTATGAGTATTTAAGTAAGAATTGTTGATATAATTTCCAATGTCCTTACAAGTATAATATTCAGTGGAATTTCTATATGCTTTGCAATAAGGGATATGATTAAGTCAATGGGATGATAAGCTTATGAAACCTAATTAGGTGTTCGATAAAATTCGTCTACATACAGTTCTAAGGTGTATAAGTGTACCAAAAGTTTCACTTATGGAAGGGTTTTAAGGATCCAAGTGTATTGAAATATTCAAGTGTTTCCAAATATAAGTTGTTATATAAATTCCGAAATATGTACAGGATACAAAGATTTTAAATATATTGGTTATCAATAACTTTGAGGAATATGGACTTGACTTTTGAAGACATGAGCTAAAGCCCTGACTATAATTCAAGATTTTCGGGATGTATCTTATTATGCGTGCTTGAGATTACTTAGATGATGAAAAGTTCAAGGTTAGGGATTTCAAGGTGAACTGTTGTTTAGAGATGTTATATATAGTATAACTTATGACTCGTGAAATATTTAACTATATGATGGATTTATGATAATTACTGGAGTTGGTCATAAATCCATTGGGATATTATATGGATTGTATATTGATAGAGTTATAAAGTAAGCTTTCTGATCTTGTTTTTGTGAAATAGAGAACTTTTGTAACTAAGATATAAAGTTATGTAAGATTAAATTCTGTTTTGACTTTCTGATTAGTAAGCCACTTTTTGAGCTTCAACTATAATAAGTTTAGACTATATTTCTTTTCAAAGTCCGTATTTGAATGGTTTTAGCAAATGAATTTTTGTAAAAGATGGAACCGTACCAGAATGCAATTGTGTTACGAGATTTGGGTATATCGCATTTGCGAGTTATTAAACTGAATTTCAAAAAATACGAAATTTTAAATTATGTACCTGGATTTTGTTTCTGTAAGGGGAAGAAGCCGCTGGAGCGGTGATGAACAACATTCTGTATTCTGTATATTCTGTATATTTTGTATTCTGGGGACATGTCTTGAAAAGTCTTGCAAGCAGTACATAACGGAAGAGGGAGACGTCCCTTGTAAAAGTTTAGAGAATACACCAGGATGGCAACTCTATTCGTGTTCTTTTCCCCAGTATATAAAATCTGATTTCTGAGAGAAAATAGAATATGTGTTTGAATATTTAAGTAGTTACATGGAAAGTTATTTCAAACTCTATTTCTAAAGTGATGTTCTACTCACCAAGTTAAGGAATTCATGCGTCGATTATGGAAATGATTTACCAAGAAACTCGTTAGGAATTTATAAAAAGAATTAGCTATGTTATTGCACATATTTGGATTAGAGGTTATTCCTTTTGAAACACAGAAGCGGGAGATATTGCTATATCTGAGAATATGAAAAGATTGGGAGATCATATAGATTCCTCGAATTGAAAGTATATATATTATTTATTTCGTGAGGTATTAATTCACATTATTATTTTAAACAAGTAACATTGTAAATTGTGTTTAAGTATCTTGTTACATGATTCTTTCATATATGACGTTTTTGTTTCTTGATTTCAATGTCTCGTAAGATAAACTTAAAATCTGTGGATACGTTTTAAGCCACCAAAAAGATTTTCTGGTTGGACAGTGTGTACTCAGTTTTGCTGATTTTGTGGAACCTGTCCTGGTGGGGGCAGAGTTCGTGATAGTGATTTTTGCAGGAGATGTTAGAAGCTGGTTCGAGTCAAGTTAGAGGATCATAGGTGTAATGATGGAGATGATTCTCGTTTGAGCTATAATGGATATTATATGGGTTAATTTAGAGAGAAATTCATGTAGCGTATTATTGTATTATTTCAAAGATTCGGTTTGATCGTTTCATGTAATTGTATTTATATTCTGGTTGGTTGTTGTGGGCCCCTGATCCACAGATTCAGGATCGTGTAAAAATATTATGTGTACGCTGCAAGATAATGTAATTCGAGGTATGATGATAATTGAGATCTATGAATGTTAAGTATGAATAGCTAGCAGCTTCAAAAGTGTGCGTTGTTACAGCCTGCCCCAAGGACTGCTACCCATTGCCTAGGATCGACCAATTGATTGATTCTACTAGCGGACACGCACTGCTGAGCTTCATGGATGCCTTCTCTGGGTACCATCAGATCAGCCTCCTGGAGGCCGACAGGAACAAGGCGGCGTTCATCACGGATGCTGGAGTGTATGCTTACAAGGCCATGCCATTCGGCCTTAAAAATACAGGAGCTACCTACCAAAAGCTAGTGGACAAGATATTCGCGCATCAGAAAGGCCGGAATGTCGAAGTCTACGTCGACGATAGCATCGTCAAAAGCTTGACGGAACAAGCCCACATCACGGACCTCGAGGAAACCTTCGTGACTCTGCGCAAATACCAAATAAAACTTAACCCCAAGAACTGCGTATTTGGGGTAAGATCTGGTAAGTTCCTCGGCTTTATGGTCAGTGAAAGGGGAATAGACGCTAACCCTGACAAGATCAGGGCGATAAGTGAGCTACCGGAACCCAAGAGCATCCTGGACATCCAGAAGCTGACCGGCAAGATGGCGGCATCAACGAGGTTCGTCTCCAAGTCGGCTGAAAAGGCTCTGCCGTTCTTCAAAGTTCTGAGAGGGAACAAGAATTCGAGTGGGGGGACGAGCAGAGACAGGTAAAGGCCTGTCAAATAACATTTCAAGCAACTACCGACTATTATCCGACCAGAGCTCGTAGATAAGCTGCAGTTGTACGTCTCGGTGTCGGCCAAAACGGTAGCAGATGTACTGCTAGTGGAAAAGGATAAGCAGCAACATCCTATCTATTTTGTGAGCCATATCTTGGCTGGAGCAGAGCAAAGATAGGAATTACTGGAGAAGATGGCATACGCCGTGCTGATAGCGGCAAGAAAACTTCGACCATACCTCGACTCCCACACCATCCAGGTGCTCACAAATTAGCCGTTAGAGAAAGCGCTCCATAAGCTAGATACAACCGGCATGCTATTGAAATGGGCAATAGAGCTTTCCGAGTTTGATGTCGAGTGCCGGCCACGCACAGCTATCAAGGCTCAAGCTTTGGCCGACAACGAAGCGGAGTACGAAGCTGCGATAGCAGGAATCAGTTTGTGCATAGCGGCCGGAGCAAAGAAAATACAGATGGCAACAGATTCCCAGCTCGTATCAAGCCAAATCGAGGGCACCTACGAAGCCAGGGAGCCGGTAATGCAAAAATACCTACAAAAGGTAAAACAGATAACTGCAGCACTACAGAGCTTCGAGGTGGTACTGGTCCCTCGAACAGAGAACATGGCAGTTGATGCTCTGTCCAAGTTAGCAAGTTCAAGGACTACAGATCTCAAGTGCAGCGTCATGATAGAGATGCTGCCGGAAAGAAGCATAGAGGCCGCCAAGGTGGGGTCAACGAAGTCATCCAGAGGAAGGAATGGTACGACGAGATATTAGCGTACAAGCTGACAGAAAGTTTACCCACCGATAAGATGGCGGCAAAAAAGCTGAAAAGAGAGGCTCTCTGGTTCTGTGTTTCCCAGGGTCAACTGTACAAGAAAGGTCTTTCACTCTAACTCCTAAGATGTGTAACGGTCCACGAGGCCACAAAAATCATAGAAGAAACCCACGAAGGAGTATGTGGAAATCATATTGGAGGTAAGACGCTGGCATTGAAGGCCCTGAGGGCCGGTTTCTACTGACAGTCGCGCAAGCCTACGTGAAAAGGTGCGACAAGTCCCAGAGATTTGCGCCGGTCATACACCAGCCGACTAATGACTTGCAGCCAATCCTCAACCCAATCCCCTTCGCTCAGTGGGGGATGGATATCATAAGACCATTCACACTGGCATCGGGGGGAAGAAAGTTCCTAATAGTAGGAATTGATTACTTCACAAAATGGATCGAGGCTGAACCGACTGCAAAGATAACGGCGAACCAGGTCATGAAATTCATTTGGCAGAATCTCATCACAAGATTTGGAATTCCTATGGGAATAGTCATGGACCATGGCGTCCAATTTGACTGCGGGCCGATAATGAACTTCTTGAGCCCGTACGGCATCAAGTTCGCATACTCATCCGTGTGTCATCCCCAGAGTAACGGCCAAGCCGAAGCCGCCAATAAACAAATTATGAACGCCCTTAAGAAGAAGCTGGATGATTTGAAGGGCGTCTGGGCTGACATGGTCCCAGCGGTACTATGGTCCAACAGGACCATTGAAAAAGAAGCGACCGGGGAAACCCCGTTTAGGCTAGCGTTCAGGGCCGAGGCGGTGTTACCGGTCAAAGTCGGATTGCCAAACTGGCGGATCTTGAACTATGACCCGGAACTAAATGACAAACTGCACCGGGAAGATCTCGACCTCTTGCGTGTACGAATTATTTCAAGAAAACCGCTTTCTTAGTCTAGTTATATAGCGTGCTCAAGAAGTATTTCGTTTAAACCGATTTCTTAGTCTAGTTACATAGCAAGAATAAAACAGCATTGTTGCCAACTTCAGCATTACTTAGTACTATGGCATCGAAGCCAGAACTAGTGTTATTCATTTTAAATAAGACGAGTTTCTATTAACATACTACGTGTACGAATTATTAGAAGTTCCCTGACGGTCAATGACCCGCGTGGATCTGCCGTTAAGGGAGATTGAAGCAGTCCATAATAGAGCCCTTTGATAGTCAATGACCTATATGGATCTGTTGTCAAGGGGGGGAAGAAGTAGGTTCCTTGGCGGTCAATGACCTACGTGGACCTGCCGTCAAGAGAAACTAACAGTATCAAGGTTCTTGGCGGTCAATGACCTAATTGGATCTGCCGTCAGGATAAACCAAGCAAGCATGAAGCTTGGGGTTGGTCAATGACCTTCGAGGATCTGCCAACCCAAGGTATACACTGCCGGTCAATGACCTTCGTGGATCTGCCGGCAAGAGAATATCTCACCTGAGAATTGGCAATGACCCTAGTGGATCTGCCGGAATAAAATAGCAAAGTAAAACTATTTACCGGTCTATGAACCCGTGCGGATCTGCCGATACGATAAAAGAAAACAAACGAAGAATTGCATAAATCACAAAATATATGCATAAGCGACAGAATAGTTGGTAAAATAACTTCCATTAATTGAAAATCAAATTTACATCCTAGAATAGCCTAGGAACAAAAAAGTTCAAAATATAGGTCGGCCACAGACGGCCCGACCTGGAAAAGTTGTAAGGGGAGTGGGAGACCTAAACTAAACGCCTTGAGCAGCTTCAGAAGATGGAACCTTGCCGTCATCGACAGCCGTTTCAGGTTTTGAGCCGTCAGGATTCTTGTCAAGAATAACGACGTCGTCAGCCTGATCATTCTTGGCTCCTATGTCGGCTTGTTCCCCAGCAGTCTCCGGCTCATCCTCCTCAAATTCGGCACGAGGATCGGCATTGGAAATGTCGGCTTTCGTCAATCCGAAATTCAACTCCTCTTTATCTACCGGGGTCTCGAATTCCCGGCGGCCATGGGCCTCCTCAACTTTGCGCCAGTCCAGATCAGGAAAGGTGTGCCTGGTACACCGCATAGCGGCAACCCAACCCCCGTTGTACCGGTTGGCTAGGCGGGTGACAAAGTCCATGGACCGCCGGTATTCAGCCACAGTGTTGGCTTCCCGGCCCTTAGCAGCATTCAGCTCATCCTTCACCCTCTGAAGCTCAATGTCCTTATTCTTCAGTAGGAGCTGACTGCTGGCGGCCTGCACTTTGGCGGACTGGAGATCTGTCTTGGTCGTGTCGAAGTCGGTCTGCACCGACTTCAGCTTATTCCTCTCGTTGGTGACATTCACCAACTCCGCGTTCTTCGCGGTAAGCTTATCTTGGGTGGCCTGGTGGCTTTCAACCTCACCATAGTACGCACCCTGGAAGTACCGGTAAAGATCACAAAGTTCTTTACCAGAGTGTGCTGATTGCACAAACAAAACACAAGAAAAGTTAGACGAGGATAACTAGAATATAAAGCCGTTAAGATACTTGGAAAATAAAATCAAAAAGATATATTACCACGGCCAAATTATGAGTGTGAACGGCGGCAACGGCTTGGACCTGGTCCACCGGCATGTCGTACTTAAGCTGGAGGCCTTTCAGGAGCCGGTAACCCAAGTTACCGCCCTCGAGGGGACGGTCCAGCAGAAGAGACTCGTCGTCGAGAACGTTGAGCTTGGGTTGAAACAGCTCGCCGTCGTGCACTGGGGACCGGACCTACCTCTTCCGAGAGGATCTCTGGTACCTCCACCTCAGCTTGTTCAATAAAGCCAGACTTCCGCAGACGGGCAAAATGCTCCAATTCAGGAATCATCGCCGGCAAAGTCAGCTGCTTATAAATCATCAGCCGTAAAGAAGAGGTCCCCACCTCAGCTACGCGCCCTGAGAGTTTGGCCTTGGGGTCCTTCTCAGCCACTTGGACCTCCTTCTCGGACTTCTCCTTTCGAGAAATCTTAGAGGGAGGCCGATTTTCCTCTTTGTCACCCTCCCCTCAGCATTCCTCTTCGGAGGAGCAGGAGTAGTCCTTTTTGGGGGAGGCGGGATAGCTTTCCCCGGTACTAGCTCACCACCATCACCACGACCGGCACCCCGACCTTGCCTTCCACCCCGGCCGCTAATGCTGGGAGGAATAGAAGTGAACCTCTTGGCTGGTTTGGGAGGCATGTTGCTGATCAGTATGAAGTTTAGGTTGAGGTGGAGAGCTTCCAGAATCAGATGTTCCCGGCCTGAAAAGCGAAAAAGAACAAGGTCAGATACATTAAAATTAAACACTGAAGAAAAAAGAATACAGGGAAATAGCGAAATATCTTCAAAACCGATATGGCCCTTGATTACCATGAGGTTCCGATTGGCAAAAGCCAAGGGTCGAAAGAGGCGCATTGCCCAAGATATACTTGGAATGCGGTAGCCAGGTTAGTGGTATGGGGACAGGCTTGCCACCTTTAGGTCCCGGCTTGGTGGAGGCATCAAAAAACTTATAAGCCTCCAGCTCTCGGCTTGTCAAACACCGTTCAGGAATGTGTTCCATCCTGGGATGGGGTTTCGTCCAATACCGGCGAAGGGGAAAGTTATCCGGCACTCGAACCCAGAAAAAGCGGGGTTGCCAGTTCTTCAAAGAAGTCAGCTTCGGGTACACCGTCAGCTTCTTCTGCTTAGTATACATGGACATCCAGCCGCCCTGACCGAGCTCCTTCTCAGCCTTTGATCTCTTCTTCTTGCCTCTCCCTTTACCCTTCGCAGAGCCGTCCTCTTTGATCTAATGAAGCTTCCGGAACAAATTCAAGGTTTTAGGAAACCTCTTATACCGGACAGTCCAGGCATAGTAAATCAGGTTGCGCCATGATAACGGCGTAAGCTGGGACAGGCAGATGTTCCAGGCCTTGAATATTTTGACGATAAAGGGGTCTAGTGGAAATCTAGGCCCAAAATCCAGCACATGGGCGTACACCGCCACGTGCCCGGGAGGGCAATCAGTTATCCGACAACCCTCAGACGGCATGATAAGTTCGTAGTCATCCGGAAAAGCAAAGTACTCCGCTCCTTTATGACAGATTTTGTTATTTAATGTCGTCCTCCTCCAGATCTTGTCAATTTGCACAAATGAAGGGCTACCGGCCTCGCATGGCGGCATGTAAAGATCGTCCAGCGTTTCATCATCATCTTCCGGTATGACCTCAGGAGGATCCTCATCATCATCAGCTTCCAGAGATACCGACTCCCCGTCGGACATCATATCACGCAGGACGCTGTCCACGTCCTCAGAAGCAATGGACGAAACTTCATCTTCCTCCCGGCCGTCTTCCTTTCCCATATTGTCATCAGATGAAGGAGCATGTGATGCTCCCTCTTCCAACGCCTCCGCCGGTTTGGAGGATGAAGGTTCATCAGGGGGATTCGTAGAGGTACCAGCTAGGTAGGGAAACAACAGCGGGGAATGCTCGGCCAAACCTAGCATCGTGCCATATTGGCCGGATACCGGTACACCAATAGCAGCCCCCAAAGCCCGGATGGAAGTCAAAGGGGAGGCATGAAGTACCGGTTCCTCATTCGCTCTCCTAGAAGTGCTAAAGTCCTTATTTGATTTACTCCTATGTTATTGGGTCAAGTCTACTATAGGTGAGCCAACAGATAAAACGGGACTAGGAGATTTGCTATCATAATTAAAGTCGCTATCGGTTATGGACGGGGGGGCTCTCAGAGATATTTTGAGAATCAGAATGAGAAGACATGATTAAAAGCAAAAATTGCGAAGAAGGAAATTTTGTGAAATACCTGGAAAGAGAAAAGAGTGGAAGCTGGCGTCAAGATCAACCGGCAAGAGAGTTGATGAGAATGGCTAGCTACGGCTCGAAATGTCACAACCTAAGAGGAGAAGTAAGTAGCCGATGTATTTGCAGGTTTTAGAAGAGGGTGGGTCAGAGGAGAGAGAAAAGAATTGATAAGGGTTTAAGAAGGCGTTTTGAGGTTTTGGAGTTTGGTGGTAATGGTGGTGGAGGAAAGAAATTAAGCGTCGGAAATGGTGCGGTGCATTGTGGTGGTGGTGATGGTGATGAGGCAGCAGCAAGGGGGTTGGGTCGGGGTGGTTGTGGTGGTGAGGGAGGAAAGACAGAGAGATTTGCGTTGCTGCTGGTGGAGGTGGTTGAAGTGGGTTGGGTGGACCTGGTAATGGTGAGAGGAGAGAGAGAGTGAGGTGGTGGAAAGTGTGAAGAGGAGAGAGGGGGAAATTGTAGTTAATTAGGTTAGGGAAATAGATTAGGGGATGTGTAATTAAAGGTTATTAGGTTAATTAGGGCTTAATGAATAATGGAGTTAACCGTCTTTAGTCATTAAGGGCATGTTGTGGATTTTTTAAAAAGTGGAAGGTATACTGTGAATTTTGAAACTTGCAAGGGTATATAGTGTAAAAAAAATTTGTCAAGGGTATATGGTGAAAAAACCGTAGTTTGAATAATAAAATATAAGCAAAAATTATAATTATTCACGGGGTAAATAAAGTGATTGCTTCTAAGATCTAGCTATATTATCAATTAATATACAATTATTCAATCGAGAGTTCATTCGTCATATACTTTTCCTTTTCATTACATTTTGCTAATTTGGATCATTTCAAATGGGCAATAAGCAAAAAAAATTAGTTTTGGATGTACCATGCTTACAGAGTTATAGTGTGTATGATAAAAATTTGTAATTCAAACGGTGCGTTTTATAACTAGTTTATGCAATAAGCATAACCTTTATGACAAATTAATAGCTGGCGGGCCGCGCTTGTCGTGAACGCCACCCGGCCAAAGATAAAATTTCTCCTACTCTCTTTTACACTAAGGTAGTATAATGGAAGTAGGGTTCGTATCCACAGGGAAACGGGGACGAGTTTATATTCAGCGTGATTCGAAACCTAGATTAAGCTAAGGGCCGAGAAACCTAATTACAAAAGGGGGGTTTCAAGTAGATTATAACTAAACTACAACTAACTAGCATATAAACAAAATGAGAAATCAATATAGGAAGGATCTTGAATCCGATTAACATACACTTCAATTCATTATCGGTCATTGAACATCCACTCTAATTATTTCCATAATTATCTATTGTCGAGAATTAATCTCGTGTTCTCCTTATTCCTAGTTGAATAGCACGATCAGCGTGACTATAAAACTCTAACTAAAGGATAACCTAGTCCGATCTGCGTCTAAGTTCAATCCAATAGCAAGCAATAAACACAGAGAACCAACGGACACTCGCTAACGTCATACAAGCGATAAACGTTCAACAGTTTATTCAATTTCCCCAAGAAATAACCAAGATGATCAGCATCTAAATTACTCCCTAGTTTGCTACCAAATGATAAAAGAATAAAACAATCCGATTCTATTCTTAAATCTAGCATTAGATTAATTACACAATCAAACTAGTAACGTTCCTAGCATAATCATGCAAAAACCATTGAAAGCAAGCATAGAAATTAAACCATAATCAAAGAAAATAAATAGAGAAGAAAGATCTCACAATAATGCTTGAAGCTCCATATTAATCTCGTTCAAGAACGGTTCAAGCTACAATCGGCATAGCATAAGCCAATCCCATAATTGAAATCTACAAAGACTAAATTAGAAAATAAAAACTAAAAAGAGAAGACAACAAGAGAGGAGTGGAGTTTTGGAAACTCCATCCCCTTGTGGCTGCTGCCCCCTAGGTCTAAAAACAAAGTTTAGTATTTATACTAAGGCTCAAAAGTTAGCCGTCATTTAAACCGCCATAGGGGTCGCGAGGTGCGGTACAGGTCGCACCGTGCGATGAGCTACTGCCTTCGCAACGAGCTGAAGACTTGGGCCAAACCACGCAGGTCGCGAGGTGCGAGAAATCTCGCGAGGTGCGAGCAGGGCAGGTCGCGAGGTGCGACATTCCTCGCGAGGTGCGAGCCGGCTTGCCTGGGCGGGTTTGGCTCGAGCGCCCGGGCGCGCCGCTGGACGAGCGAGGCCGCTGGGCGCTGACGAGCGCCGGGCGTGCGTTGGCTTGGTGCGATGGGCGTGCGATGGGCTGTGATGCTCGCGAGAGCTTGGCGGGTGATGCTGCTGGGCAGCCGAACTTGGTTTGGCTTGGCGAGCTCGCGATGATGCTTAGTTTAGGCACACGGTGGAGTTTGGTTGGTGAGACGATGTTGTGGAGTTGTTCCAACCATTCATGCTTCCAAGAGCTCGGAACTTACAATTTTAACAACAATAAATACAAAATTCCGAACTTCCGCTAAGGTCGATTTATATGCAAAACTTAACAATTACGAACAAATCCCTTAGCAATGTGCACCTAAAATACCACAAGAACATCGTATAACTTGAGCGCATCAAATACCCCCCACACTTGAACTTTACTCGACCTCGAGTAAACTCAAAATGAGGATCACCAAATGAATCATCACCCAAACTAACGACACCAACCTACACTCCCCATCAACTACATCATCATCATCACATCTTAACAACATCCGCTCAAAAACCTAAACGTAAGGGACGATGATTCCCCCACACTTAGATTCAAGCTCACCTGAAATATACAAAGACGCGACAACAATAATAACCAGCAACGCCAACAAGTTTAACCAACAACACCAACGAGAATCAAAATGCCAGCTCACGACACACTAAAGTATCAGCTCTCCCAAACCTCAAAAGATGACCTACTACTACAACAACTAACTTAAAATAGCAAGCCATGGAACAAAGACAAAAAGGGATAAATTCCATGCTTACTCCCAAAAACAATCAACCAAAAGAATGCGAAAGCCAAAATAAATAGATCTTCACAAAACAAAGGATGAATTCACTAACCCAACCCGAAAACGCTTTCAACCTTATGACACCATCTCCGGCAAATGAGTTTTCAAAGTGTATAATTCTCTCTTAATCTCTCATTTTGCCTAGGAGCCCTTTCGGGTTTTCATCCTAGCTTCTCACATTTTTTTATCTCACCATCTTACCCGCTCAATATAAGCCACTTTTTTGCATAGGTTGCCCTTTCGGGTTTTCAACCTATCCGGGCCCCCATTTTTGCCTGAGTCGCCCACCCTTGTGGGTTTTCAACTCAGCGGGTTTCATTTCATCAACATTTTTTTTTTTTTTTTTTTTTTTTTATTATTTTTTTTTTTTTTCATTTTCATTTTTTTTTATTTTTTTCAAATTGAAAGTAATATACACAACATAGATACATGAGAATGAGAATACCCTCCCCCCTACTTAAACTACACATTGTCCTCAATGTGTCGACAATTAGAAGAAAAGTAAACTGAAAATGGGGGGAGAAAATCGAAAATCGGGTAAATCGAAGATCGAATGCTCAAAACTCATGAAAAGCAATCCGTCAAACTCAAATTTCTTAACAACACCAACTCAAATCTCATAACTCAACTCACAAACCTCTCCCTCGAATCACTCAAACAAATGACAAGCTCAAAAGTTTTGCATTTGTGAGATTTGCACCTAGCTTAAGAGATCGAAAAGATACATTAACAATCTCAATCCTCTAGTGTACCAACTCCTAGCTATTGAAGTCCTCCCAACGGATTTTCTTTTGTGGATTTTGGTTCCAAGCGAATTAAGATTGGTTGTGGATCTTTTTAGTGGGTAGGCGGTGGGTGAAAGAAAATTTGTTGTGGTGGTGGGAATTTGATGAAAAATAAAGGGAAAGAAAGAAAATAAAGGGGTCTCGGGTTGCCTCCCGAGAAGCGCTGTTGTTTAAAGTCGTGAGCTCGACTTAATACCTTAAGCTTAATCATTGGGTTGTGCTCCATGTGTGACAATGGTGGTTCCATGTCAATCTCCACTTCAAATACCTGCAAAATTGATTGAGAAGGACTCTTGCAATGCATTGTTAGTACCTAGCTTACTACAACATGGTTGAGCATATAACATCTGATTATATCCCAAACCTAGCATTAAGTCAACAACAAACATCAACTAGTAGTATTCCTAGCTAATGCAAGTCATGACCATTAATATCAATAATTAAAGCTAGACAATAACCAAACAATAAGCCGTCAAAAGCTTCAATCAATCATTCCCAAGATAGTTTAAGCAACAAGTTCCATGCTTCTTGTCCAAAATACGAAAGTGAAATACATAGAGCTCAATGGAAGATGAAAACTAGAAACTAAAACAAAAAGGGAAATCTTTATATGAGTGGCCAACCAAAAACAAAGAGCACAAGCAATACCATCCAAAAATCACTCTAAATAAAAACAAGTAACACCGTTTCCCCGGCAACGGCGCCAAAATTTGGCGGGCCGCGCTTGTCGTGAACGCCACCCGGCCAAAGATAAAATTTCTCCTACTCTCTTTTACACTAAGGTAGTATAATGGAAGTAGGGTTCGTATCCACAGGGAAACGGGGACGAGTTTATATTCAGCGTGATTCGAAACCTAGATTAAGCTAAGGGCCGAGAAACCTAATTACAAAAGGGGGGTTTCAAGTAGATTATAACTAAACTACAACTAACTAGCATATAAACAAAATGAGAAATCAATATAGGAAGGATCTTGAATCCGATTAACATACACTTCAATTCATTATCGGTCATTGAACATCCACTCTAATTATTTCCATAATTATCTATTGTCGAGAATTAATCTCGTGTTCTCCTTATTCCTAGTTGAATAGCACGATCAGCGTGACTATAAAACTCTAACTAAAGGATAACCTAGTCCGATCTGCGTCTAAGTTCAATCCAATAGCAAGAATAAACACGAGAGAACCAACGGACTCGCTAACGTCATACAAGCGATAAACGTTCAACAGTTTATTCAATTTCCCCAAGAAATAACCAAGATGATCAGCATCTAAATTACTCCCTAGTTTGCTACCAAATGATAAAAGAATAAAACAATCCGATTCTATTCTTAAATCTAGCATTAGATTAATTACACAATCAAACTAGTAACGTTCCTAGCATAATCATGCAAAAACCATTGAAAGCAAGCATAGAAATTAAACCATAATCAAAGAAAATAAATAGAGAAGAAAGATCTCACAATAATGCTTGAAGCTCCATATTAATCTCGTTCAAGAACGGTTCAAGCTACAATCGGCATAGCATAAGCCAATCCCATAATTGAAATCTACAAAGACTAAATTAGAAAATAAAAACTAAAAAGAGAAGACAACAAGAGAGGAGTGGAGTTTTGGAAACTCCATCCCCTTGTGGCTGCTGCCCCCTAGGTCTAAAAACAAAGTTTAGTATTTATACTAAGGCTCAAAAGTTAGCCGTCATTTAAACCGCCATAGGGGGTCGCGAGGTGCGGCATGTGTCGCACCGTGCGATGAGCTACCGCTTCGCAACGAGGCTGAAGACTTGGGCCAAACCACGCAGGTCGCGAGGTGCGAGAAATCTCGCGAGGTGCGAGCAGGCAGGTCGCGAGGTGCGACATTCCTCGCGAGGTGCGAGCTGGCTTGCTGGGCGGGTTTGGCTCGAGCGCTGGGCGCGCTGCTGGACGAGCGAGGCTGCTGGGCGCTTGGACGAGCGCTGGGCGTGCGTTGGCTTGGTGCGATGGGCGTGCGATGGGCTGTGATGCTCGCGAGAGCTTGGCGGGTGATGCTGCTGGGCAGCCGAACTTGGTTTGGCTTGGCGAGCTCGCGATGATGCTTAGTTTAGGCACACGGTGGAGTTTGGTTGGTGAGACGATGTTGTGGAGTTGTTCCAACCATTCATGCTTCCAAGAGCTCGGAACTTACAATTTTAACAACAATAAATACAAAATTCCGAACTTCCGCTAAGGTCGATTTATATGCAAAACTTAACAATTACGAACAAATCCCTTAGCAATGTGCACCTAAAATACCACAAGAACATCGTATAACTTGAGCGCATCAATAGCCAATGACATTCAATTCAGAGTGAATCATGATGGGATATCCACTATTCATATGGGTTTCTAATTTAATATCATAAGTTCATACAATTAATATAAGGGATATTATCTCAAATAACCCTGATATATTACTTTTTTCTCAAATAACCCCCATATTGTCACCCCTATCGCAGATAACCCTAAATTTGTAATTTGGCAGTAAACATGAGGGAATATCACTTGTTTTAACTTTGTATGGGTTTCGCGCCATTTAAGAAAGTGGTTGATGGATATGCAAAGGGATGTTCATTAGTTTTGATGCACAATTCAAGGGTTTTATTGCTGGCAGCAGACAACTAATAGGGCGTCAAACCACCTTCTTCACATATAATGCCATCAACCATCTTCTTAAATGGCGCCAAACCCATCGAAAGTCAAACCAAGTTAATGTCGTTTGTAATTCCATCATGTTCAATGATAAATTACAAACTTAGGGAAATCTGTGATAGGAGTGACAATATGGAGGTTATTTGGAAAAAAGAGTTATATGTCAGGGTTATCTGAGGTAATATCCCTTAATATAATCTTGCTAATTCATACGATTGTTGCCCTATGAGGCAATGACCAAATCTATACTAAAAACTATACTAATATATTAAAAGGTGTTCTTAAGAAAGTTTGTGTGCAACGTGGCACTCTCCTCTAAGGCTCTAATGCAAATGCTTTATTTTCAAGTCAAACACTCAATTAAAAAAATAATGTTATGTAGTTACAAGGTATCGAACACATGACCTTTGAAACGAAAAGTGAAAGTTTAACCATTAATCCAACATAACACCATTGTTTAGTATTTCAAAATAAAATATCATAAGGTCTTATAATTATATCTCATTAAAAGATTTGCATAAGTAGTTAGATATCTAACCTTTTTATGATAATAATAATAAGACTATTATAGACATAAACTCTTACTCCAATTCCTTGTAGAAATTTAAGATATTGCTTTCATCCCCAAACTTTAAGGGTTTATTTTTCAAAAATTATATGCAATTACTTATCATGTCATTACGTCAATTTTTCATCACTTGAAAAAAAGTTATGAAAAGTAACAAACCAGAGCATCGCCCGGGACACTCACTAGTTACAACTTAAAAGGTGCTCCTAAATAAAGAATGGCGCCACGTGCCACTCTTACTTAGATTGTTTTCCACATATAATTAAAAAAAAAAGATAAGAAAATGCATTATATAAGATTTGATCTTGTGGCTTCAAGTTTATATATACTATTGTCTTAAGTTGTAGCCGGGTTTTATTTCGTCTACGCGGTGTGAGGGCGTATTAGATTTGACTACCCCACTGTAAAGGTTTTATTGAAAATTGTTTTGAAAGAAGTTGCCAACAATTCTTTTTAGGAAGAATCATAAACCTAATTGGATATGGAAAAACCGTAGGGACAATTTATCCAATGTAGATTTCCCGTCCTGACTCCATAGATGGCCAAAATGAACCAAACATTGAGTTCGGGGGTGAGGGTACGAATATAGTCATAATGAACCACATTCGCCCAAAGTTGGCATCTACTAAATATCGATTCATTACATATTTTATGCCAAAGAATAATCAAATAATGTTTTATACACCCTAAAAATATTTAGTCTAAGTTGGTTCAGGAAACACATAAAAAGACTAATTTTAGTGACATGTTATTAGTCAATCAATATTACAGGGAACCTAGCAGGTTGTCCAAATTAATCTGATTAATATTAGAATAGATCTTTAAGTCTTGATTAAAGAAAATAACATGTGGGTGATAAAAATCATGCAGGACAATCATAATAATATGTGTAGAACAATTAGGCAGGCATATACTCCCTCCGTTTCATTTTAATTTACTCACTTCACTTTGGGGGATAACCAAGGAGGAAGTACAAAAGTATGAGAGAGAAACTAAAAAGGTGGAGAGAGAAACTGAAAAGTGAGAGAGAGAAAGTAAAAAGTGGGTTAAAATATTAAAAAGTGGATGACATGGGTGGAAAAAGAGGAGAAAGTAGATGTGACATGTTACCTAAAATAGAAAAAGCAACAGTGTGTAGATTAAAAAGAAACAGACCAAAAAGGAAAGTGTGTAAATTAAAAAGAAACGGAGGGAGTAATATACAAAGGCAAGAATAAATATAATATGAAATAAAGCATAGAAAAGGGGTTAGAATATACAGTAGGACGATTCTATATTAAAGATCTACATCAGGAAAGAAACAGTTAGTAACTTCAATATGAAAATAGAGAATTTAACTAAGGACCCTCAGGTTATACCGTGGCTTAGGTCTGCAAGATTGACAACCTTAGGGACGAGCAATCGTGAAGCATGAAAATCTGAATGTATGTAGATTTGAATGTATTTGTGCTCGAAAGGTATAGGGAGATTTTGTAATTTGTAGAGAGAATTCGTAATTATGTTCGTAAAGTATTCGTCGAGTGTTGTGTGAAAAATCCGTTCTTCAATCTATACGGAAATCAGGCCTATTTATAGAGAAAACGACACTGCGCCTCACGCGCCAGCCGCAGCTGACGTGTCAAGCGCATGACGCGACATGCCTAGTAAAAAGCGTGCACTTGGCACACGTTTTGGAAAAAGATAAGAAAGAAATTTCGCGTCTCAAGCAAAGAACTGCGCTTAACGTAGGATTCTGAATGAGTCAGAAATCCACGTGTCAAGTGCAGATGAGTGCACCTGACACATGTGGACAGAGCTGCGCCTGACGCACTGACCTGCGCCAGGCGCAAGGCCCTGCGCCAAGCGCAGATTGGTGCGCTAGGCGCACCAATCTAGCTCCTGATGTGCCTTTACCAGCTTTATTTAAAACGCGTTTTAAAATATTTCTTTTATCCTTTAATTACGGATATCTGATTTTACGGGATAAAATCTTATAAAAAATATCTTTTGAAAATATTTAATTATTAAAATAAATCAACTAATTATTGTTAAACAATTAATTGGGCTTTTCAAAGAATTGGGCTCAAAATACAATTAATTATCATGAATAATTAATTGGGCTTTAAAATGGGATTCTAACACTTTTCGAAATGGTTTTGAATGGCTTTTCATACTGCTCTACCCTTGGGTCGGACCAATTAAGACCATTGTATGTTTCATCATCGGATCCTTAAATGGGGAGACACGATTATGTGTCTACACCTAGTCTTAACTACTAAACCAACTTATATTTGATGTTATAGTATCAAAGTAAAATATTAATAAATGAACACTATATTAACTCGGGGCACAACCCGGAGCTAAAAACTAGTTTTAGAAAACAAGCAGTCAACAGAGCACATCCCAGCAGCCTACCCCTATTTGTTGCCCTGTACAGGCCCGCCAACTCATGCAGGCCATGGCCTTCTTGGACCCGTACCGCTCATCTGCTAACCACAGCAGGCCTATGCTACAGCCTCCCAATTCAAGTAGGGCCCCCAATAAGCTTGGGAACCCCTTTAGCACTATGGAAGTATGGATTTCTAGCCCGCCAATGATATTTGGTACGTGGACACGAAGATCTCGTCTGAAGTAATTTGTCCCTCTTTTTTTGAAATTGAGCATAAATTTATGGATAACTAACTAGAAATAATATGAACTTTTATTAATATATGAAAAATAAAAAGGGCTGCATTCACTATGGATAATATGAATTTTACTTTTATTGTGCACCGAACCATTTTCATGCTGTTTGGTTTGTTTTGGCTCATAATGAGGTGCTAGTAAATTTGACAGAATCTCAAATCGGTTTTTTTTCTGAGTTTATCTGAGTTATTTCCCAGACCGAACTGCGTATGGTCCTTAAATCCTTATCATTAGAAATGATATCGTCAAAGTTTAAAATCTTTCTTTATTTTTCTTTAGAACAGGTGTATCATTTTGTATACGCCTACCTAAGTTGGGCAGAGCTATATTCGAGCCAAATTAACGAGGTTTAAAGCCTTCACTTTTTCGAAAACTTTGTTTTGTTGATTGTTTAGCATATATCCTAGTTATCCACAACTCGCATAAAATTCCTTACCTGTACTAAAAAAAAGAAAAAGCGATGGGTCAAAGTAGACGTGCTAATCGAGCGAGTCGACCGTGAGTAGAGGTCTGCTCGACTTAAGCTCATTACTCTTTAAGCTCGCAAAATCCTTGCTCGACTCGTGCTCGTTAAGATTGGTTGTAAAGCGGCTCATAACTTGAGTCGAGTCGAGTTCGGTTTGCTCGATTCAATATTATATATACAAGCTCAACTCAAGCTGGTCGAGCCACTAGTTACAAGGCTTAACTAATTTAACATGAAGTCCAACATGTCTACAAAGCCCAACAAGTAAGCCTAAGCGGAATTAAAGACTCTCTTCAGCATGTACAGGCTTTTATACATAGTTTCTACCTACTCTTTTTCCTTATTTTTCGATGTGAGACTTGATACTCATTATATTATGTTGCATGATCCCAATCTCTTTTTGTCATGCTTTGCGAACTCCTATTCTCCTACTAATTACTATGTCGATGTAGGACTTACATATAGCCTCAGTTCCACCTTTTTCCAATTTTCCCTTATGGTTTTACAATTTTTTTTTTTTTTGAGTTGTGAGTTTAATGCTTCTAATTGTCTAAATCCTCATTACTCTATCCAATATTCCATGTGTGATGTTATCAATTTATGAGTGTAATAGGTGTATATTATATTTTACCACAAATTTCAAATGTACTCTCTACATTTTTTGTCAATGAAAAGATTAATTGAGCCTAACTCAACTCAGCTCAGCTCGTTAAGGTCTAAAGCCGAACCCCTAATTATAGGTATGGAAGAACTCATTTTCTACTTGTAATATTTAGCTAATATGGGTATTTTTTTCTATATTAAATTATATAAAATCCTAGAAAAGTATATGAAAGAAAATAATCGAGTTGCTCGCGAGCTTATTGAGTCGAGCAAGCTCATGCTCACCTCATGCTCGTTAAGCTTTCGAGCTGAGTCGAGTTCGAGCCGAGCTAACTCGAGTCGAGTTTTGACTGAGCGTTGACTGAGTCGGTTTCGAGATGCTCGCTAGCTGCTCAATTCGATTAGCACCCCTAGGTCAAAGTAAGTAAAATTACAGTAATTATCACTATTCTCAACTTACCCGTTTCTCTTGAGTTTCTTTTTTTTTGGTGTCTTCTTAACCTTTTTTTAATGTAAACTAACTTAATTCATTAATGATAGAATCATACGACATCTACAATAAACTAATAAATGCATTACAATTTTGATCAAATAAAATTCTAAATTGGTAAAACTACTATTGTTGTAGATGAGATCTGACACATATGTGTACCTCTTTCATTACATTGTTGTTTGATACAGCATTTTGTCTTTTGATTTGCTGTAATTTTGAAATATAGAACTAAATTTGATCCAACTGATTGTAGATGTAGAGTTGATATCTGTCGTGATGCATCTTAAATCTTTATCAACGAATTAAATTTTCCTGCGAAATTAAGAACATAACCACAATATCTCACTAATTAAAGAGAAAGTTAATACCCAATCTAGTACAACTCTCGAATAGAGAGAATATGATTTATTATTATTGACATGAAAGAAAAATTAGAAAGAAAAATAATACAAGAGAATGGGGTTTACCATCAACCAAAAGATTGGTGGTAACCACTAGGCCTATGAAGAAAACTAGGGTTTTGAGGGAGATGAAAAAAAGGGGGAAAAAAGAGAGAAAAGAAATTTGGTGTCCCATTAAGTACATAGCTTCCAATAATTCCCAAATGGTCTCCATATCTTGTATACTCTTCCTCAAACCCCTAGCCCCCTACTTTCCCATCATTGTTATGAACAGAATTTGTGTCCTAATTGTTAGGAATACGAAATCTCTCGAATATTTTACATGTTTTGTTTGAGAGGCGGAGAGAATCATATATAGTAGACCTGTCAAAACGATCGACCGGGTTAATTTTAGGCTTGGTAGTTTTAGGTCTAGGTCATTTTCAGTTATGGATTGAGAATACTTGGCCATGACCCAAAGTTTCCGGTTATTAGGTTGATCGGTCGGTTCAAAGATGCTATTATTATTTTAAACTTTAGCCAATTTTCAGTGTTCATTTTTAATGTGAATTTTGGATCCTAATTTCTTGTTCAAGAACCAATTTTGTCGGGTTGGTATACTGGTCTGTTTCAGGTCATGCCAAAATTTGCCATCTCTAATATGTAGTGGTCATTAGCAAGGGTAGATCTAGGATTTTATATTTGGTGGGGAACAACAAACATAATTTACCAACAAATAGACTAACTAGACTCACGGTAAGACTAATACACAAATTGAACAATATTTCATTACACCAGATAATTAGTGAGAATTTGAGTTTTAATAATGATAAATCCACATTTTGTATTAGAGTATCATTTATTGAAAATAATTTCATAATGTCATATTTTCATCCTCTTATTTTTATTCAAAATGCAACAATTTGACTTTCATACTCCCCAACAAACAACCTCTCAACCATGAATATCTTTAATCATGAATACCATAAACTTAAAAAAAAAATAGAAAATATATATTAAGACAAATTCAATAACATCGTACATAATAAAAAAAAATAGTTCTATTGGAATCCATCCCAATTTAATCTCAACACTATCTCAGGCACAGAGTCTTCGGAGATAAAATGGGAAACGAGTTATAATGGAGTAAAAAAATATTTTGTAATATATAATGAATGTAGTATTTAAGTATCTCATACTTCCTCCGTTTAGAAATAGTTGCACCATTTCATGTTTTCACGCTTGCCAATGCATTATTTCAAACATTAATATCTCTAATTATCAATAAGTAGAAATTATAAAAAGTTGATATTAAAAAAATATACATTGAGACGGATCTAACAAGATCTCGTTTGACTATGTTTTTCCTAAATTATAAATCACCAAAGACAATTAAAGTGTAAGATGTGAATAGTAAACACTATAAAAATGGTGCAACTATTTCTAAACGGAGGAAGTATAACCCAAGCATTCGTGTGGTAGTCCCACACTCCCATATATAATTTGACCCAACCATCCAAATTCACGGAACCAATGACAACTTTTAGTGTTTCAATTATTCTTCAAATTTGTTGTTTGAGCAAAGGAGAAAAACCAGTTGTAGACACATAATCGTGTCTCCCCATTTAAGGGTCCAATGATGAAACATACCGCGGTAGTAGTTGGCGCGACCCAACGGAACACCAATCCAAAATTGTGTTTTAAAATGATATTCTAAAGCCCACTTAATTATTCATGATGATTAATTGTATTTTAAGTCCATTAAATGTTTTGATTCCATTTAAAGTATTTTAAGAGCCCAATTTAATATTTATTATTTTAATAAATATTTTTATTATCTTTGATAAATATTTTAAATACAAATCAGATTTTTATTCCGTAAAATTCAATCTCTGGATTTTAGGGATAGAAAATTATCTTCAAAAGACACGTTTAATAAAAAAGCTGGCAGATGCGCCGGACGCGGAAGCTGCGCTCAGCACGTCACATGCGTCCAGCACATTGGCCAGGCCGTGTCAAGCGCGTCAATGTGCGCCTGAAACGTGGAGCTGTGTGAGACGCAAGTCTCTTTTTTATCTTTTAAACACGCGGTTACACGTGTACAACATTAATTGGGCAGACCGCATCAGGCGCGCCAATGTACGCCTGACACGTGTTGCTGCGCTTGACACATCGGACTGCGCCAGGCGCAGAAGGCGCGTGAGACGCAGATTCTCTCTACCTATAAATATGGGCGGTTTCCCGAATCAATGACGGCTTTTCAATTTATTATTCACGAACACAAAAAATTTACGGTTATTTCTGAAACACACTTCGAATCTCTAAACACAAAATACTTTCAATACTTCAAATTATTCTCCGGTTCCTGATCATGCTACGTTCTTGGTTCCACGATTGCTCCGCCTGAAAGTCGTTATGCTCTTCGACCTAAGCCGTATAGGTATAATTTCTAAGGATCCTTGAATAATTCTATTGTTTTTATTGCCTGAAGTTACTAACAATTTCTTGTCATGATGTAGATATTTAATTAATAATAGCGTTTATTGTACATTCTAATCCCCTTTACTCTTATTTTTGTATATGCTATTCATATTATTTTGATTGTCCTGCATGAATTTTTATCACCTACATGTTATTATTGCTAAACAAGACCTAAAGAATTTTTCTAACTAATTCAGATAATTTGGACAATCTGTTAGCAACCCAGTAATTTGTTTGCTTAATAACTTGTCGCTAAAAATTAGTCTTTTATGTGTTTCTTGAACCAACTTAGACTAAATATTTTTAGGGTGTATAAAAATATTACATGATTATTCTTTGGCATAAAATTTGTTGTGAATCGATATTTAGTAGAGGCCAGCAATGTGCGAACTTGGTTCATTATGACCATATTCGTACCCTCACCCCCGAACTCAATCTTTGGTTCATTTTGACCATCTATGGAGTCTAGACGGGGAAATCTACATTGGATAAGTCCCACAATTTTTCCCTACGGTTTCCCGTATCCAATTAGGTTTATGATTCTTCCTTTAAAGAATTGTTGGCGACTTCAAAATAATTTTCAATAAAACTTTTCCGATGGGGTAGTCAAATCAAATACGCGCTCACACCGCGTAGGCGAAATAAAAATACGCCTACACCAATGTTACATGATAAATATCTTATATGTGGTCTACCACACCGATAAGCATCCGTGTGGTAGTCCCAGATATAAAGCCCAGGCGAAAATTCCTCTACTTCTCCTCCAACACGTCCTCATCTTCGTCCTTCGCAGCAGCTTCTTCCACGCGATTCTCCCCCTCGATCGTCGACACAAACTCCGTCACACAAATTGATTGATTGCTTGACATTTTATGGGAATTTTGCGGAACGTGAAAATTTCCTAATTTGCTAAATCAAGCTTAGGTACCCAAAATCATGTCGAAGAAGACGATGAAGCCTTGAAATGGGTTGTGTTGAAGTGCTTACCCACTTACAATCAAGTTCGAACTTCGCTTTTTAAGAGAATTTCAGGGGATGTTTCTCAAGTTGATATCACTAAACTTGAAAAGATGAAAGAAATTGATGGGAAACTTGTGTTATCTCAAGTTGATATCACTAAGCTTTGGAGTAACCTCGTGTAATCTTACGATTGAGTAAACCCAATTGTTCACAAAAGTAACTGCATTTACTCATAAGTGTAACCTCATTCGTTAACAAGGATAATCGATTAGTATTCTCTTTTATTGTAAAAGTAACCTCATTTGGTTATAAGAATAACCCCCTGTTTGTGAGGTAGAGGAAGAAGTGAAGCATATACAAATAGAATTTTTGTGTAACCTTAAGAATATTATATTATGAGTAATCCCGTTTATATTTTGGAGTAACCTCGTCTATCTAGTCTTAAAAGTAGCTCCATTTAATCATAAAAGAAAGCTCATGTTTTCATACCAGTAACTTCATTTACTCAAACGAGTAACCCCAATCATTCGCAAAGTAACCGCATTTATTCATACGAGTAATTATGTTCATCCATAAGAGTAAATTGATTAGTTTCTCATTTTGTTTACAAAAGTAACTCCGTTTAGTTTTTGGAGTAACTTTGTTTAGATATATAATTAACCTTGTTTAATCATACGAATAACCTCATTCAACCATAAAAGAAACCTAATTCGTTTATACGAGTAACCTCATATAATCATACGACAACCCAATTTAGTCATACAAGTAACCCAAATTGTTCACAAAAGTAAATTCATTTATTCATACGATCGAGTAACCTCATTCGTTTAATAAGAGTAAACTGATTAGTATCCCCATTTGTTTATAAAAAAATAACACCATTTTATTGTTAAGAGTAATCTCATTCGTTAGAGTAACATATTTATTCATACGAGTAAACTGATTAGTATCCCCATTTGTTCATAAAGGTTTGTACAAAAGGGTCAACTTCAAAATGCCATATCTCACAACATACTCAACATTTTGAGAATATATAAGTTGAAGATGAAAATTTAGCTCGATAGCTTTCCAAAGCCTGGTCAAAAGCTTTATTCACATGAGAAATGAATAAGATATGGCCTTTGAAAATGGGTTGACGAAAAGTTATAAGTGCGGTCGTCTACAAGACTCGCTGATAAATGTAATACTCTAAAATTAGGAGGGTGGATCGAGTAAACATAGGCATAACATTATTAAGTGGATATATCATTCATATAGATAGACTAGGTATGTTGGTAGTAATTCTGGTAAGAGGGTTGGTGTGACGACACTTAGCCTATCCAGGAATTTCAAAGTATAAAAGAAATCAGCAAAAAGGTTGTTTAATAAGAATAAATTAGAGGAGATCATAGGCCGGGCCGGGCTTTGGCCAAAAAAGTGGTCCGTTTCGGGCCAAAGCCTCAAGCCGGGCCAAGCCACATGCCGAAATTTCAGCTCCAAAACCCGCTAATTCGGGCAGGGCCATGGGGGTTTTTTTTCGGGCCATTTCGAGCCAGGCCAAAATTTAGCCTAGATTTTCAATTTTAAGTCGCCCGTGGCCCGGATTTTTTGCCTAAAATATCGGGCCGGTTTTAGTTTGCATGTTTTGATTATGCACGCTTGTCAATACACTTTTTTGACCTTAAATATCCTTCATTATATATTAGTAACAATTATAACGAAATACTGGTCTATTTGAGAAAATTTTAAAAGATTCTCTACAATTGTAAATACTGTTAAGATTTCAAGTAAACAAACTAAAAAAATACATAGAAAGTACTACTCTATTCAAAATTATGCACGTATTAAATTATCTACTAGAAAAATGTTGACCCATTATCTATAGGAAAAATTGATTCTAATAATCCAACATTTGGGCCGTTCGCTCAAAATAATCCAACATTTTGATTATTATTTAATAATCTAACCTTTAAGGACAATTTGCAAATAATGCACCGTGACCTGTTGAAACAAGTAGGTGACCATTAGAATAGGTTAATTGCACACGTGTCTTGCTCTGATTTGTTGTGATCTAATTAATCAATGTTAATCTTATTAAGATAACCAAACAACATCCCACCCCCACCACCACCACCACCACCACTGCCACTCCCAACAACCCCCATTTCACCCCACCACCACCACGCCAACAACCCCCACCACCACCACACAACCGCAGTACCAACCACCACCGCCCACCGCAGTACCAACCACCACCGCTAACCGCATTTCACCCACACCACCACCACGCCAACAACCCCCATTTCACCCCACCCCAAACAACACCACCACCACACAATCGCAAGTACCTCACATCACACCACCAAACAACACCCACCCTACCACCACCACTGCCAACAACCCCCATTTCACCCACACCACCACCACACAATCGCAGTACCAACCACCACGAAACCTTGCACAATCTACCCCACCACCCCAATTCAAAATTCCAAGATGGGAGGCGTGGCATCAGCAAGAAGAAGAGAGAGAGAGAGAGAGAGATTCGAAGGGAGGGGGAGGCGCTGCCGCGGGATTCGAAGGGGGATGCGGGGAAGGGGGAGGGGGATTCGAAGGGGGATGCGGGGAGCGGGAGCGGGAGGGGAATTCGAAGGGGGATTCGGGGGAGCGGGAGGGGGATTCGAAGGGGGATGTGGCGGAGGGGGAGGGGGAGGCGCCTGCTGGGGGGAGGGGGGCTGGTGGGGGTGGGGTGGGGGTGCTCAAAGTGGGGGTAGGGGAGGGGGGGCGGGGTGCTCACAGTGGGGGTCGGGAAGGGCAAGTGGAAAGGAGGGGGTGCTAACGGTGGGGGTCGGGGGAGGGGAGGGGGGTGAGGGAGGGCAGGGGAGGGGGGGTTCCGGTGAAGTGATGAGTAAAGGGTCGTAAGGGGGAGGAAGAGAGATAGGGAGGGAGGGGTTAGAGAAAAAAAATATGGAACAAAAAAAATTAATTTTACAACTTCAACAGGTTACCAGTTTCATGGATCATTATGAGCAGATAAAACTAAAAAGTTGGATTATTAAATAATAATCAAAAGGTCGAATTATTTTGAGCAAACGGCCCAAAGGTTGAATTATTAGAATCAATTTTTCCTTATCTATATGGAGAATTAGATTTAGAAGTATATACGAGAATGGTCCGTCGTTGAACTCACAGCAGCTAAACGGTGCTCAATGCTGAGCTGACCTTTCTGTTGGTTCACGTTCTTTTGCGGATCATCGTTTTCCGTGCCCACTTCAAATTATAATGTAAAATTATTATCAGGTGATGCGATACTAGTTTTACAGCTCGGATTAGGCCACTAGGAGTAGGATTACAGCTTTTAGCTTGGTTTTGAGAGATATAACGGTACGGGGTGGAGCAGAGAGAGAAAGAGAAGTCATTGAGTGATCCACGTCAATCTGTTCCGTCCAACGTTGACAAGGGTAGAAGTTGTACTATTATTTTTTTATTTGAAATGGTTGTACTACTCTTATTGTGTGTTCTTGTCTTGATTGCATGCAATCATATCACTATTTGAAAGTTAATGCTCATTTCCATTACAATCCTGTAATTGTAATTTGTACATAATCCCTCCGTTTCTTTAACCACTCCCTCCATTTTCTTTTAATTACCATATTTTTTTATATGTTTTTTTTTTTTTTGACAATAAGTACACACAAGCAAATAGACAACATTAGATACAAGACAATACCAAAACGAAACAAAAAAACAAACCCTACAACACCTAAACCTCTACTAGCCATGATAGCTAGTAAGGATTCGGAGACCCTTGACGCAACCATTATTATGACAATCGAAAACATTATTACAGAAACATAAATTCGTAGACCAAGCATGTTTCTTTTTTACATGGTACGAGGAATCCGATGAAGGACAAGATCTACACTTTCTTTTTGACCTAATAGAGCACACAACTTGGGCAAGCTTTGAATTGCTTCTCTTGACTCTTGTACTAGTAGAATCCTGAGCAGTTCGATTTAGGTCATCATGCTTTTTTCCTTGAACCTTAAATAGTCTTGAAGATCGATTAGCCACATCGCATCTCCTCTTCATAGTGTTGGGACTTCTTTCATGTTTCTTGCTCAAACCATCTTGAATTTGAACTTCATTCTTGTTTCGCATCACATTACTCTTACCTTCACAAATCTTATCATCCTCCAAATAAGTAACCGGGACATCCATCATAACAGTTGACGTTTCTTCTTTTCTCTCTTGGCTTTGGGCATTATCCATGATATTAATACTTTTAGCCGGACTTTCTTCCTCATTGGGAAAGCTCTCAACGACCTCCGCACTCTT